>JAJHSJ010000005.1:25650629-25888927 GCA_021015155.1 Magnolia officinalis | reverse complement strand
TGTAGATTCAAGGTATTTATCGATCGAGGAAAACGATATATGATCGACCTCATCACATCCTCCCCTACATCAGTTGGTATCAGAGAAAGGTTTTTTCTCAGATTTATGGCTTCTAACGACAGGTCAAGAAATATTCTCATGGACAGTGCTCTAAGGAATTTTCCTTTAACAGTAGCGGCTTTCGAAGTTGTGCAGCGAGAGAATCGACAAGTCATACAAGAGCTGCAGGATGTCATCAATCGCATGACGGAGGCTCTAAGGTAACTCCATGTTCCTGGCAAAGACCCACCCTCGATAGGTGCTGAAATTCGTAATCGCGTCGATCGCAGGGCGATGCTGGTAGTAAATCGCATAATCACACCTGAGGAGGTGAGATCTAGAGACAAGGAGATCAATGACATGATCCTCCAACATCCTGGACGAGGCGATGATTGGGTAGATCAGATGGATCAAGACTTTAAGATGAAAGTCAATCTCCCTAGCTTTAATGACCAACTCCACATCAAAGACTTCCTCGATTGGCTACTTGAAGTTAAGCACTTCTTCGATTACATGGATGTTGCTAAAGAGAAGAAGGTTAAGCTTGTGGCTTATAAGTTGAAGGGCGGAGCTTTAGCTTGGTGGGAGCAACTTTAGATCGTACGGACAAGACAGATTAAAGCACCAATCTTCACATGGCAATGGATGAATCAGTTGTTGTGCGTGTGATTCCTCCCCAGCAACTATGATCAGAATTATTTCAACAATATCAAAATTGTAGGCAGGGTAGTCAGTTGGTGAGGAATTACGCAAAAGAATTCTACCGCTTAGCGGCATGAAACGATTTAATCAAAACTGAATCACAGCAAATCGCCCGATTCAACGGCGGATTACGTGTTGCAATCTAGGATCGGGTTCAGATGAAACCTGTTTGGATGATGAACGAAGCGATCAAGCTAGCCACCAGAGCAAAAGCGCAACTCGAGCGCACTAACATTCAGATCTATCCTACTACTAGGGTAGCTGCAACAGGTACTTCACAAGGAGCTCCACAAACCAAGGGAAAAGATGGGCCATTGGGAAACAACCTCTAGGAGGATGAGCTCAGCCTCCTACACCCGTGAACCGAGAGACGGGAAGCAGATAAGTAAGACCTCAAAGATCAACAACCATTGTTGTCCGTCCGAGTAGGATCTCGAACCCTATGGTCGGCCACAGCCTGACCAATGCTATCGATGTGGCCAACCGGGTTACTTATTAAACACTTGCCCTCAATGACAAGTGGCAAACCTTTCCATTAATGATGCTGGGGTTGAGAACACAGAAGAAGACTCGAAAGATGATGAATTGGGACACACCATAGATGATGAAACCGATTAAGCAGATTAGGTTCCGCATGATTATGGTAAGATGCTAGTCGTGAGGTAGCTATTGTATGCACCAAGGAAAGAGGTACACCCATAAAGACAACATATTTTGAACAAGGTGTACGCTGAATCGAAAAGTCTGCGATGTGATCATCGACAGTAGGAGTAGCGAGAACATCAACTCTGAGGTCATGGTGGAGAAATTTGAGGTGAAAATGGAGCATCATCCCTCCATGTATATGATCGGGTGGATTAAGAAAGTCTTTGAGACAAAGGTAACTGAACAATGCACTATATCTTTTTCAACTGGCAAGTATTATAAAGATTAAATCATATGTGACATTGTTGACATGGAGACCCGTCATATTCTACTCGGTTGACCATGGCAATCCGATTGTGATGCCACTCATAGAGGATGAGATAATGTGTACATTTTCAACAAGGACTATCGTAAAACCATACTATCCCCTATGGACCCAAACGAGCCACCCGAAAATTCTAAAGTAGAGGAGTAATCTCTCCTGACCATATGAGACTTTGTGAAGGAATCTAAGGAGGTGGGACAAGTCTATGTATTAATTATAAAAGAGAAAAAAATTTAAGCCTATCAACATTCCCGAGAAACTAAAACCCTTGTTACATGAATTTTAAAAAAAAAAATCATCTGATAACCTTCCTAATGGACCGCCTCCCATGTGAGATATTCAGCACCATATCGACCTTGTCCTTGTGTCTCACTTACCCAATCATTCTCAATATCGGATGAGTTCGAAGGAGTGTGATATCTTGTAAAGACAAGTAGAGGAATTGATCCGTGCCTAATTCGAGAAAGCATGAGCCCATGCGTCGTTTCGGCCCTATTAACTCCTAAGAAAGATGGGATTTAGCGCATGTGTGTCGATAGTCAGGCGATTAATAAGATTACCATAAAGTAAGGGTTTCCCATACCACAGTTAAATGATATGTTAGACATGCTAGACGGTGCAAATTTATTTTCTAAATTAGATTTGAGGAGCGGGTACCATAGATCCGAATACGGCCGAGCGATGAGTGAAAGACAACTTTTAAGACTAATGAGGAACTATACGAATGGTTGGTCATGCCCTTCGATCTTTTGAATGCGCCTATTACATTCATGAGATTGATGAACCAAGTTCTGAAATCATTCATTGGGCAGTTCATGGTGGTCTACTTCAATGACATTTTGATATATAGTCAGGATGAAGCAAGTCATATGGAACATCTCAAACAAGTCCTTCAAGTACTCACCAAGAACAAGTTCTATCTCAATCTTTAAAAAATATATCTTTTTGACCGAGAGCCTATTGTGAAGAATTCCAGCACCATAATCTCGTCGATTACAGATTGTATAAAGAAGTGACCATTTTAGTGGACTGACGAAATTGATAGGAGCTTCGTTGAAATCAAGTACAAACTGTCCACAACCCCAATTCTCATACTTCCCAGCTTCGACAAATTATTTGAGGTCGAATGCGATGCTTCCTATGTTGGAATCAGGGGAGTTTTGTCATAAGAGGGTAGGCAAATAGCCTTCTATAACGAGAAGCTCAATGATGCACGCAAAAAGTGGTCGACATATGAGCTTGAATTATACACAGTGGTTCAGGCATTACGACATTGGTGACATTACTTGATTCAGAGGGAGTTCATTTTTTATACAGACCATCAAGCTCTCAAATTCATAAATAGTCAAGCAAACATTAATCGTGTGCATGCTATGTGGATTTCATTCTTATAGGAATTCACATTTGCATTGAAGCATAAGTTTGAGCAACAGAATAAGGTGGCTGATGTGCTTAGCCGACGTGCAACCTAGTTACTCACCATGAGCAATGAGGTTGTTAGATTTGAATGCCTCAAAGACCTATATGCCGACAACGACGACTTCAAGGACGGGTGGATTAAATGCCAGAAATGTCAGACCAACAACCTTCATATTCATGATAGATTTCTCTTCAAGGGAAATCAGTTGTGCATTCTACAGAGTTTGTTGCGAGACCACATCATCCAAGAGCTACATAAAGGTGGCCACGGCGGTAATCTAGGGTGAGAGAAGACAATAGCTCTCGTGGAAGAACGTTATTATTGCACACAACTAAAATGAGATATAAGAAAGGCGATACAACGGTGCCACACTTATCAGGCATCTAAGAGACGGTCACAAAACACTAACTTATACACTCCATTACCTTTCCCTAACGGCCCTTGAAAGGATTTATCTATGAATTTTGTACTATGATTCCCACAGACCCAACGTGGTGTGGACTCAATGTTTGTCATGGTTGATAGATTTTCTAAGATAGCATGTTTCATACCATGTAAGAAAGACGCAATGCATGTTGCAAATCTATTTTTTTGAGAAGTTGTTCGACTACATAGGTCCTAAAATCCATCACCTTAGATTGTGATACTAAGTTCCTCAGTCACTTTTGGAGGACTATGGCGACGATTTGACACCAAACTACAGTTTGCATATCATCTGCAAATTGATGGACAGACCGAGATAGTGAATCGTACACTCGAAAACCTTATACGATGTATCTTGGAAGATAAGCCCAAACAATGGGACTTGACCTTGGCTCAGGAAGAATTCGCGTTCAATAACATGCTAAACTATTCCACCAGCAAATCTCCATTTGAAATTGTGTACGAATGAGTGCCTTGACAGACTCTTGATTTGGTTCCTTTGCCCAAACTCTCGGGTATGAGCATTGTCGTAGAACATATGGCGAACCAAATCGTAAGTGTACACATTGATGTTTAGGACCAATTAAAGGCATCCAATGACAATTACAAGGAAAAGGTTGACATGCATTGACATATGAAGGTAATCAATTTGGGCGATGACGTGATGGTTGATCTGCGCAAAGAAAGATTTTTTATCGGGACGTACAATAAGTTGAAGAACAAGAAGATTGGACCAGTGCCTATCCTTCGTAAGATCAATGACAATGCTTATGTTGTTGATCTTCCTGAAAATATATATATCTCACGCACGTTCAACGTGGTGGACCTGTTCGAGTATCATGAGCTGAATCCGTAGGATAACACGAGGACAAGTTCTTTTAAAGTGAAGGGGACTAATGTAGAACGGATCACGGATTCGTTCATGGCTAAGATGGACCGAAGAAAAGAAGCCAAGAAGGATCGACCACACTCAACATAGTTCGACTGGTCGAACTTTGTGGTTGACAGGTCCAAATTCCACCAGAAATTCCAAATTACTTGTCTGGATGATTTCTGTCGGTTTAGATAGGTCAAAATATTGTTCGATAAAATTGTTTGACAGGTCGACAGAACGAGTCGACGGGTCAAAAATCACAGAATTTTCGATTTAAATCTCTGGACACTTTTTTATTATTTCGACTTGTCAATGACAGGTCGACAAATGGCGGAAATTTTCACATGTTTAGAATCTATTTCCTTATTTTATTAGAACTCTTTAATTACGTTTTTAGGGTTTGTTTAGGGTTATTTAAAGGGAATTAAACTCATTTTTATTCATTCAATCAATTAATTAAATCTTTTTAAAAATTCTATTTCTTCTCGTGGATTTGAGATTTTCTTTTGTAGATTCAAGAGCACCTTGTGGATTCAAGGTATTTATTGATCGAAGAAGATGGTGATCGACTTCATCACATCCTCTCTTGCGTCACTTAGTCCAAACAAATTTACTATATTAGAGACAATGGAAGTACAATCATCAAGAGACGAACCTCTCTTGGATATCCAAATGCATCACCCAAGGGTGGATTTCAAGAAACAATATAAGAAAAAAGTTCTCTCACTAACTATGGATTGTACAAACCCCTAACACAACTCTTGGAGAAGACAATCAAAGAAAACGGTGTTGTAGATGGAGCTTTACAAACTCGGATGCAAAGATTTCGATGGTAGAAGGCTTTTAATTGTTTTCTTCTACAAAACCTCATTTTCTCTGTTCTTTTTTTCCAAGAAAGAAAAACCCCAGAAGTTGCTAAAGTCTCTTTTTTTTCTTTTTTTTTTTAAAGACAAATTTTCTCTATTTACTTTGCTTGGCCAAAAGACCTAAAAATACCCTCACACATTTTACAATAAAAGACTACTTAAGCCCACACGTGTGGGTGCCACCTCCACATGAGAAGGGACCCCGACAATATATAGCTTAAAAGACTACTTAAGCCCACACATGTGGGTGCCACCTCCACATGAGAAGGGACCCCAACAATATATGGCTTAATAACGCTTTCCTTCAATAGTGAAAAAACATCATAATTAGAGGGAAAGTTGGAAAATAAGTTTGTTGATTTTTCAAGAAAACAAAAAAATTAAAGAAGGCATTCCCCATGAAGAACAGCTCCATAGCCTTTCTCCTTACAATGAATATATATATATATATACACACACACACACACACTCACATGGGTTCCCGATTCTCATGAGAACTCATGAGCACTTTTTGATACGTGATGTAACCTGAAATATGAACGGTTGACGTGATGCGGCACCCATGGCCCAACTTTCAAACTGATCCAAAATTCTGGTGGGCCATGGCAAAAGGAAACAGTTACCTCCCTTAATTTGCTTCTCTCTTTACCACGGTCCAATAGAGTTTTGCATCAGGCTAAAAGTTGGGCCCTAGAGATTTCATGGGGTGCCCCATTCATGTATGTGTGTGTGTGTGTGTGTGTGTGTGTGTATATGAGAACATAAATTCCAATCCCACAAATTATTTTTCACTGCCCAAAATGACCAAGTGTATTTGAGAAATTTAAAGTCTTTAATCGCTCATTTGGGAGCTTGTATTTGGAATGCATTCCAATCCAAATCACAATTACATTGGAATCAATGTGATTATGAATCCCTAGTTATGTTTGGTAAGAATGCACTAGAATCCAAACCTCCTTTTTGAGATTTGAAATGCATTGGAATTCTTTAGTATGTTCATGAGACATGAATTTGATTAATAAATCAACTTTAGTATCTCAAATTAGTATACATATATGATATTTGATAGAATGATCGTAATAAACACATTGAAATATGTATTGTGGCAAAAAATGAGGAAATAACTATCCTCGGGTGATCAATAAACGTATGGATCACATATGAGGGATTTATCAACATTTTTAACTGTTCATTTAGATTACCACGTTTGGATTATTCTATTGATGTGATTTTAATGTTGCAGTCAATCATTAGATTTTATTTTTATTTTTTTTATCATCAACCTGCCACATGTATAGCGAATTAACAGCCTAACAACACTTTTGTTACCAGTGAAACTCTATAACCTTTTAAAGGGAGCAAAAAAGGTATTTCAATGGAATTATATCCAAATCACAGCAAAAGAGGAGATTTCACAACAAGCCAAAACTATGTATTTTGAATACCTCCTATTTGCCTCCAAATACTTGGCTGCCAAATGTAAAAAGGTGACTATTGGATTTGAAATACACCCAAATACTCTCAATTCCGGGCTGCCAAACGACCCGTAAGTGAAAGAGGCTTATTTAGAAGTCTGCCTGGGCTCAGCACAGCCCGGCCCACTTTAGCTGCTGACTTAGGGGCCATGGTATCATCAATTTTCAGCATTAGTAGCCATTGCTTTTGATCAATTTAGGCCACAATTTGAACGGACTACATACCATCTTCGCCTATAAGAAGAGATCAAATTCAGCTAGTTACATTAGGACACGTGGATGTTCATTTCATCAGCATGAACAGTTAATTTCATCCAACCAATTTTTTTCCTGTTAATTAGTTGCTGCAAAACTAAAAATTTGTAATGAAATAAGTTCAATAATCAACATAGACCATCCAATCAATGGGCCCCACCTTGGACTGCTTGTGGTTCTCAAAGAATAACCTCTACTAGTTGCAACTAAACATCCGATCTATCACTTAGAAAATAGACGGTTACAACAAAAAGGCCCCTTCGGAGATGATCAATGATGGGCCTAGAGATTCTCCAATGCCATTCTAGTTTTCAATTTGTACAAGTGGGGCCTATTCTTCAGTGATCCAAACTGTCGATACAATGTGCCCAGCAGTCATTGGTCCGTGCTCCAAATTTTTCCAGATGGAAAAGTCCTGGACTCTCAATAGGTGGTCCATAAAGAAACGGTTGCCAAAGAAACATAGCAACAGTCTCTGGAGGTGGCAATGGGCCCCGAGCCTGGACCGGCCTAAAACAGCTAGGACTAGCTAAATGGGTGTGGGTGTGGTTCAGGTATTAATGTGAGCCCGATTAATTATTGGGCCCACGTAGGTATCTCCTAACCAGCTTTTAGCCGGGCTTGGACGTACTATCTTGGGCTGTGATGGGTCTGGGCCTGACATGCATGACGTGATCAATTTTTCGATTGGGCTTGAGCTTGAATCATTTTAGCTTGAACCGGCCGGTCCAACCCGACTTTATACGTTCTTCTTATATACCTACAAATATGTCATTCCAACCCTCTGGTTTGGTAATCCATCCATCTTCAATGTAGATTATCGGTTCATTCCCGTCCCTAAAATGCATGTGACCTGCCTTTAGGAACCTTCAAGTGGAAAATATATCAGTCTTCTGGTCATGATTCAACACACTTCCACTGTAGTATTCGAGTGAAGACTGCAACTTCCTCTCAAACCTAAAGCAGGCCCAGTAAATTGGGAATGGGCCCAACTAATTTTTTGAGCCAGGCTTGAGTGCAGTGCATCCATTGTAGTGATTATATGTCAGACACATACCAGGTATGCACACAACGACAACAACAACAAAAAATAAACAAGGGCAATTGTGTAATTTCTCCTTGCCAAACCATGACCCCCGAATTTTGGTTCCTTGGAGGTACTATTTGCTAAATTCTGAAATCCAGAGGAATTAGGTGGTAAAATCTCTTACATATTGACTTCTATAAGTATTTTTATTTATTAAATACTAAGTCAAGTAAAGATTCAAGCCTTCAACAAGTCCTCTATGCACAAGAAATTCCTAAATTGGAAGTCTCTAAGTCTCCAACAGAGGTAAAATTAAGAAGGTAAACATAGCAATGGTTCACATTAAATTAAAGCCACCACCAATATTTATGAAAGAACCATGGACCCAGCAATTTTTATTTTTTTCCACCGATGGAAATGAGCCCTACTTGTGCTAAGGGCCCAAACTTACCATATGAACCTTCAGCTTGACATTGTATACTAGGGCCTTTTGGGAAGGTAAAACTATGGAAAAGAACACAAACTCCTTTCACCTTGACATTGCATACAATGGCCTTTTTGGAAGTTAAAACTATGGAAAATAACACAAACTCCCCCAATGTGATAGTTTGTTTGAAAAACTAGTTAGGAGGGGGAAATCCTTTTTCTTTAAACTAGAGGAACGTAAAGGAAAGTGAAATTACAACATAAATAGATGGTAAGCTGACATTAGTTTAATTTGCTAAAAAACTATGAAGACAAGTGCTTTCCCTCTGCATTTTTCATTGTTGGATTGCAACTTTCGAAAGGAAATTGCTTGTCCTTGTATTTTGCCATTCCAAATATCACATACGAGGAAAACCTCATTTTTCTACCATTTAACTTAAGGAAGAAAAAAAAGGGATATAGTCCCTTGTTAAAGAAAGTAGATGGATTTTCTTCTCTTATTATGTTAGTCCAAACAAAGGAAAATATCAAAATCCAAGGGAAATTGTTCGCTTCTACCAATTTATCCCTGTTCAAATAGGCCTATAAAACCATTTCCCAAAAGAACCAATGTCAATTTTCCTGTTATAAAAGGCAGCTCCCACTATTTAACCAATGACCTTCTCACATTTCTATATTAAAGTATTCTCCAAATCAAACAATGTAATAACTGTTGGATTCTACAGTTTTGCATTTCTTTAAAATTTCTTGCAAATACCATAGGGTTTTCCTCATCCGCATTTTGGATTCTTCCATCCAGCCACAACTAGATCCTTTCTTATAATTTCCTAACAAGGAACATCTAAACATAAGTTGGACTTCCTGTTTGTACAAGTGGGGCCCATTGTTTGGTGGTCAAAACAGTCGAAAAAGAAAATCCCAACCCTTCAATATGCCTCCAGCAGTTGAAAAAGAAAATACATCAACAGCCCACACTCAACTAAAAATGCTCAAACACTTCATTTCTAGGATCTTTCTGGGAATTTTGGTGCGAGGCCCATCCACATTGATCCCACTCTATCAAAAGCTTGGATAACTGAATCATAGACCCCACCAGTACAAACCAAAAACCAAAACACACTGCAGAAACTACCACCTGAGCATTGTATAATATTTACTCAAAAGCTTGCTCCCACATTACAACCACTGCACCATATCATCTGAGAATTACAAGACTGCAATACCAATAAGGACGACTAATCCAGTGATAGATGTGGCACCTTAAAATCTTTTATTAGAAAAAATGGGAGGAGCCATTGTTACATTTCTATCAACTCTAATTCTCAATTTGTATGATTGATTTACAATGGGCTGATCTACCAGACTTACCAACATCTACTACATGCACTAATACAAAATTCATGGAAGAGTGGGATTAGGCATGTTTGGATACCCAATAGAAATGAACCGCAATAAGCCTCCAACTTACCACGGTGGTAATTTCAAGCCCATCACGAAACGCATGGTTGTGACTAACATTCTGGTTGTCATTATGAATTAAAATGGGTGCCGCACCCATTTTTGGGTTTGCTTCTTCAGTGATGGACTTGCTGCAATCCGATGAAATGGAGCATCCCAACACACCCTAAACCAACCCACTCAGTGCGCCCGCATAGAAAAAGTTTTCAACGGCTAGAATCCCATCATAAGGGAGTCTCGTCACTCAAGAGGGGAGCTTCGGTTGCGGGCGGCTCTGAATCTCTTCATCGAGGAGCCGAATCAACGCCTGTTTTGAGCACAATTTATCGCTAGTCAGAAGGTCATGCAAAGAGTGTAACTCTTCAGGGTCTGCCTTCTTGAACAAGCCTCGGAGAACCATATCAGTCCCATTGAGCATTCGGTTTTCTGCATCATTAACCTCCCGATCATCACTCATTTCCTCCTTGATCCTGCTTTCAGTATCCCTGGTGGCATTTCTAGGTAGAGAAGAGGGTTGCGGGTTCTGGGTTTCGGGCCTTGATTTCCAGTATTCTATACAGACACGATTGCAATCAATAGCCTCTATACCCTGTTAAAATCAAGAAACGCGGCTAAGTATGAATTTCTTCCTCTCACTGAGACAACCAAAATCATCAGGAAATCGTAATGAAGATCGATTGTGGGCAGGTCGCATGTCTTCTTTATTTCTTCTTTTTCTCTCATATCAATGAGATAAGCATGGAGTGGGATTTTGGTAGCGAAATTTTTTGGGTTTTCAAGAAAAGAAAAGAAAAAGTCTCATGACTCCAATCCCAGCTTTTGCAAGTTTCGAATGCTCAAGGTCTCAAGCCCATGACTGAATCCAAACAAGAGAAGAAGTCTCCCACTAAGCTTAAGAGCAGTAGGATCATTTACCTGAATGATTGTGGGTGAAGAGAAGCCAAACATTTCGAGGCCATCAAGGGATCCTGGAGGCTGTAAAGGGGGAAGGGTCAATCTCCCGAGGCTATGTTGCCTCCTTATCTCACTTGGGCATTGCTCTACCTTCACCTGAAAAAACCCACAAAGATAAACACAAAAATGAAGTTTTAGACACTTCGGTGCAAACAGAGTTAGACACTTTGATATCTCTACCATATCTACAATCTTCGCAAATACCAGATTAAAGTATAGGATTCAACGCATGGGAGAGAATTTCTGAAGATCAGATTGTACAATAGGCCAGAATGAACCATATCAACCAATGAAAATATAAATAGCAAGATCTATACCCATACAGATATGCAGTGTTTTCTAATTCTACAAGCTGGTAGATCCCAGCCCAACTACATCTGCACATGTGCCAGATGGAACCTGTAAAAGATTTGAACTGACTATCAGTTGGGTCCATTGTGCATGTGTCCTGGCCAAACAAATCAGGCGGTCAACAGTGTCAAAAACAGATGGATAGCTAAAAATTGATAGATGCTTGGATGTCCCACACAGTACCATGTTGGTAGATGTGGCAGTGCATACAGAGGGGCCGAAATCTTAAGATTATTGAGTCAGCAAAAGTCATAACACATGCATGAGAAATGGCCTGGTGCTCCTAGAGCATAGTAAATTATAATGTACCTATAGTATGGGACACGTGGACAGTCCAATCAATTGATCTGGAGTGTCCTCTAGGTTCAGTTCACACTTCATAGAACAACATGTACAAAAATGCACCCCACACTCGTGTACAGCACAGTCCAACACATGCCACCGCATGTGCCATCCTAATGCGTAAGATCAAGCCCACCATTCAGGTCAACCCCATCATGTAAGATCCTTTTGCCCGAGATGTGGGCCTCAATTTACAAAACAACGGCCATGTGGCTTTTGCATGGCTCGTTGATAGAAAGAGGATCTTGGCCACTGATGACTATAATAACATCAATAGGAATAATGATCCCGAACATTTGCGTCTTTTGTATGGGTAGTGATGAGACAGTTGATCATTTGTTCATTCGCTGTCCTTTTACGTGGGGGATTAGGTTTCTATTCTCTCTTTGTTCAAGCTGCAATGGTCCATGCCCGTCTTGGTGCATAGTTCATTGGAAGCAGGCCCTGGGATTTGCCTTCATAAGAATGTTCAGGTGCAGCGGCATCTGTCGATCTTGGTGGCATTCTGGGCTGCGTGGGGAGAAAGGAATGGGAGATGTTTCAACAATACTTTGAATGATGTTTGTTTTGTTATCCGTGGAGTGAAATCTTTTGTAGCCAAGTAGGCTTCATATATTGCGTCTTTGAAAGATAGTACTTTGCTTATTGCTTGATAGGGTTGTAAGCTTTCGAGTGGCATCTCGACGCCTTTTTATAAATCATCCTTTCTTTCAAAAACAAAAAATGTTGTCTGACAGTCCACAATTAATGTAACACTTCTGGGCGCCTGATTCTTGTGAGAGGGAGCTCTACACACCCCATCAAACAGACGCTTCAGATCTCATGCACATGAGCCATGTTGGTGTATGTAGATGCACATGTAAGGGCAGGGTACCGATGCAAGTGGGATTGGAAAATCACATCTGAAAAATAAGAATGGCTAAACCAACCATATTCTAAGGGGGCGGAAAATCACATCTGAAAAATAAGAATGGCTAAACCAACCATATTCTAAGGGGGCACATTCCAGTGGTATTGATACCACCACAACCTTAAGGTGGTACCCACCAGATTGGGGCCCATGCAATGTGTTTCGCACCATCCAACCCATCATCAGATGGGTCACCTTACACAAACCCCTGCGGCCCAATACTCAGCAGATCCAAACTGAAGTGGGCCACAGCAAAGGGGATGAGCTGTGTAACTGTTCCTTAGTTGAGTTTGATTATTCCCACAAAGAATTTCTTTTTATGGGTTAACCGCCCTGCAATATACTCCAATAGCCTTCAAAAGTACTAATAGCTTTAGAAAGTACCAATAGCCTTAAATTAACGGCCAAAAGTCTTTCTGTGCGAGTATTCTTCTTTTTTTTTAATGAAGCCCTCTTGGCTTCGAAGGAACCCCCACCCTTGAATTTCACAGGGGCACACCTGAGTCATAAAATAGTGTGCGAGGATTCTTCTTTTTTCTTAATGAAGCCCTCTTGACTTCGACTTTAGGCCTGACCCTTCATCCCTTCATCTGGCCTAAGCGAAGGGTCTGAACAGCCTGGATTCTATATATACAACACGGTAGGCTCCCCACTCTAATCAACAGTGGGTGTTCCCCCTCAACATGTTTCATGTGCTACAGCCCACCTTTGTTTTTGGATCAGGCTGATTTTTAGGGAGCTGTGGGTTTTTTGAAGTGACATATCTGATGGACAGGTTGGATTCCACGAATACATCACTGGGCCCCACATATGGCCATACCAGTATAAGATCACGGTGGTACCAGTACCGCTGGAGCACCTCCATATTCTAAATTGCACTAACGCACAGAGAAACTTCTAAGGCCCAAAGTGTTGCATTAAGAACTTGGAATACCAATTAAGATTTATCAGAAATAAAAGATAGATTTTGGTCATAAGATAATTAAAAAAACAAAAAGAATCAGAGCCAGATCCTCCATATATAGCAAATCCAGTAACAGGAGAAAATTCAATTACCATAAATAGAGGCCCAAGCAGTCCTGCATCCAGGATTTCTGAGATATAGTAACACATTTTCGTTGGATCTAGCACGCTTAAGTACCTAACTCGACTTCTAAACCCTGCCATTAGAAGAATAAAAGACGAAATCATTACAGAATTTCCCTTGGATGGAAACATCAGCTTTGAAAAATGCAATTTATGGAGCATAAATTGGATGTGACATACCCTTGGGGAATATGGCCTGGCTGTTAGACCACAACATCCCAGAAAACACGATGCCATATTCTAGAGGCTCCACGGTGTAGTTGATTCTCCGCACCACCTTTGCAATGCGAGGACCTTTCTGGCGATAATATCTGTCATGATTATTTGGTGTGCTTCCTGCAATGGGCTGCTGTGCTCTGTCCTTTAGTATCAGACCAGAACCCAACACGGGTTTCTCATCTTTATCCTCATTGTTTGGTTTCGCAATCCCAAGTGGTTGAGGATTCTGCGGGTGACTCGTGTCATTCGGCATCATAAAGTTGAACTGAACGCGATTTTCATCTTTTCCGTGGTCTTCAATTTTTACACGAACTGAATGCGAGAGAAGGCCCTCCTTTTCTTTAACCGTGAGCAAACTAACATCACCTCTCTCGGGGGCATCCGAAACTGGGTCCTTTGGATAATTACAGGGAGTTACCTTGATGTCACAATTCGCCAACCTTGTAGAAGATTCCAAATTTGTTACAGCAGATTCATCCATTTTTCTCCCCTCGAAAGACCCATGAGCATCTTCATCTTCATCGTCACTAAGAATTATAACACCACTGTCTTCCACTGACGAAATTCTGTTCGTCTTTGTTTCTATTGTATTCGAGTTGCTTGAGGGGGGCTTACCCTTAGGAACTGACTTAAAACACCCTAGAGAGTTATGTTCACTAGAGGTGCTTTCTGAGTGCTCAGTGTATGACATGTCTTCTTGAGAAAGCTGGCAAGCTGGCAAGGTTGGCAAATTCGAATGTGGAACCGCACACCCTTCACTCAGCTGAAGGGTGCAATCTCCTACTTCTGGTTTGGGCGAGGGTCTAAGCTGTAAAATCCGGCCTTCCGAATCTAGTATTTCTTTCCTCTTCTCCATATGAACACTTCTTCCATCTTCAGAAGCCAACGTAGCTGATGATGGATTTAACTTCTGCACTGCAGAGGGATCGGCTACGCTGCCAGTAGGATCAACCCCATTTGGTGCTATCCATTCTATCTCCTTTGGCTCTTGAAAAGAGGTTATTCTTGACATGGATCCATTGGTCTCTTGACATAATGGGGAAATCTTGGCAACAGTACTTGAACTAACTGCATTTAGTGATCCATGCTCATTTTGTTTTGTTCTTTCCAAGGACAGTTTACTGACGGACTGGGGTTCTTGTGATTTATCTTTGGTGACATAGGAGCTTAAAGCTAGTCCAAGATCTAGATGAGCCCATCTGTATATTGCACTTAATTTCCCTCCCAAAGCTTCGACTAGCATGTTTAACTCACTAATTTCATAGCGGAAGAGGAAAAACCGTTCGCTCCAACCACATGAACACAGCTTCTTCGCATGATTCAAACACGTGAATCTGTCTGGAGAACACTGGCATCCTGCTGCAGAGAGGTGCAGATCATAGAGACAAACGCTGCATTCCCTCTCGCTGGTTGCATCGAAACTGACATCCATTTTCCTCGATTGTGAAGGACTGCAGAGATACTCCCTTCTCGCACGCTCCATGTCAACGCGAGTCTATGCAAGAGAAACACTAGTCAAAAGGCAACGAGATTTTTCCAATTACCATCGAGTTATAGGATCTTTGACCCAATGATATGCATAGCACTCTCAAGTACTTAGTTTGTACAAGCAGTAAAGTGATTGGTTGATCCAGCCTGTCAATCTGATGGCCCCCCACAAAATGGATGGATCATCCCCAAGAAATCTCAATGGGACAGTCATAAGCCCTTTGTTTGATGGCCTGCAAATAGACTGAAGAAAAGAAATACAACAACAGTCCACATTCAACTGAAAAGGCCAAAGATAGGATTAACTAGGATCCCCAAATCACAGGGCATGGTCTGTCCATGGTGGGAACCATCAGAGAAACAGCCTAGATCACAGAAACAACGTTACCACTCATTTTTATAATAATAATAATAATTTTTTAAAAAAAAAAAAAAAAAGAAACCGTAGATATCCTTGGGTCAAAGATCATATAATTCCTCGATGTTACTTACAAGTTACTTTCTTATAACTACCCACATAAGGAAAAAAAAAAGAAGAAGAAGAAGAAGAAGTTTGGGACCGGTAAAATGCCAAGTATGTAGAGTTTACCTTAAGTGCCTTTGCTAAGATCCCATCCTTTCCACAGACATCTTTCCATCTTAAGTTATCTAAGGTGTTCTTCCTAAGTAACAAAAGTTCCCAATGCGCCCTAACTGCTTCCCTGGCTGCACCTAGCAACAACTTGTCGTGGGATACAGTCGTCTTACGCCCCTGATCACGATAAAGCTCTATGGCACTCTGCCCATGAGGCAACCAGTCCACTGGAGCTACATTTACAGCCTCTGCACAATTAAAGCCGCAATTGAACCCAGAATGATATGCTCGCGGGAATGTCAGGACAAACTCCCCGGGATGCTGAACACACCGATATACAGGTACTCCCTCAGACTTCAATATGGAAGGTGACAATTGCGTGACCTACCAAAAAAAAATCATGAAAGATCATAAAATAATCCCTGTAGGTATACCTTAGGATATGCACAGCATCCTCGGGTTTTACACCTGTACAACTGGGGCTCACGCTTTGATGATAGTGACAGCAGAACTGATCCACCCTACGATTGGATAGACCATGCCCTAAATATCTTCAAGGCTGAAAGACCCTAGCCATCCAATTGTTAGCCATTGAATGTAGACTGTTGCTGTGGCCATGGAATGTAGACTGTAATTGTGGCTTGTTTCTTATCTACAGGTCACCGACGATAAGGTTAGGATTATCCCATCAGCACTGTCCATATGTTTAGGCCCATTATATCAACGGTTTGAAACATCAAACCAAGAGCCTGCTTGTACAGACTGATGACTCAAGGGTGCTATGCATATCCCTCTGGTAGAGGATCATATAACAAACTGACATAAGCACACGTAAATCCAGCTTCGATCAGATGTTGTAGATGTGTCCAATACACGCATGCCAAAACAGCAATTTTTCTACAAAATGAAGCATTGATGTTACAGGGGGTAAAAGATGCAAGGCAATTCATCACTTACAAGTTTATGGAGCAAGTCAGGTTGTTCTTCAAATAAGTCTCTGCATGCGTTTTCCGGTTGCCACCTTGCTATGACCTGTTTCAAGACTCCAATCATCAGTTAAGTACATCAAATTCATAAATGTAAGAAAAGATAGTAACCCAAATATCACAATATTGCATCAAGATACATAAACCCAACAAAATGGGAGAGCCCAGATCATGATATTCCATCAAGATACAAAAAAGTAGCAAATAGGAGAACCTCAACAAACCACCATATTACTAAAACTATTTAAAACCTTTTGGCAGTTGCTGCATTCTATGCATCCACGAATAACCCCTTTTGGTAGGTGACGTATTGAAGAGAAACCCTGCAACAGAAGGACATTATCAGAGATGGTACATCCATAACGTAGTTATGGGTCATTTTGGTTGTACCAAATATTGCGAAATTTCGTGATATTATGAAATTTCATGATATTTGGTGCAACCATACACCCCAAATCATTCAGTGTAAATACACATGACCAAGAAGTGCCTCCAGCAACACTGCCATATGTGAAATAGAGCCTGTCCTCCAAGAAAAAGGAAATAACAAGATACTACGAACTATAAAGCCAGGGATGGACTAGATAACAATGAAAAGAAAATTTTACTGACTTGATCTAACTGTTCAGAGTCTGAATCTTCCTCCGAGCTATTATCAAATACACCGTAGTTTATCCACGGTCTACGCCTAAGGGACCTCGTAAGCTTTGCATCATCACTGATGTGCAGCTCACTGTCCATTTGTGCCTGGCGTGAATCAGAAGCACCAGCAGAGGCCATGCGATTACTCATCGTAACATCATCATTGACCCTCTTCAACGTGAAGGATGTCAGCGAAATGAAGCCAGGTGGAACTATAGGTATTTCAGCTGTGTCTTCTTTTGAACGAGCTCCTATGCATTCTGACCCCATCAATACTAAGAAGAAAAACAAACATCATAATGTAAATAGGAGAACACATGAAGCCAGAACATTTTTTTTGGAATGATAGCAGTGATTTATTAAGCAAAAGAAACCAGGGGGGGGGTGATCTAGTCCCTGAGCAATGAAACAACTAAAGAATGTGTCGAAAAATATGACTTAGACTAGCAGAGCAGTTACCATTCTCACCATAGAACTATCCGGCAGTAACAAGTACATGCAGTGTCCATCAACACTGCATTCGAGCTCCAGCTCAAGGATGGGTAAGTTTTCTCTATGAATACAAATGACTTCTTCCGCCAGAGATGCCAGGTGGATGTTTAAAACATCATGTACTAGAGATTCATCTGCAATGAGACGACGAAAAAACAAAGCAGAATGAGAACTACCCAGAAATATATGTGAGAAATTGCCATATAAAAGAATTGTCATCAGGGGAAAGGCCAAATATTTAGGGGAAAAATAAAGATATGAGCTATGATTTTCATGTAAGATTTTTCATGGAATTGAATATTATTGAAAAAAAATTATCTATTTTTAATATATATCTGTCCAAATCATAGGATTAAAGAAGGAAGAAGAGGAGAGGAGGAAGAAGAAGAAGAAGGAGGAGAGAGAGGAGAGAGAGAGGAGAGAAGAGGAAATTATGTTACCTTTCAAAGAGAGAGAGAGAGAGAAGAGGAGAGAGAGAGGAGAGAGAAGAAGAGAGAGAGGAGGAGAAATTATGGTACCTTTCAGAGAGAGAGAGAGAGGGAGGAGGAGGAGAGCAAAAAGAGTTTGGGGGGGGGGGGGGGGGGGGGTTGGATCTATTCCCTCAACAATGAAACAACTAAAGAATGTGTCGAGAAATATGACTTAGACTAGCAGAGCAGTTACCATTCTCACCATAGAACTATCTGGCAGTAACAAGTACATGCAGTGTCCATCAACACTACATTCGAGCTCCAGTTCAAGGATGGGTAAGTTTTCTCTATGAAAACAAATGACTTCTTCCACCAGAGATGCCAAGTGGATATCTAAAACATCATGTACTAGAGATTCATCCGCAATGAGACGACGAAAAAACAAAGCAGAATGAGAACTACCCAGAAATATTTGTGAGAAAGTACCATATAAAAGAATTGTCATCAGGGGAAAGGCCACATATTTAGGGGAAAAATAAAGATACGTGCTATGATTTTCATGTAAGATTTTGCATGGAATTAAATATTATTGAAAAAGAAAAAAAAAAATTAATATCTATCTGTCAACTCATAGATTAAAGAAGGAAGAAGAGGAGAGGAGAAGAAAAGAGAGAGAGAGAGAGGAGAAAATTCCATTACCTTTCAGAGAGAGAGAGAGAGGAGGAGGAGGAGGAGGAGGAAGAGGAGAGCAAAAAGAGTTAGGGCCTGTTTGGGTATCTGGCTTAATCGGTATTAGGAGGGATGGGATTCGCTAATCTGATGCGACGGACAGAGAGCTGTTTGGATGGCGGACGTCTCTCCACGACTTGCAATGGATTGGCACGTGCGGTGGAGTCCCACCGAGATACGCCCTATCGCGATATTCAATCCCTCGAGCCGCACCCCTTCTCTTCCCAACGTCGTTCGGAGCCTGCGCGATGGGATTTCATCTTATCTTCTCAGTTGACCCATACGGACAGAAGACCGGCATCCGTCTTCTTCCATCCCATCGGCTGTAATTGCAGGAAATGGGAAGAAATGACGGGAGAAGTAGGGTTATTTAACCCCTTCATCGTCTTCTTCCATCCCATCGGCTGTAATTGCAGCCTACCGATCATCAAAGAAACCCCGCACTAGATTCGAGGAGCTTCAAGAATGAAACACGGAGCGATTCAACATCTTAAGCATCATTAAATATAACTTCGACAGAGAATGGGGCCGAGTACTCGAGCCCACCTCTGAGGCAAAGACACCAGGAAAGCGAATAGGTGGGTTTGTGTGACTGGTTGAGCAAGAGCTATGCTTGTGTTGAGCTTGATTATGGTGGGTCCCAGATGAATATACACATAAGTGTGTTGCATTAGCATTTCAAATTCTTCATTAACTGTAACTGATGAGGGGTAGAGATTTCATTTGTTTGGGAGAAGGCGGTGTTTTTGTTTTTTTTTTTGTTTGTTTTTTTTTCTTTTCTTGGTTTTTGTAATTTTTTCTTCTTTTTTGGAGAGTTATATAATTTCCATAAGAAAGGGGGCGGACTAATAGGAAATGTATTGGCCCCTGCAATAGTTCTATTATATTCTGTTGGTAGATGTTTTATTCCATGATTTTAATGTTTGCAGCTCCAACAAATGTACCCAAGTGTGGCCTCTGGTTCAGAAGTTGTCAAAGACACATATAAAGGGAAAAAATCAAATATCGGATAGATCAAAAACTTGTCAGTGAGCCGGAAAAAATTTATACAAAGAAGTTGAATTCATACTGTTTCCTGTGGTGTGGTCCACTTGAACATTGGGTGTGCTTCAATTTTCAGGTGTACACATAAAATAATCTAATGAAATGGATAGACGAAGCGGATGAAACACACAAATCACGGTGGGTCAAAAAAACCATCCATACAGTGGGTGAAGATGGAGGATGTGACGCCATTTCTGAAATCCACTTCAATCCCATGGGAAATCCAAACAAACCCATAAGAGATAACCCATGGGATTATTGCAATCCCACAAAACCCAAACAAGTCATGTGCGGCGCATGGGATAGACGTGTACACGCAATGCAGCCGACCATCCACTGCAACTCATAAATGCAGTGGCGGCCGTAATTCCATCCCTTGTTTTCCACCATATTTCACGCGCCCAACCAAGGCCTTAGGGTTGGACGTCCCCACTCTCCCTCTTTATATTAATAATAAAAACTAAAAAGTACAAAAATACCCTTAGTAATAATGTTCATATTCCAAAGTAGCCCAAAACTAATGTCATAATCCAATATAAACACTAAATATAAATGAGAATAAAACCAGGTGGGTAGTACTATGGGACGACCCACATCCACTCCATTAGGTGGGTCATATTAGCTATATGGCCCACATCCACACGCGTTAAAACTTCTCCTTAAGTTGGAGCATAGATGTTGTTAATGCCAAGCTTGGAGTATATGCATGTCGACTGAATGTGAGGAAGGGTCTTGGTGAACACATCGGCAAGTGACGGTCGACATCGATATGTTTAGTTCTTTTATGATAGACCAAATTTCTTGCAATGTGTGATGCGACCTAATTATCACAAAACAACTACATACGTAGATTTACCCAGGCCTCATTTCCTACAACAGTTTCTTGATCCACATTTAACTTCCAAGTATGCTCTATATTCTATATCAACGCTTGATTGGGCCACAACACTCTACTTCTTACTCTTCCGCACGATTAGATTTCCTCCCACAAAAGTGCAATACCCATTTGTAGATTGCCTATTTGTTAAAGAACCAACCCAATATGCATCATAGTAGCCTATGATTTGAAGATAATTGTTCAATCTATACAAACTTTCTTGTCATGCTGCTTCTTGGAGATGTCACAAAATCCGAACAACTGCATCCATGCGAGGTATCCTCAAAGCTCCTAAAATAGCTCACCACAGTCATAGGACAGCATGAGATATGCATGACCGAGTGATAGTTGAATAGATAAGTTTCTCAACTAATCTTCTATACCTTCCTGAGTTTAACTACATCTCCTTAATTACCAACAAGTTTGTGATTCGGATTCATTGGTATATCAATTGACTTAATACCAAGAAAACCGGTCTCCATAAACAAATCCAAAACGTATTTCCATTGAAACAAATTAATTCCCTCCTTAGATTTAGTAACTTCTATACCAAGAAAGTATCAAAGATGACCAAGATCTTTTGTGAGAAAATGCTTTGGAAGATACTTCTAAAGCTCCTCATTCCTCATATTATAAATTCCTGTAACAACGATATCATCAACATATACCGTTAATATAATAAGACCTGAGGTGCCTTTCCATACAAAGGCGGAATGATCGACATGACTTCGAACAAACCATAGTTCAACACAACTTTACTGAATTTATCAAACCATGCACGTGGTGACTGCTTCAATCCATAAATCACCTAGCGCAGTTTACACACCCTTTCTTATTCCCTCAAGTAACAAATTCCGGTGATTACTCCATATATACCTCCTCGATAAGAGCAACATGAAGAAAGACAACTTTTACATCCAGTTACAAAAGGAGACACCCATAATTAACAGTCACGGAGAGGATAACACAAATGGAGTTCAACTTGGCAATATGAAAGAATGTCTCGATATAATCAACACCAAAGGTCTGAGTATATCCCTTAGCATTAGGTGAGCCTTTAAACATTCAATCGTACCATCAGGATGAATCTTAATCGTGTACACCATCTACAACGAACAATACATTTACTGCAGGTAGACTAGTTAGCTCCCAAGTGTTATTCCAATAAAGAACAGCCATTTCCTCTTCCATTGATGTAAAAGTATGTTCAATATGACTTGGGAATAAAGTAAGAGGACAAGTATAGGACAAATCTACAAAAGTGGAAGATAAGCATTAGAAAGAGACGTGGAGATAGGATGATTGCGCTTACATTTTCTCAAGGCAATAGGAACATCAGACCTATCTAGAGAACTCACTAGATCACTAGGCTCAGAAGAAGATATGGTGGATAGCACATCATGATTGGTCACACTATCTTCCCATTTTCGTTGTGAGTAGACTTTCAGCTGAGGCACGGCGAGAATGGATGAGTTAGCAGTGGGAGGAGCTTGGATGATATCGTCTTTAATGGCAATAGGTACATGCACAGCTTCCACATTAAGAGATTTAGTGTCTTTTGAGAAGATAGAATGGACTCAAAACATGTAACATCTACACATTTTTTATCGTAAGTGAAGGACTGTAACAAAGATAACCTCTTTGTGTCCGAGAGTGCCCAAGAAAAATACATTTATAGGCTTTGGTATATAACATTTCATGGCCTAACTCTAATTGGTGAATAAAGTATACAAATCCAACTTTGGGAGGCAAAGAAACCAACAGAATTTCTGAAAGTAAAACTTCATGAGGAGATTGACCCATTCAAACACTCGAGGGCATTTGATTTATGCAAAAAACACCCGTAAATACTGTATCACTCCAAAAACTTATGGGAAGCTCCATGTAAATTAATAAAGCACAAATCACCTCAAGAAGGTGACAATTTTTCCGTTCCGCTAACACCGTTTTGTTGTGGGGTGTGGGCATATGATGTTTGATGTAAGATACCTGTTTTAGAAAATGTTGACTAGAGGAATGAAACATATATTCCTTGGCATAATCGGAACATAACACAAATAGATTTAGTAAGCTTGCTAATAAACAAAAGACTTGAAGGGAATTTAGGGACATAAAAGACGGATGATAATGAAAGGGAAGAATTTGGATGAACAGTACCTATTCCACATACTTTGGATTAGTTACCGTCTGTCAAAGTGACATGTGAACCCATTAACACCATATTAATAGAGGAAAACCCACAGAACTCACCTATCACATGTTAGATGAGCCAGAGTCAATAAATCATGGAGCAGGGAATTAGATCCTAAATAGGCTATACCCGAGATCACAAATGTAGCCGTAGGAGTGGAAGTAGTTGTAAAAGTAGCAAGAACAAACTAATGCTATAGATTTTTCAATAACTAGGAATACTCGTTTTTAATAAGCGTAATCGTCTCCCCAAACGTCCATGGTTATTGATTTGTAGACATGGAACCAGCTGGATGAGACTCACTGCACTCTCCAACATGAGATGCCCGATTAGCCCATGTTGGTTTTCAATGAAGATCCCAATATTTTTCAACAGAATAATTCATAAGCCCACAACGGTACACTTTCTAAGTCCACGACCTCTACACAACCACCTTGATTACCTTTGCCACCACCTCGACCTTCACTAGTAAAAAATGTTAAAGCAGAGCCATCATTTGCTCCACTTGTAAAGCTAAAAGATACACGTTGAAGGCGAGCATATACCTCATCCAGAAATGGCACATCCTTGCTTCCCAAAATTGTGCACAAACTAGCATATTCATGTTTCAGACCAAATAAAACTTGGCCACACAAAACTCCTCTCATTGCCAAGGTTATTGCTCTAAATTAGTAGTAAAAGATTGATACACATTCAGTTCCTCCTACATTCCATTAAATTTTGAATAGTATTCGCCCAATAATTTCTCTTGTTGAAGCTCAAATATTTCTTCAAATAACTAATACATATGAGAGACATTTTTGTCAGATGAATACATCTCTCATAATGCATCCCACACGTCCTTTGCAGTATCTAAAACATCACATTCGCACAATGAATGGTTCCATGCTATTCCACAACCATGTCATAATCCGAGCATTCTCTTGAACACATTAATCTTGTGTACTAGCACTCTCATCAAGCCTCTCACTGGTCAAATATTTTAATTTGCCCTCCATACTTAAAACACTTGGATGGATTTGGACCACTGAAGATAGTTTGTTCTATTTAATTTAATAAGGTTATTTGGACCCCTAAAAATCAAATGGATTATGAATCCAGTTCTTAAATAACTCTTCATTTCCATTGAAATAAATACTAGAAGCCTATACGAATGCAAGTTGACCCTTCACATAAATGAATACCCAACTTGTACACTTCTTATTATATGCACACCACACTTGAAGAGAATAACCAGCCAAAACGGTCCAACCAATCACGAGGATCGATGATCAGGAACACGGCATCCGACGAAGGCAATTAGCCCACACATCCACACGTCCCACACACGAGACGTGATGAACGTGAACACTTCATCCCCTCTCACGCACAGACCATTACAAAAGCCCGGCACAACAAAAAGAAACCCTAAGTTTCTTAAAAGATATTCAACATGGGAGGGGTGAGAGAAACCAAAAAATAAAAGAAGGAAAAAAATTTTATAGACAGACGGGAGAAAGATCGATTAGATCAACAATAAGGATGCTCTGATACATAGATTAATGAGAGAGAAAGCGAAAAAGAAAAAAGAGAGTTGAGAGAAGAGAAGAAAAAGAATTAGTGTTAGAAGTCCCCACTCTTCCCCTTTATATTAATAATAAAAACCAAACGTATAAAAATACCCTCGCCAATATATCCATATTCCAAACACGTCCCAAACCAGTGTTCTAATCCAATAGAAACACTAACCGTAAAAGAGAGAAGCTAGGTGGGTCGTACAAAAGGGCAGCCCACATCCACATCCATTAGGTGGGCGTACTACAGCTATATGGTCCACATCGTCATGCATTAACACTATCCTTTTTTTCTTCTTCTTCTTTTGTTAGCAGAGTTATCCCAAAAATTATTGAAAAAGGGGGAAACCCTTATTTCCTTCACAAACAAACACATGTGGTTCAACAGATTGACCCATTCAAACACTCGAGGGCATTTGATTTACGCAAAAAACACCCGTAATATACTGTATCACTCCAAAAACTTATGGGAAGCTCCATGTAAATTAATAAAGCACAAATCACCTCAAGAAGGTGACAATTTTTCCGTTCCACTAACACCGTTTGTGTTGTGGGGTGTGGGCATATGATGTTTGATGTAAGATACCTGTTTTAGAAAATGTTGACTAGAGGAATGAAACATATATTCCTTGGCATAATCGGAACATAACACAAATAGATTTAGTAAGCTTGCTAATAAACAAAAGACTTGAAGGGAATTTAGGAACATAAAAGACGGATGATAATGAAAGGGAAGAATTTGGATGAACAGTACCTATTCCACATACTTTGGATTAGTTACCGTCTGTCAAAGTGACATATGAACCCATTAACACCATATTAATAGAGGAAAACCCACAGAACTCACCTATCACATGTTAGATGAGCCAGAGTCAATAAATCATGGAGCAGGGAATTAGATCCTAAATAGGCTATACCCGAGATCACAAATGTAGCCGTAGGAGTGGAAGTAGTTGTAAAAGTAGCAAGAACAGACTAATGCTATAGATTTTTCAATAACTAGGAATACTCGTTTTTAATAAGCGTAATCGTCTCCCCAAACGTCCATGGTTATTGATTTGTAGACATGGAACCAGCTGGATGAGACTCACTGCACTCTCCAACATGAGATGCCCGATTAGCCCATGTTGGTTTTCAATGAAGATCCCAATATTTTTCAACAGAATAATTCATAAGCCCACAACGGTACACTTTCTAAGTCCACGACCTCTACCACAACCACCTTGATTACCTTTGCCACCACCTCGACCTTCACTAGTAAAAAATGTTAAAGCAGAGCCATCATTTGCTCCACTTGTAAAGCTAAAAGATACACGTTGAAGGCGAGCATATACCTCATCCAGAAATGGCACATCCTTGCTTCCCAAAATTTGTGCACAAACTAGCATATTCATGTTTCAGACCAAATAAAACTTGGCCACACAAAACTCCTCTCATTGCCAAGGTTATTGCTCTAAATTAGTAGTAAAAGATTGATACACATTCAGTTCCTCCTACATTCCATTAAATTTTGAATAGTATTCGCCCAATAATTTCTCCTTGTTGAAGCTCAAATATTTCTTCAAATAACTAATACATATGAGAGACATTTTTGTCAGATGAATACATCTCTCATAATGCATCCCACACGTCCTTTGCAGTATCTAAAAACATCACATTCGCACAAATGAATGGTTCCATGCTATTCCACAACCATGTCATAATCCGAGCATTCTCTTGAACACATTAATCTTGTGTACTAGCACTCTCATCAAGCCTCTCACTGGTCAAATATTTTAATTTGCCCTCAATACTTAAAACACTTGGATGGATTTGGACCACTGAAGATAGTTTGTTCTATTTAATTTAATAAGGGTTATTTGGACCCCTAAAAATCAAATGGATTTATGAATCCAGTTCTTAAATAACTCTTCATTTCCATTGAAATAAATACTAGAAGCTTATACGAACGCAAGTTGACCCTTCACAATAAATGAATACCCAACTTGTACACTTCTTATTATATGCACACCACACTTGAAGAGAATAACCAGCCAAAACGGTCCAACCAATCACGAGGATCGATGATCAGGAACACGGCATCCGACGAAGGCAATTAGCCCACACATCCCACACATCCCACACACGAGACACGTGATGAACGTGAACACTTCATCCCCTCTCACGCACAGACATTACAAAAGCCCGGCAAACAAAAAAACCCTAAGTTTCTTAAAAGATATTCAACATGGGAGGGGTGAGAGAAACCAAAAATAAAAGAAGGAAAAAAATTTATAGACAGACGGGAGAAAGATCGATTAGATCAACAATAAGGATGCTTTGATACATAGATTAATGAGAGAGAAAGCGAAAAGAAAAAGAGAGTTGAGAGAAGAGAAGAAAAAGAATTAGTGTTAGACGTCCCCACTCTTCCCCCTTATATTAATAATAAAAACCAAACGTATAAAAATACCCTCGCCAATAATATCCATATTCCAAACACGTCCCAAACCAGTGTTCTAATCCAATAGAAACACTAACCGTAAAAGAGAGAAGCTAGGTGGGTCGTACAAAAGGGCAGCCCACATCCACATCCATTAGGTGGGTCGTACAGCTATATGGTCCACATCGTCATGCATTAACACTATCCTTTTTTTCTTCTTCTTCTTTTGTTAGCAGTTATCCCAAAAATTATTGAAAAAGGGGGAAACCCTTATTTCCTTCACAACAACACACATGTGGTTCAACAAGATCTGCTACCTTTTTCGTCTTTAAGGGAATGATTGTTACCAATTTAAAAAGAGGGGGTTAATGACAGATAAGCTCATTGTGATGGAAATGAACACCAATATAGAACCTACTCCATATCCTGTGGTTGTAGGATTGGGTGATCTTTCTTCTATTCTTCCTTTGATTCAAATGCAATGAGGGAAAAAAATTTGGATTGTCACAGCAAGTTTGAGGAGAAAGTTTAGCAAATAGGACTTATCCTTAATAATTTTTAGTGTCACTATTTGATGAATAACCATACTTTTTTTTAAGTTATTCATGAAGAGAGATGATACTTACTATTCTTTTTTATCATTGCAAACTAACCAATACACACTTTTTTCAAAAGATAAACAAACTTTATTAAGGTCGAAGCCAAAAAGAAACAAAAGAAGATACAAAGAGTTGGGAAAGAACTATACAAACCACCTCAAAAAAAAATATATATATATATATATATAATTAAAAAAAAAAAGAGTTGCTACTAAAGCTACTCTCTAAATTGGAAATAATCAACAAGTACTAACACCTAAGCCAGTACAAAAAAATATATAATTAAACTGCCAGCATACCATGTTTCCTCACAACGAGTGATGATCGCTATTGATTCTATCAAAGAAATTTTCTACATGATGCTACACATAATGAATCCCTCTAATGTGAATATTAATTTACATATCAACATCTGCATCCAAAATTCTCCAAGAAGTGCACAATTTTTCATTTTATTTTTTTTCTTTTGAATGGTAGCGTCTGTAATATTACTGATTTTATCAATCATGTTCCTCATTGCCAAAGCCAAGTAGCCCAATAACTATTAAACATACCAGATCAAAACCAAATTCTTCATCTTCGCATTGTCCCGACGGTTTGGAGTCTTCATTGCAGATCCTGTTCTGCGAGTCATAAACAGAACAGGAATTCTCAGGGCTCATTCCGAAATGGTTCTATAACTTGATCAACCCCCAAACCTACTCCTTTGCCTGGGCTCAGTACCAGCTAGCACATCTCATTGGGCAGAGTTTCAAAAGAAAAACCAAATTAGTTAAGAAATATAAGATCTACAAGACTACAACAAAAATATCCCCTACCCATATCATATTTCCTCCTAAAAATCATAAATATGGATCGACTTTATCACCATAACTTCCCTCATGACTCGCCCCTTCTCTCACATCACAAGTTACCAGAGGTCCCCTCCAAAATAAAATTTAACTAAAGGGTGTGTTTGATCACACCAAATTTCAAGAAACATCATCAAAATTTACACCAAATTAGACCGATTGATCATGAAATTTCATGATATTTTGTGCAACCAAACACGCCCTAATACACCCAAAACTCTCCAAAATTACACCAATATAACATATTCTCATTTATTGGAAAAAAAAAATATTAAGGCCCTAAAATTAGACCATGTTTCTATAGAAAGGAAAGAGCCCAAACGCCACAAACTACTAAAGAAACCCTCCAAAATAAAATTTAATAGACAAGCACGCGCATCGACGCCCAAAAAAATCCTACAAACCCAAATCAAATTTCCACGTACCAAATCCCAATCAACATCTGATTTCATCAATAAAATTCTCATCATAACAACATAAACCTTCAACACAACACAACGTACCACATCTCCTCGCACTAAATATCAAAACCATCGATCCAATCGACACCAGAAAAGAAAAAAATCCATAATCAAACAGATGTTATAAATAATAATTAAAAAATCTCAACCTATGTGATCAGATCATTTGACTTACATAAGACTGCTGACACAATTCTGGAATTGGCCCAAATCAGCTGAATTCATTGACTACTTGGAAAAACCCAAGCCCAAAAAATTACCAAAAATTTCAAAAAAAAAAAAGGTCAAAACAAAATAATTCCAACAGATCTAACCCTAACCTGGTTTCAAAAGATAGCACCAAACAAAACCGCTGGTTTTGGAGCAAAAGTGGTTTTGTGGGTACCCAAAAATCCATGGGTTGGGAACAAAACCACCCTTCTTCCAAAACCACCCTCAGCTCATTCCAAAAATTCCAAGGAGACAATGAAAGAAATGAAGGGCAAAAGATGCCCTTGAAGGAAGAAAGAATTACAACCCAGTTGACAACTGAGCAAGCGTAAAAGGGAATCTTTGAGTGGGGATATTGGGAATTTTCCAAAAAGGGAAGGAGAAAACGAGAAGATTTTAAACCCTAACCGGTAAAAAAAAAAGTCCCCCTGCAAAGGGTAAAACTGTAAAACTGTTTTCAGGTGTGTTCCAGCGTACATAGATCAGGTTATCTCTTTTATTTCTGTTTCATCTACCCTTTTGAAATTTGTCTCCTTTATTTCTTATACCCGGTGAGGTAATTTGGTAATTATTGAGATAGCCAGGGGCAGCAGAGGAATTAAGCTGACGCTAATATTGTCCATGGTTCGGTAATCTGGACCCCGATGGACCATCTGCGGATCGAAATCTTAGCCGCTAATATTGTCTTTACTCGTTGAATACCAACGATTGTTGTATCTCTAATCTTAACCGTCTATTTAAAGCCACAATCAAAAGGTTAGGATCATCCTATCGGCCTCACCCAAGACGGTGTGGCCCTTACCGTGGGTTACTATGGGCCCACCTTGATGTATGTATTATGTATCCACACCGTCCATCCGTTTTTCCAGATCATTTTAGGGTAATACACTGAAAAAGAAGCATATCCAATTATCAGATAGACCATACCATAAGAAACAGGGGTAGTTGACCATTAATGAGCCACAAAAGGTTTTGGATCAAGCTTACATTTGTTTTTTTCCCTTCATCCAGGGCTTATGTGACCTTATCAACAGATTGGATGGTAAATTAACACCACAGAAACATTAAGAAGTTTTTAATGATAGTACGGTCAATCACCACTATTTATTATCATATGTTCCACCTAATAATTGGGTCTGCTTAAATTTAGGATAATGCCCTAAAATGATATGGAAAAATGGATGGACGGTGTGGATACATAATACATACATCAAGGTGTGTCCATGGCAATCCCACAGTAATGACCCCACCATCTTGGGTGAGGCCGGTTCTCACCTAATCCGCTCCGTGAGATAGTACCAATCAAAGAGGGCTCTGGTAAGTGTGACAAATATCGCTTGAGATATTGATAATCTCGCAATGTCACCAAAGAAAACAACAAATGATAGTTTTAATATGACCGGATTTCAAAAATTACAAACTATATATATAAAACTAACAAATCTCATCATTCAGAATTTCCGAATAACAAGACATCATATTTCTAAAGGAATATAAACTTTAAGAGTTTTGATCATATTTTTAAAGGAACCTAAACTTTAAGAGTTTATATCATACTTGTAGACGCGATCCAATGTTGTAGAAAAACACTAGAGTTGATATTAGTCTTCCAACCTAGAGTTTTCTCACAAATCTACCATCAATCATGACTTATTTTATGAGTATTGTTAATCCTCGTTCAACGATAGCCCAAACCATCGGATTGGAGGATCTCAAGAATACCATCATCCTACCGCATAGTTACACTCATCAAAATAAGGTGGTCATGTGATAACATTCCCCTCACAAATGACATAATTATAAAGCTCTTTTGAATTTTACTATAAGTGATTACACTCTTTAAGAGCAACTTTCTCCGATACCAATTGAAATTGTGTGGATCGTGTATCGTGACGTGTGCAGAAGCTTTGTGGAGCTTAGAGTCACAGGTAAGTCCTAAGGAGGTGAATAAGACCACTTTAAAAAATTTTGCCTAATTAATACAATTTATCAATTACATCTAATAAGACAAATTAATATTAAGGCTTCCAATTCAAAGTGGGTCTAATCACATAGACTATAAAATATATAACAATTTAAGCAACTAGTCTATAATAGATAGTAAGTTTTTGTGTGCTTACAAGTTAAATGCCTAACATACAATCCAATTCAAGCAATCATATAGTTTAATTAAATAATCACATAAGCATAAGTAGAATTGTGCTTAATTGGCAGTCACAATGGCAAGCATGTATAATGATTCGATTTTCTTACTCTACTCCTAGCGGACGCACTCTCCTCGAATGTATTGGTATTCATCATCTTATAAGTTTTCAATAAGTTCACCTCTAACCAGTGTTCGAATTATCTCTGATATTATCAAAATATCTCCGATATTATATTTATTTTCAGCTCAGCTATACCGATAACACAAGTAGTGATATTGATAACACCGGTGGTATCAAAAATTTCAGGTATTAGCAATGTATCGTTAAGTATCACCAACGTATCAATATCGCTAATGTGATCGCTAATAATTTCAATTATGTAAATTCTAGGTGTCGCTTGTATTGTCAATGCATCAATATCGCTAATGTATCGCCAATATTTTTTACTATGTAAATTCTAGGTAATGCTTGTATCATAAGTGTATCGATGATATTTTAATAATATCGTAAATGTATTGATATCCTTAAATTTTTGTTTATTAGTTAATTTTTTTCATGGGCACATGGTTGTATTGTATGTAGTATTCAATTTGTTATTGATAATATTGATAATATCTCGATATTATTGATATCGCGACAAGCGCGATATTGAGACCACAATCTTTCATTTCATTTCCAATTGTTGATGATTTTTTGATAAAATATCATGTGTTGTTGATATTTTGCAACATCGATCGATGTTTAGATGGTTACATAGGACGGATGAGATGGTTGGACTAATTTCTTACAACAACACATGCTTTTAAACTTTCATTAAATGAAAATTGTTCTATACGCATTCTTTTAATTTGTAATTTTTTTATTTCTAAATATGCAAATATATACATTTTAACATTTCCCGAAGTTTCGTTGAAAATTCCACCGTTTTCCCCATGTTTCCCCGCATTTTCGATTATCAATAATATTATCGGCAATATCGATATTATTTCTATATCCCCACCCAACGAAACTTGTAGCGATACCGATACTTCGAACACTACCCCTAACCTTTAAAGCCTTACACAATGACCTAAAAGCACATACACTCCCGTATCGAAGGAACATGTTTTTACCAGTGTTTGTGGTTCCACAAGAGACTTTAGTTAGTTTCTATCGGCTAACCAACAACCACTAGCAGTTATAATCTAAGGCCCTACATACACTTTCACTGGAAGCTTTGACAATGCCTAAATATTGCATATTTATCATCTTGATTGCATTAGTTTCTATGCATTTAAAGTACTTAGTTGATTAACTAACATATATTTTGTACATGTGAGGTAATTCGGGAAATAAAGACAAAATCATACTTAAGAAGAAGTCTTTTATATTTGGAGGTCATTAATGAAGAATTCACATGTCAAAGATCCAAGAAAATCAAGTGCAAACGATAAAAAATGACTGAAAAATCACAAAATGTAATAACATAAATAACAAATTGTTTGGTCTCACCTGACATTGGTTCGGTCTAACCGGAAGTGCACAAAACAGTCTAATAAGAAACTGTGATATTTATAGATAATTCAACTCAACACTAAGGTCCTATCAAAGTCATGTTCGGTGTCACCGAAGGAGAGTTCGGTGCGACCTAAGGGAGGCAAAGACTTCAAACCTAATTTGGAGAAATTTTGTTGTAGCCGAAGGTATATTCAGTTGGACTTTGTGCGACTTCGGTGCGACCAAAGGTGACTGTCGGTGCAACTGAAACATAACATAAGTTCATAAACTTGAAGTTGATGCGAACTTGTCATATTTAAAGATATGTTTTAAGCTAATCTAAGGATGAATTAGAATTTGTGAGAGAGACCTGGAGTGACAAAGCTCTTTGGAATCATCATTCCTTTTCAATCCTTTCGATTATATTTTATTTTACTAGTTTTTTTAAAAGATGTTAGTCATGCTTAGATAATCTCTTAGTTAAGCTTAAGGGATGAACATTTTGATGGATATTTGATAGTTATTTCATTTTTCAATGAAAGTTAAGATTTTTTTTATGTTGAATTGTGATTGGATGTGATTGAATTCTTATATTAAGAAAGAAATCAATTTGTAAAGTTATTTAATCTATTGTTGCCTTCGGGTACATTAGATGCTTTTAATTCTCTGTTATTTGATTACCTATATCTTCATGAGAGATCAAGTCTGTCATGATTCTAATCTATGTTGGGTATTTTGATTAATATTATTTTGCTATCTTCTTATTAGAATGGATTGGAATCCAATTCTAGTAGAGTTATTTACTCGATAAGACAAATTAAATTCAAAATCTGTTAATTGGGGATTCATGGATCCTTAGTCTTTTTTATAATTGTTTTATAACTATTCTATTCCACTGGATTAAAAACATAGACCAACCATTTCTCTTAATTTAAGTTCTTATTATATTCTCACCAAATCCCCTGTGGATCGACTTCGGTCTTACCGAGTTATTACTGCATCGCATCCTTATACTTAAGGTTATCAACCCTAATGTTCGATCAAGCACCCCAGGGAGACTAACACATATACACCTGTGTCCGGTGAATTCAGCCATACAGAAGAGCTTAGGTCCTACATAAGAATATATTCGAGTTTGGGTCACAAACTCTTACACTTAATCTTACACAAGGAAAGAGTGTATGAACTCTAAATTGACAAGTTTACTTGTCGGATTGAGCCACGTCGATGCATCATCTTGAGATACTTCTTCAATGCTCTCTCGTACTTGAATTCGCTTCTCAATTGCTCTCGTGTTCGTTGATGCTAATGGTTTAGATTTATGAATAAACACTTTACATGCAATGTTCAAATGAGGTGACCAAGGTGATAGGAGGATGGTGGAATCTTCTACAACTAATGGATAATTGATTTTCAAAGGGGATTCACCTAAATGAGTCTTCTAGGGGATTTATACAAGGATATACCTATAGCCTGAGTGTCTAATCTTTAGAAAATAGTGGGAATCAAGTTCATTTTCATCATGGATATTGGAATCCTCATTAGAGTAGTAAAGCTCAAGAAGATGACTTGTATCTCATTGGTTTGGAAGCTTATGATGAGAGGATATGAGTAATGAATTACATAGGCTTCTATTGCACCAAAAATCCATTATCATGCATAATGCCTGAATGTCATTTATATAGATTTCGATTTGCAATGACTATAAAATGGGCAAAATAACGATATTCTCGATCGATCGACCGAAAGCCATCGATTGATCGAACTTCATCGAAATAAGCTAGAAAAATCGTTGAACAATTTTGGCCATGTTTGATCGATTAAGCTCTACCTTCGATCGATCGAGGTCGATCGAGCTTTACTCGAAAATATGTTGTTTTGGATAGTTTGGTTTACAACGGTTTTGCACCTCTATAAGCCTATTTATCATGTTTTACATGAGCTCTTAAGGCTGATGGATGATCAATTAAAAATTTTCCTATTAAGAAACGAATCATTTAGAAGCTAGATTATTTTGAATATAAGGTTAGGGTCAACAAGACATCTCAATTTACTTGTTCTTCACTTCCTTGATGCTCCGTATCTTCATGTGTCTTTGGTCTTCAACTTCTAAGGGCTCAACTGATTCCCTGACACACATACTCACATGACAAAAAAAATAAGTGCACTAACAAATAAGAGAGGTTTTGACATTGATAGTCACACCTTTATATCTACCTCTACTCCTTTAGTGATTTAAATAAAACAACTCATCTGCTTCTGTAAGTAGATCAAGAGTCTCTCATGTGTGTTATGCTTATGGAGATATGGGGTACTCGAAATTTGAATGTCTGATCTCTAAAAGGCCCCAATCCACCTCAGTCCCAAATTGAAATAAACAAATATATTATAACTGAGAAATCAATATATCAAAGAGAAATTCCTCCTAGACGATCACCGGAAAAGAATAAGTTATCAAATCCTTCAAAAAATAAATAATCATATGAGGGAGTCGATAAAATAAATTGGCCTTCTAAATTAGAAAACAAGGAAAATACTTACTTATGACAACAACCAAGAGGGTAGAAAACATATAGGTAAATCCCTACCAAACATATCTCTCCAAATATGACATTGTAACACCCTGTACTTTTTCATACTCAGGTGTTACTAAGGAGATCTAATTAGGTTATGTGTGTGTAAAAAATACTATGATCCATCATTCGATGATTTGTAAAGTTACAATCTTAATCGTCAAAATTGAAAAGTGGCCTTTTATCACCATTTAATCTTAGATAATTAACCTGTCAACCAACCTTTAATAAATCTAAATCACTTAAAAGGTGGGCCACTTAAGGCCTTAATATTTGATCCAATTAAAGCGAAATCCTCAACCTATTAGGATGATTCAAGACATCCATTGAGATGGACCCCATGAAGATTTTCATGATAAAATTTTCTCCACTATTCTCAATTTATGACCCACCCGAGTTTAGATCGGCCTATAAACCCACTCATGCATCAATCTAATCATCAATAACACTTTCATCCATAGATTAGGTCATCTATCTAAGATTTTAATTTTCAAGATGGACCCCACATCATCGGAGAAACTTATTTTTAAATTTCAATGTCTTTGTTAGATAAATCTAACCCTCCATCTTTGATATCAAAGCCCAATTCATCATATTCCTCATTCATCAGGTCTATAACGCTCAAGCATGGTGATCCATCATTTGATCACACCATCAAGTCATTAAATTATGAAATTAATGGATAAATTCTATTCATACTAACATGGGAGCACTCAGAAACATTGATGATGGGCTCTGATAAAGATCTGACCACTGGATTGTCAAAAACTATCAGTAAATGCATTAAAACCAATGATTGTGGCCCACTCGAGTATTGGACCTACCTCATCTATGTCAGATCTACTATTTAAACCCATAGAACCTCTTGGACGGTGTGGATCTTAGAAAACATCATTTGTGGGGCTCGAATCGCCAAATCCATTGTTCATTAACTTCAAGACTAAGCTGGGAGTAAACACAACTAAGATTGTAAGAACTCACTTCCAGGCCTTAAATCCCACTACTAATCATTATGTAAATAGTCCTTGAACCCTAAAACCCTGTGGGTTGGTGTTAATCAAACCTATAAGAAATTCAATCATTAGATTATGGAAATTGATAATCGAGCATGAAATCACTTGGTATGGCCCACCTGATCTTTGGTCAGAGGCCCTAATTGGGACCTCCAAAGTGAATGGATGGAGTGGATTTCACTAAGCATCACAATGGACCCCACCTTTAACATATGTGTGCACTAGTGCATGTGCACACATGAAGTACCGAACTGAAGAGCTCGGTCAATTGGGTTTGACCCAATAATTTTCAAAGAAGGGAAGATTCTTCCTCCCTTTTCTTTTCCCACTGAGATGACGATTAAACAAACGAACCTTGTTCGATCGCCTGTGTCCCGCCACGATCATTCATTCCTATGATCTGAGCCATCCATCATGTGCAGGCAGGAAATCTGACCAAAACACAACTATTTTCTCTTGATTTCATGTACGTGTGAACACACGATCCTTGGCATAGTGGATGCTTGCATATGCGGCATTTTCCTGAAAACGGAAGCTGTCGTTTTCTTTTCCGCCTTGCTAGTAATCTAATGGAGAACATTTCTCTCTATCCTAGCCATCCATCTGAAATAGATCTTAGCCCTTCGATTTAAAAGAAATCTTTCTTGTTAGAGATTTTCTACCCCAGAATGTATCATATCCATCCGTTCAAATCTCAAGCAATCTATACCACCAGAACCTCATCTAACGAACCCTTGAAAACCCTAGAGTCCCTCTTCGAACGGAGTAAATCTTGTTTCTTGCGGGTCGAGTGAAAAACGATCGTTTCCTTCAAAGCTCGAACCCACCACCTAAACAAAACTGAAGCTTCCAAACCTCTCTCCTACTAACTTCCCTGGACTGATTCTCATCATCCACAAGACTCAAATTGGAGAAAAACCCATTGAATGATGATCTGTCATTAGAGCTCGAGCTTCTTTTCCGCCGTTTTATCGCATCGAGTCAACGTGGTTCGAGTTAGGTCGATCCTGATCGTCCAGTTGTTATTGTTGGACCTTCAGCAAATGGGAAGCAACAAAGAATAAGAAGAAATGAAGTGAGAGAGTGCGATTTAGTGTCACACCGAGTCACTAACTGAGTCGTGTCGACATGTTGGGAGCTGAAACATTGCTGCAGAAATCGACTCAGTTAGAGTGATGCTAATTTCGAAATCCCTCAGTCAAGGATCTCCTCATATCAAGGGAAAGGAAGAAAGCAAGAAGGGAAAGATAGAGAGGGGGAGTCATGTGTGGGATCTGAGTCAACTTAGTTCATACCGAACCGAGTTTATACTCATTCACGGCCACTAACTTTACGGGATGTGTATTGCAAAAAGAAGAGAAGAAAGGAGAAGGAAAGGGAAAGGGAAAAGAAATAAAAGAAGGAGAAGAAGAAAGCAAAAGAGAGAAAGGGAAGGAGGAGACCCGATGACTGGGTTCTTCTTCAGCCAACTAAGTTAACTTGGTTAGCTGTTGACCTTCCCAAGTTGATTCGAGTTTGGGTTAAGTCTAAACCAAGTTTGGTCGTGAGAGAGAGAGAGAAGCTGAAGGAAGAAGAAAGTAGGAAAACAAGGAAGAGGAAGAGAGGAGAAGCCGACCAGGGTTAAACCGAGTTGACTCAATTACTCACCGAGTCCAACTCACTGATTAAGTCGTCTGGCCAAGTCTGGGCTGAGTTCAGGCCCTATTTGGCATTTAGAGAAAAAGAAAGGAAGGAAGAAAAAGTAAAGTAAGGGAGGGAGTCGTTGAGTCGACTCAGTTGAATCGGATCGCTAACATGGCTCGTCCTCCCGAGTTAACTTGTTGGACATTGAGTTGGGCTGCAACCAACTTCCACCGAGGATTCGACTCTAAGGGCGCATGCACTCTCTAGCAATACTGGTAGATGATTCAAATCATAAGGTGATGACCTTTCCCTTTAGGCTTTCTTCTTTCATGTTACCTTAAGTGATAGTTTTACTCTTAATTTTGACTAATAATTGATATATCTATTTCATGATTACTTATGTTATAGATCTTCAAATCATATGCTCAACATTTATCTAGTATAAACACTTATATGTTACACTTGAATATCTTCTCATACTTGTATATTGACCATGAAGCTCAAATTGCTACATTAATTAATGAAAAATTCCACATATCTATGTATATCCAGATTTGGGATGTAACTTGATTGATTGTAATTACAATGGACCCTCAAACTAGTAGTCATTTTATGTGTTGGATTAAATGAGATTTTATTGTGGAATTACCATATTGTGGATTGTTTATGCCTGTGTGGCTTTCAGGGATAATCCATTTTTATCGTATCCTTTGATGGAATATTTGCCCTATATGGCTTTAATTTAATATTTTTCATACGTGGCTTTGATTTATTATTTGCCCTATGTGGCTTTGATTGAATATTTTCCCTATGTGGCTTGATGAATTAATTTTGTATAACCCTACGATGGTAAGTTCCACTTGTAGAACTATGATTGACCACTACTTAAGGAGGTTATCGTTAAACATCCCAGTGTTAGAGTCTCATGAGCCAAGGATGATGGTATGTGACACTATGCCCGAGCTGTCGACCTATATTGGGTGATAAGCCCCCCCATAATGACCTTTGAGCTTTCTTAAAATGGCTGTTTGTAATCGAAATAATAATAGTTGGGTTAAACATGCATCATGGCATACGGGCGATGATGGGTGGTTAATTCTGGATGTTATAACACGTATCGTTTGTCGTGGTATGTTTTGCTAGCTTCTAAACTACCGATAATCAACCTAATTTGTGTGATTTAGTCACTACGCACGTCTTTGATGTAGTTTTGCAAGTAATTGGCCACTTGCATGTGGGTTTTGCCACACTCATGGGTTTTGCCCAAAAGCCAACTAGATGAGCATCCCGAGTTGATGTGCATCCACGCATCCATGCATTTAAATAAGACTACATCATAGATTATTTTATATGTTTTCTTGTTTAAACTATACATAACTAATGCGGCAGTGTGTAATCTTGATGGTAATTCAGACTGAGCTGACCACTTAATCTTTGAATATACAACTATACAAATGGTGCAGGTGATTTGAACGATACTCATGTTTAAACTGATGAGGAGCATGATACAGATTTCAAGGATGTGTGGCTGTATCTGCCTAAAGAGAAGTTGTGCGATCTTGAAGCTTAAGCTTGGCTACATTTTATTATCTTTATATAATAAATTGTTTATTTCCTATATTTGTTAGTATTGAGACATTGGTTTGTATAAGTCTTATGGGTAGCTGCTCATATATCTAAAATGTGTATATAGACTTTCCTTTATGTTTGATTATTTCTCTTCCACTGAAATGCTCACTCTGAAAAGAAAAGAAAAAATACATACATGAAATTGGGCTATTTTAAAGGTTAACATTCGGGTTTTCAGAAAATGGGTACTAAACTCGGGTTACGAAAACTAGGGCGTTATAAACATCACTTGAGAGAGCAGAATTTGGAAAAGAAGACCTCTCTCCCGATAACAATCCAAGTCCTAGGAAATTCACACCAAAGTACGTTATGAAGAATGATAGGTGACCTTAAAAGGTGTATGTGCGCTTATAGGTAAATCTGAGGATTATAGCCTCATTTTCATTTTAATTAATTTAGATTTAAGTTATTTCATTTTTATTATATGTTTTGCTAAACTATGTTGGTCATGGTTTCTTATAGGTAAATCTCTTACATGACCAAATTTTGCTTGCTCCATGATTTTAATGTCCATGCACACTTCGACATTCCCTTGTCAAATATGCTTACAAATATATTTTTGATTTGTTAAGCTTTTTTATAATCTCATGCTTAATTGGTATATTTATGAAATTAGTTCTTTGTCAATTTTTGATAAAAAAAAAAGGAGGAGAATAAGTCCCACCAAAATAAGTTGGATTTTGTTGTGCAGGTTATCTTTGTTGTTGGGATTTAGTTGATTAAGGGGGAGCATTGAAACAATATTAACATTTCGAGTCCTGTAATTGAATTTGTAAATCTTTGCAATATTTGACATGTAATTTAGTTGTTTTGGTTTGTCATTGGCCTTCACCACGACAAGGTCTATATTAGGTTTTGTCACATAATTGACAAAGGGAAAAATTATTAGTGCACTTATTTGTCACATGAGATGCCTTAGTGACCTAACCTTATACCGCTTTAGGTTCAAAAAAACCTTAGCCTCCAAAATGATTTATTCTCGAATAGGCAAACCTTTATTTGGTCATCCCAAGTCTTAAGAGTCTTATTTGAATAGGATAAGATAGATTTTTAGAGGTTCAGAGCTGTTGATAAATATATAGCCCAAATCAACGGCTTTAAGTGGATCTTGATCGAATAGACAGTCTGTTGATAGGACTCGATTGAATCGAGGATTCCCTCGATTCGATTGAAGATGGCTAGAAACATCAAGCAAGCAAACTAACTATATTTGGAATTTATCGATCATATCGAAGGTTAGTTCGATCCTATCGACAGAGATTTTAAACGAATCAAATGCTCAATCTAACTGTTATTTGTCTGTTTTTTAGCCATTGTAAACTTTTTCTCCATATAAGGGCATCCGATCTTTAGGCTTAAGGATGTGTTTTTACTGTGTTAGAAGCCTATATGCTTGCAACTCATTTCGAATCATTCTAGGCTCTAAACATATGAGATTTAAGTCATCTTCCTTGTGATTTATCACTCTAATAAGGATTCCAACCTCCTTTATGAAGATGCACTTTGTCTCTTCAATTTTTTAGATATTAGACACCAATCCTATAGAAAAATCATTATCTATATTCTTTAGAATACCCACCTAGGTGAATTCCCTTATTAGAACCAAATATCCATTAGTTGTAGGAGATTCCACCATCATCTTATTGCCTTAGTATCCTTATAAGTACCTCATATGCAAGGAAGTCGATCGTAGGAGCTAAAGCATCCACATCAAAGATCAGGGGAGCAAATGAGAAGTTGATTCAAGTGCGGAGGAACATTGATCAAGCATCTCAAGAAGTCTCTACAATGGGGCTCAATATGACCAACAAGGGTCTTTTTGCTTAATTCTTTTAGATGATGAAGACTTCGACTGTTAATTTTTCTTCCTTAGGTACTATCTCTCTAACTCATTCTTCTTTTATTTTCATTGTCTCATGTTGATTTGATTACATATATTTTTTTACATTGAGGACAATGTAGATTTTATGTTGGGGTGAGATTATATATATCTAATTAATATTTTCTTAGTTTTAAGTAAAAAAAAAAATTGAACAATTTTCAAAATTTCAATTTTAAAGCTCTCTATTTGAAGATAGTTATGTTGTGTAGCTGAATATGTTGTGACTATTAGGAAGAGAAATATATCAATTTTTTTGAAATTTTAGAGTTTAGTTAACTGAGTAGACTGTTGAATAAGTTCTTTGAATGAATTGACTAATAGAAAGTTTAAACATCAATTGAGTCTAGATCACAATTCATATTTAACTCATATTTTGTGAAGTGTACTTAAATTTATAGTTTTAGCTTGAGTATTATTTAAAAGTAATTAGGAATCAAGTCTGGAGATCCTTATCTACCTTAAAAAAAAAAAAAAAAAAAAAAAAAAAACTAGCTAAAGAACAGTTAAATATGGCTATATATTGTATATGTTTAAATCCGAAATTAAGAGACATTAAAAAAAAATAAAAATAAAAATAAAAAAGAACGAATGAAAAATGAAAAAGCCATTAATGAAAAATTGAAAGGTGAAGAATAAGTGAAAAGGAGATAGGTTGGGAATCAGTTATTGTGTTGATTTGATCACTTTAAAGTAATGAACATGGCTAACATTATGAAACAAAAGTTAACTTCCATGGAATGTAAATTGAAACCCACTGAGCACTCTAAAAACTTGATGTTTGGATGGATTTTATTGGTTAATTAATGAGAAGGAACTTAATTAGTCGTTTACTAGTGTAATTAGGTTCTAGATTGATAAGATTTCACCCATATATCTTTAAATTTTGCTCATATATATATATATGATTGCACATGATGTTATTTTCTGAAGGAAATTTGAATTTGAATGTTTGACACATTAATTCTACGCATGTTTTGCTTGGGACTAACAAAATGCTTGTTGGGGGTGTGTTGAGTGTAAAATATTATACATTTCCCCCTTATTATTCATTGGTTTCGATAACAAGAACACGCTTAATTGATCTAATTACACATGTTTTCTCATACGAGGTGATTTGGAGAGCTAAGAAGAAAAGAACAAAGAAAAGATTTAATGCTCAAAGAATGACCAAGTAAATATTTGAAAGTCATTAATGAAGAATTTATATGTTAAAGATCCAATAAAACTAAATACAAATGAGAGAGAAAAGACAAGCAAAATCACAAGTCTAATGTAAAAAATAACAGACTGTTCAGTTCCACATTCGGCTCGACTTTTGGTTTGGCCGAAAGTGTATAAAATAGTCCAGAGAGAGATTATAATTTTTAGAATTAATTCGGCTCGACCTTCGGCTCGATCTTCGGTCCAACTGAAAATAGCTTAGGTGGGATCAAAGGTAGACAGAGTGTGCACAAAATTTTCATGCGTAATTTGGTGCGATCGAAGGCAACATCGATACGAATGACGGAAACTTCGGTGCGACCGAAGCATAACAAAAGTGCATAAATTCAAGGTCGATTCAAAGATAGTACGATCAAAGCCTATATAAAGGAGTTTTCTAAGTTTTTCTAAATACGAATTAAGGTAGAATGAGTAGAGCAAGGGGTTATGGTGCTTCAATGAGTCCTTTTTCTCCAATTTTTCAGCTTTAGTTAGTTTTTACGTTTTTTTTTAAAAAAGAGTTCTAGTTTAATCATGTCTATGGTTGGCTAATTTCTTAGTTAGAGCTAAAAGGTGAAGCTTGTAGTTCGTTTTGATGCTTATTTTACATTAATTCAAGTTATTTTGTTTTCGTGTTGAACAATTCATTGATTTTTTGTTTGATTGAAGAAGTGTTTTTAATTTACTTTGATCTGTTATCGACTCCAGGCACATTGGATGCTTAGGAAGATTTTTAATATTATCTTACCTATTTTGTAATTGTTTGATTTGTAAAATTCCTTGATCTATCATCGACTCTGGGTTTGGTAGATGATTTGAATTCCCTCCCATCATTACATTAAGGCTTTATTAGGGAATTAATCCAATGAATGTTCAGATTCTGTTTTGGTTAATGAAGTATGTTTCAATCACTCTATCATCCGACTGGATATAACAGGACTTCGATTCCAGTTGTGTTATCAATTGAATCAAGTAAAGTAACATTAAGATGACTATAAGTGGATCCTTGACGCTCTAGTTTTCCTTATCTTTGATAGTTTATTAACAATTGATCTCTTTTTTCAATATTCCAGCAATTAATTTAGATCTCAATTCTAGTTCTAATTTGTTTTAGAAATCATACAAATAACAAGTCCATGTGGATTCGACCTCCGTCTCACGAGTTATTACTACAACGCAGGCCCTGCACTTGGGGTTGTGAACACCTGCGTACCTTGAATGTATGGAAGTACCCATTTCACTGCTTCCAGTGTTGCTTTTCGGGGTTAGACATGTATCTCCTAACAACACCCACCACATGTAAAATATTCGGTCTCGTACAGACCATGGCATACATCAAACTCTCAACCGCAACTAAATAAGGGACACGAGACATATCCTTATTTTCTTCATCAGTTTTAGGACATTGTTCAGGAGAAAGCATAAAATGAGTCGTGTGAGAAACGCTAATCAGTTTTGCCCTATCCATCCCATACTTCATCAATACCTTCTTAATGTATTCTTTTTTAGATAACCAAAGCATGCTCATTTTTCTGTCTCTGTGTATATCAATGCTGAGAACCCTTTTTGCAGCCCCCAAGTCTTTCATCTCGAATGTCCCTGATAATTGTGTCTTTAGTAAATTAATCTTAGACATGCTATGACTAGCGATTAACATGTCATCAATATACAACATCAGGATAATGAACTTTCCATCACTCAGTGTCCTGTAATAGACACAATGATTATATTCACTCCTGGTAAACCTCTGACTCACCATGAAAGAATTAAAATTTTATACCATTGCTAGAGTTGTACACGAGCAGGCTAAACTCGGGTACTCGATTGACTCAACTTGGAATACTCGACTCGTCTGAGTTAGAGCTGAGTACGAACGGGTTTCTTCTACTCGTTTAGATTACGAGTAGAGTACGAGTCTAAAGGTACTCGACTCGGTACTCAATTCGGCACTCGACTCGTGTACTCAACTCGGTACTCGACTCGGTACTCGACTCGTACTCGACTCATACCCGTATATATAAGCAAAAAAAAAAAACCCTGCTCAGTCACTCATCCAGTCGCCCGTCATTTTCAAGCATCCGCTCGAAACCCTTCTTCCCTCCAGCGACCATTTAAAAAAAAACCCCCCTCTCTCTCTCTCCCCTCCCTTTCACAGCGCCGTCCGGCCATCCCTCTTCTTCCATCTCTCTCTCTCTCACTCACCCGTCCCCTATCCGGCGGTGCTAAATGCCTAGACCTTGCCGCTCGTCCCTGCAGCCTGTCCAGTGATGGAGCTCATCCCTGCCACTCGTCTGGTGCCGCAGCTCGTCCCTGCCAGACTGCCACTCGTCCAGTCGTCCGTCATCGCCCTGCCCTGCATGCAGCCGCCGGTCGTTCCTGCCCAGCTCACCCGGTAATGTGTGGGTTTGATTTTTGATTTTTAGAAATTGTTTAATATATGTTAATATAGATTTGGGATTAACCTGATATTTGTGTTTTCCCTAAATATTTCAAAATCAGAAAGAAACTCGAGGACGGGCGAGCTGGGTAGGAACGACTTGGGATTAACCTGATATTTGGAATTGGGATTAACCTGATATTTGTGTTTTCCCTAAATATTTTAAAATCAGAAAGAAACTCGAGGACGGGCGAGCTGGGCAGGAACGACTTGGGATTAACCTGATATTTATGTTTTCCTTAAATGTTTCCCTAAATATTTCAAAATCAGAAGTAATTTTTATAAGCATGGTGCTGTCAGATTTAATGGTTCAAAGCTTCATCAGTAACACATTTTGAAGCAGGGAGGAAGCCAGATTAAAAGCTTTGGAGAAGAACAATTCCAACTCGCCTTAAAACGTAGTATGGAAGATGTTTCTAGACTTCAGCAATATTCGAGTCAAAGACAACACGATATTGAAGTAGAGTCGAGTTACTCGAGTACGACAAACAAGAAGAAGAAAAAGAGTAACTAATTCAAATTCCTGAATCGTCTCGGTGAATTTTATAAGGCATTGGGTACTACATACAATTCTTCACATAAAACAAGTTTGAAAAGTCTGGTTCAAAGTGTAAAAGAGTACGAAAGAAATATCTCTTCGCCTTCTGACTCAGAGGAAGTAAACCAATTTGTATATAAAAAATAGATAGCAGTTCCGATGGATCAGATGACAATACAAGAAGACACTCCTCTTATGGAGGTTTTAGTTATAAATTGTCATTTTGAACAATGTAATGTAATTATGTAAATATGTTAATGTAATTATCGAAGTTTTTTAATAATAAATTATGTGCATTTTATATATTTTATTATTTCGTTTAACTTCGAATTCCAATCGACAATCGAATTGAAATTCAAATTAATCGCAATTTATAACTCGAACTCGGCTCAAAGCTATAACTCGTTACTCAAAAACCTTGCTCGAATTGAGCTCAAATTCAGACTCGGACTCGAACTCACCTCAAAAACTCGCACTCGACTTGACTCGACTCGATTTCTGCTCGTACTCGAACTCGCCTCGAAAACTCGGACTCGACTCGACTCGACTCGACTCGTACTCGGGCGAGTAGAGTACGAGTAGGGAGTCCATGCTCGTTAGCCGAGTAGAGCCGAGTACGAACAGCACTCCGGCGTTAAGAGCCGAATACGATTAGGATGATACTCGACTTGACTCGACTCGTGTACAGCTCTAACCATTGCCTAGGCGACTGTTTCAGGCCGTACAATAACCTCTTTAACATGCAAACTCTGTTCTTTGTTCATTTTATTTCGAAGCCTTCTGATTACTTCATTTAGATATGTTATTCTAATCCCTATGCAGGAAGGCAGTCTTCACATTCATTTACTCCAGCTCGAGATCCTATTGGACAACTAGCGTCAACACGAATATGATAGATACTTGCTTCACCACAAGTGCGAATATCTCAGTGATTTTGACGCCTTTTCTTTAAATATATCCTTTCATTACCAACCTTGCCTTGTACATATCATGTTTCTTCTTAAATATCTACTTGCGCCTGATCACTTTACGGCCAATGAGAAGCTCCACCAGATCCCACTTCCCATTCTTGTACAAGGAATCCATCTCATCGTCCATCATTATTTTTCACTTTTTGGCATTCAACTCATCAAGAGCCTCCTAAAGAGTAGATGAATCCCCCTCATCTGTAATGAAGGCATAAACGATATTAGAGTTATCCCTGTATCTCACTGGTAACCTGTAATCTCATGGTGGATTCCTTCTCACAGGTGGTTGCTCCACCTGCTTTTCTACCTCCATCTACGTCTCTGTCTCAGCCTGTGTTTTATCTTTATATAATTGAGCATCCATGTTTAATTTTTCATGTTCCTCATGCTCATCCTTATGGAACAAGGATCCTTAATCAAATTTAACGTCATGGCTAATGATGATTTTCCATGCGACCTGATCATACAGCTTGTAACCCTTCACACCACCACTATAGCTGACAAAAATATATTTCTTTACCCTTGGTTTAGCTTATCTCTCTCAACTGACGGTACATGAGAGTAAGCGACATAACTAATACACCGTAGTCCTCAGTAGTCTACCTGCTGACCACTCCACACTTTAGAATTTTACATTCAATGGCTGTAAAAGGGGACCAATTTATTAAGTAACAAGCCTGTTAACGGCCTCAGTCCATGGGTCCTTGCCCAACCTAACATTACTAATCATGCATCGAGCCCTCTCCAAGAGAGTTCAATTCATCCACTCAGCCACATTGTTCTGATCTGGTATGTGGTGCACTGTGTTGTGCCTCACGATCTGCTCATCCTTGCGGTATTGATTGAATTTCCTGAAAATGAATTCTCCACTGTTATTGGTCCTTAGTACCTTCACTTTTTACCCTGTCTGTTTTTCCACCATGGCCTTCTACTGCTTAAAGTTGGTGAAAACATCGGATTTATTTTTCATAAAATAAACCCATACCTTTCTGGACGTGATGAACCATGACGACCCTTCACCAAAAATCACAAGCGACGACCCCCATATATCAGAATGCACATAATCAAGAACACCCTTATATACATGTTTTTTAGATTTAAAAGATAACCTTGAATGTTTACCATATATACAATGCCTGCATATACTTAAATCAAAACTTTTAATTTTTAGAATTAAACAATGATCAGAAAGTACCTTCATGCCCTACTTGCTCATGTGGCCCAAGCATGCATGCCACATTCGTGTAAACGTGGAATCTGCTTACCGCGTTGCGGCTCCACCTGATGAAGTTTTCCCGATCAACCTGTAAAGGTTCTCATTCCTCTGTGCCTTCATGACTATGAGTATCCCCTTTAAAACTTTAAGGATATGATAAAAATCGGTAAATCTGTACTTAAGCACCTCGAGTGCTCCAAGAGATATCATGCTCTTCCTCATATCAGGAACATATCTTACCTCGGTTAAAGTATACTCCACACCATCAAACATTTTAATGCACACTGATCTAACACCCACAACATTACAGGCATTGTCATTACCCATAAATACCTGACCATCATTACACTCTATGTAACTGGTAAACCATCTTCGATGAGGAATAATGTGATATGATGCTCCAATGTCCAAAATCCACTCATCCCTACGATCATCGTATAAATGTTCGACCATAAACACTGACAACATATCATAACAACTCGTACCTTCGTCAAACATGGCAGTGTTGGCCTCCCTGAAAGAAGCCTCTGAGTTCTCTTTCTTAACCTTAGGATTTGTGCAATCCTTTTTCATGTGCCCAAACATCCCACCGTTCCAGTACTTTAACTTACCTTTGCCCTTGCCCTTGGATTTAGACCTCAATCGAGAAGACCATTGTACTGCTCATAATTTCATCCCCTTATAACTAATGCATTAGTATAGGCGCCCATGTCACCGCTTTTCTTTCTCATTGCCTTTCTTTGAAAGGCTGAGATAATGGTATTAACGTCAATGGTCGATCTAAAGGTGCACTACGAGTCCTTGAATGACTCATTCGAAGCGAGGAGAGAGTTCAACAGGATACATGCCTAATCCTCATCTTTCATCGTTTCCTCGACATTTAACAATTTGCAAATAATCTTGTTAAAGTTACTAATGTGGGTTTCAACATCAACCCCTCTGCCATCTTTAGATTGAATAACTATAACTTCAAGTACAGACAATTCTTAAGAGATTTCTTCGCATACATGTTCTCTAATTTTGACCATGTACTTGCTGTAGTTTTCTCTCTTATGACATTATAGAGGACCTCATCCATTAATCACAATTGGATAGAGGTTCTCGCTTTCTTATCCATCTTGTTCCAATTATCATTTGTCATAGATTCCAGAGTGCATCATTCAATCCTTGCTAAACTAGGAAATCAATCATCTTGACCTTCCAAAGTTCAAAATTATTTTTCCTGAAATATTTCTCAACATCGAAGTTAGGATTAGAAGCTATTGATATTATGCTTTTAGATTCACTATACGCCCCAACCTAGCTCTGATACCACTTGTTGGGGGACTGCAGAAGCACACAAATATTAATCAAGCAAAGTATTCCAATCGTACAAACAAGTCCAATCACAAACACTTTGAATTTAACGTGGAAAAACCCTTGCGGGAAAAAACCACGGCAGAAAGTGACAGTAATGCACTATAAAAGCATAAAATTACAAGAGATAAAGATTACCCAATTCAAGCAAGCCTCAAATATCCCTTACAAGCCCTTGAAACCCTTTGGAATGAATTAGAAAGCTCTAAGATACATCTTATTCCCAATTTCACCTATATATATAGCTTTTATGAGAATAACAATCGAAATAGAAAATAAATCTCGTACTTACACAACTTTACGTAACTTTGTACGATCGTTCGATGACACCTTCTATGGCACTTCGATGACATCAACAGACTGTTGATGACATCGAACATCTTTGATGTCATCGAACTAAACAACAAAATGTTCCAGTGATAAAACATGGATTTTTCGAATTTTTCCAATGTCATCGAGCAGCCTTCGATGGCATCGAATTTTACTTGATGGCATCGAGCTGTCATCAACAGATCTGTTGATTTACATATTTAAGACATCAATCAACACAATCCATTACCAGTTTTTTGTGATCAATTCTCATTTGAAATTTTGTCCCTTTACATGAAACATGGACAAGAACCAGACTATTTATCTGTTGGGAAACATTTCAAAAGGGAAATGATCATTTTTTTCACACACGCACACACACACGCTGTAGTGAGATTTCACCACCTATAGGTATTTGAACCCTTGACTTGGTGTTGAATTACTCATGTGAGTCTATTACCGGGTCAAAGAGTAAGGTCCCTGGATCAGATTTAGTTAAGATTATCTTATAAAAATGGTTCTTTATAAACATAAGTCATCCTTGTTGAACCCCAACAAATAAATGGATGAAATTTTATATTGGACCTATTTGTGTATATATGATTATAACCATCCATTTTATTGGTTATTGATCGTATGGTTAGAATGACTAAATCGGGGTGATTTTTGTATGGTAGCCTATGAAATGAATGTCAAATCAAATGGACAGTCTATTCCGATTGATTTTATAGTCCAAGTATCCCAATAGAGTCATCTATACCACTAATGGCGGTAAAGTTGTGGGCACATGATTATTTACCAATTCACTGGCAAGTGGTGGAGTTTTTAGGAGTTCAATGTGTTGTTATTCAATCCGGCTACATGTGTAATGAATGACTCGATTGTGATTAAATGTGTAAATAGATTAAGTGTTAGGTGTGTTAGAGTCATGTTCAACTTAATTCAAATTGAATGCCTACACCAAATTAGATGGATTAGGACCAGATCTATGAAGATTAGCCTGACTATTCAAATACTAATTGTTAAAAGCGATCATACAATTTATGAAGGGGATGGTTAGTCCTTTGAATATATTTTTTAGTCTTAAAGAGAATGACTTTTCTTTTAATGATGATAGTTTTAGTCATATTTCCTTAACAAGAAGCAATAAAATATAGAAAACTAAAAATAAAGGCTTGTTTGTCAATTTCATTAATATGAATATGAGTGCAGTACAATTGGCAAAAAGAAAAAAAAATAACAGAAGATATTACAACTGATGATCTTGAAAGTTTGTGCGGAAAAGTGAGCCCTCAAGATTTGACGGTGTACACGATATGGAACCTCCACAAAGTCGAAAATGAACGGTCCAGATCTAGCGGTCCACCTAACCACTACTGGAGCAGATGGGTCTAATCACTAAAGTACACTAAACATTATCATCAGAATTAAGTGCTTAGATATAAAGAGAGTTCTATCATCACTAGTAATCATGTCCATTAGCGATGAATCCGATCATTACCGTTAATGATCATTGTTGATCATGGATCCTTTCATCAACATTTATCATCATGATTGATGATAGTTTTGATCACTAATGGTCTCTTGATCAATAGTGAAAATAATGATATGAAGGAAACTAGATTCACATGCATGTATGCATACATGCATATAAAATCAAGAAACACGTGAGATATTCATTTTGCTTGTCTAACTTAAAAAATGTGTTGCTCACCTTAAATGATTACATTCATGATACTAATATATCATTAAAAAAATTATTTATATATTATTTATTTTAATAGATACATTGATTTTTATAATTTTAAAAGATCTTAACCGTTAATCATTAAAATAGACCACATTATAGGTTAGATCTTGCTTTAAAAATCTCAAGTCACTTTCTATTACTTGGTTTAAGTCAACTCATAAATGGCTGATTAAAAAACCCTTGATAAGATATACTTAATCTTTAAAGGAAGTGAATTGGGATTTTGATACGGCCCATTTAAATTTGTATATTAATATGGGGTCCATATGAGCTTTCCAACCACTCATGGATTGCTTATTATGGCTCATTTATTTTTGATACAAAAGACATAATCAGATAGTTTTATAAAAATGCTACTACATAAATAAATGGTCCAAGTCCAGATATGAGCCCACCCATCTAAGGAGGCTTTAGACAACAATTGTTTGGATAAAATTGTTATATATATATATATATATATATATATATATATATATATATATATATATATATCACTTAATGGGATTTCAAGCCTTCAATAGTTATTGAATAATTTGTGGTAATTTATCTACAGTAGTAAATGTATACCCCAATCCTTATTGTTCAAAACACGGGCCCTAAAAACGTCACCAAAAAATGAATCTAAATTACTGATTATTTAACTTTTGGTTGTTCATATCATACCCATCAATTCGATAAGCTAATTTTCTGGGTCATTATAAAAAAAGGATCTCACAATCATGACAGTGCAAATTGATGCATATTTTAGCTACATATTCACTAGAGGAACGTGATAAACCCACACTATCATTATTCCCTTAATAGGTGGTGTCTATTAAAAAGGCTTCTTTTTGTTCGATCCTCAATATGTCCCTTATCATTGATTTCTATCTTAAATCAATATATGGTATGCCATTATATTTAACATTTATCAAATCTCCAATGTCTGATATAGGTGACTATTAAAGAGACTTCCCGTTAAAGAGGCTACTCGTTAAAAAAGGCTATCTATTAAAAAGGCTACCCATTAAAAACGACTACCCATTAAATTTGAGCTTTATCCAATCTCCAATGTCTGATTTTACTAATCCTTAGGATTAACCCTTTATTTTTTTAAAAAATTCTGCTCAGGTCAATAGGAAGTAAATCTAGATATCGTATATTTGATATTACGATTATTATTGTTATCATTATTTAATTCCAATACCTCAAGAAGAAAACAAATAATAATAATAATAAACGAATATATAAATGATTGATGTATAATTAAAATAAAATATATAATATAATAAAAAAGGGCCGCCGACCTTTGGTGATGAAAACAATAAATCGGAGATCCATCGTTGAGTTGCTCTGATACCATTGAAAGTCTGTGCGGAAGAGTGAGCCCTCAAAATCTGACGGTCTACACGATATAAAACCTCCACAAAGTCGAAGATGAACGGTCCAGATCTAGCGGTCAGCCTAACCACTACCGGAGCAGATGGGTCTAATCACCCCTCTGATTTTACGGTATAGATGGCCTCGGATTACGATATATAGCTTAGATCGTCCCAAGGAAAAGTTAAACGGATAAATTTCAATATACCACTTTTCGCTTTTTACTATCGTTATTCTTTAATAATTCTTTCACGAGAGAGCCTCATCCTATTTATAAGAAAGGATGAGGAGTTTGAATGAGACCAAAAATTATCCGGTCTTATCTCTAACTCCTCATCTAAATCCTCATTCAAAATTGAATTTGAAATCCAACTTCTAACGGAAGAGGCCTAACCTCATGGGACCCACTCGCTAGTGATTACCCACCAGTTGGCTCCACTGGCCTTGTCCAACAGATCTATGCTGGAAAAAATGACTGTGGTTTTGAGGGTACTCTATACCTAGACAATCGTTAGACAATCATGAAAAATATTAGACGGCCGATCAAAGATTTACCAAATGAGAAGTCAGTAATCAAAAGATCCAATGACGTGGTCATAGATATTTAAACTAAACTATTAAAGAACCATAGCTATCCGTGGACAGTAATAAAAACTAACCTAAGAAATTAAACTAAACTAAACACTCTGAACTTGCTATAGTATAACGTTGGAAAAAAAACTAGAATTAAACCAATAACAATAAGCGTACATGAGGGACAAAAGAGATAGGCAACATAGAGATGGAAGGTTTGTGTGTGGTTCAATTGGTGTGAGGTCTCTTCTTCATATGCTGCTTTTATAGTTTTTATAGAGATGGTGGCCGTGCATGAGCTTTCATAACTTTTGTGATTAGGTAATAGCCTTTTTAATAATGTGACCTATTTGGTTTTGGAGTCCTTCAATTGTTGTGTTACCGTGAACGATGATCTTTCTATCTTCGAACAGCTTCCTTTTATTTGCCTAGGTTTTTTTGTGACTTCTGGAGGTTCTCGGATATTCTCTGGATGCGTCTCTCTTCGAATTAGAGCCTTGGAATGCCCATGTTATGGGCTAATTAGTTATGCGAGAGTCTAATAACAATAGGTCTTTGACAAAACTTCTTGCACATGTTAGGAGTTGAGCATGCAACGTGTCACGAGATAGACAAACCACCTTTTAAGTTCTGGTCGTGCATACATCTCTGGATGTCTGGCCTTGTTGGTAAGATATGTGTTCTTAGTAAATAGGTACATGCAATCTTTTCTCGGTGAGAGTATGTCTCTCTCTAACTTTTGTACGAGTGTGCAAATACGTGGTGGCTTCTCAATCATTCATTTGAGCTATATATATTAGGCCAAGTGTAAACACAATAGACGATCAAAAGAAAATTTTTGTCATACAAAATTCATTGAGGGTCTGAACCGTCTAAACTTCGACCTTTCATCGTAAGTTTTGTTTTTTTTTTTTTTTTTTTTTTTTTTTTTGAGCAGATCAAATACTTAACATTACCTAACCAAGTTGATGCCATATAACAACAATCAAACCTGGCCGTGTTCACCTGAATGGATGATTCAACTTGATTACTAGACGTATTTTCTTAATACAACCGTTATCATGTACCTTTGCAGCTTTGTTGTAAAAAATATTGATTAAAAATATTTTAAATAAATAAAAATACACAAGTATAAGTGTTTTTTGAAAAATATTTCGCGTTTTGGTGTTTTTGGGAATAGTCCCATATCAGAAAGGAGATAAGAAAAAATAGAGTTTATATGTGAGGTGTGGAGTACCATTATATTTTTTTGGTTGATCCGTGAAGTATCGGGGCTTGTGTGTTCCAGTGTGAAGCACTAGAACACTCGAGCTCAGGCTTGGTGCGTGGGCATGTGTATGTGAGGCAGTGTGGCTGTAGAGGCGCTAGTGGCGCACGCAGAAATCGCTGCATATGTCTAGCCCAACAGTTATAAAATGCTAGCCAGTGAGTCTATATAGCTAGCATGTGGCAATGATTATCCTACATGCATAATGGTAAAAAACTGTCAATAACAACTAGTTTGTCACCAACAGCTAGAAAACGGTCACATTGGTTAATGACCCTGGACCAAAACGGTCAGCCACCCTAGCCTATATAAACAGTGCATGGATGGTTCAACAAACCATCACAAACACTCGAACCATACTCACATACGAACCAAAGAGAAGAAAAACAAGTGTACTCTAAGCAGTTAGTAAGGTTCATACGAACCTTATCCAGAAGATCTCAAGAAATGGACCAATACAGTGGTCTATAATTTTCTAATTCTCTTTTTGAATCTGAGATCTTTTCTTTTTATTTATCTGCCAGAAATTTGTGTACAGAGTTCTATTCGTAGCTCTTCGTATTTGTTGAATGTAGATCCACACCCAGGCTTATCATATCCTAGAAGCTGTTTGCCTGGAACCTATCAACATTCTCAATCTAATTGAGAAATGACAAATAACGTTTTAAGTACATCATAATCATACATGCTTTAGCCTGTCCTGATTTTTTCAGTTTGATCATTTTACAGAAATTATAAATTCTATAATTTTCTTCACAAGCTCTCAGCTGGATGATTTGCAAGGTGGGCTAAGAAGAGTGGGTTGAATGGATTATTTATTCCCCACACATGGGAATCCAATTAATTTTAAAGCCATGCGTAATAGACGGGTTACACGATGGATAGCCACTGATCTAATTCAAACTATCATTGTCGCTCATCTAATCAGTAGATCGGGTTGATTTTTACACCAGGTGATATTCATGTCAGGGCCAAGCTTTTGTGCGGGTAGGATACTTGGATGTGGTATACACATTGCATGTGGGCATTAATGAGAGGGACACTGATTCCCTGCAGTGCCTAGGATTCCTGCAACATTAAGCTATGTGGGGCTAACCTTTTGTTTCTGTTATATCCACTCTGTCTATCAGTTTTGATGGGTCATTTTAGAAATAAAAAATAAAATAGATTCAAAGCTCAAGTGGACCACAACTAGGAAACTGTGGATTGAATGCCAATATTAAAAACTTCTTTAAGTGTTGCAGAAGTTTTGAATGAAGCTGATATTTCTATTTTTCCTTCATCCACATTTAGTGCCCTTATAAATATCATGGTGGGCCCTAAGAAGGTTTCAAGGGTGGGTTTATTATCTCATTGTTTCCTATAGTGTGGTCCACTTTTTTTTTTTTTTTTTTTTTAACACACGCACACACACCCCCACACACTCACACTGTAGTGGGATTTCACCACCTATGGATGGTTGAACCCTTGATTGGGTGTTGAAACTCCTGAGAATGTACCATCGGAGCAACAGTAAGGATCCAATAAAGCTTTGGATTTGCTATAGTGGGATTTCACCACCTATAGTGTGGTCTACTTAAGCTCTGAATTTGCCTCATTTTAGGGTATTAGCCCAATACATTTATGCATTTGGGATTTGCCCACATTTTTTTTTTTAAACACACACACACACACACACACACGCATTAGTGGGATTTCACCACCTATGGGTACTCGAACCCTTGACTAGGGGTTGAAGCTCCTAAGAGTCTACCACTGGAGCAAGAGCAAGGACCTAAGGGATCTGCCCACCTAACATTAGTTAAACGTGTTATTTAAAAATTTTAAAAAAATACAAAATATTATATCATTAATATATTATTTTTAAAAGGATTTTTTACCACAAAATTCGTCAAGAATTTGAATTTTACCAAATAGCATAGGCACTAATGGGTCATGGTTGGATAAGATCCAACCAGCCCAAAAAGGTGCACTCACCTTGAAGATCACCTGCTGCAAAAAATCAACAGGATCCGCTCATCGGATTGGTTACATAGAAGGAAACGATGGATGATCTAATTCAAACTACTGTTGTCGCCCATCTAAATAGTAGATCGGGTTGATTTTTGCACTAGGAGCTATTGATGTTGGTGCCATACTCCCTGCTGGTGCTTTTTAAGAGTAAAAATTATTTTAATGTCCTCTGCTTTTTCTTTACAGCAAAGTGAAAAATTAAAATGAAAAATAAAAAATTGTAGGCTCACTTGGCATGTATCTCGCATCCAGCCTGTCTAACAGATGCAGGATATTTTTATTAAACGAACCAAAAATATGTCAGAACTAATTTTGAGGCTCAAAATATTCCAATTCAAGCATAACCCATCTAGTAATCTAATTGACTTGATGTTATCACCATGGTATAGTGCACTTGTTTGAAGGTTTAGATGTATAGACGACTTGGCCCTTTAAGTCTTAACATTCACCATCTTTTAAAGAAAAAAATAAATAAATGTGATCTTCATTTTATTTTATTTTTTGCTTTATATATATATATATATATATATATATATATATATATATATATATAATTTTTAAAATACCATCCCTCTAAAAACACCCTCCAGGAACTTCTTAGTCATTGAGGCATTATTTGGTAAAATATAAATTCCCTAGTCATCACGATTGGTAGCAGTATGTAGGGCGATGCTCACCCTCTAAACTTCTTCCCTCGGTGTGGCCCACTTGAATCATAAGTTTGTCTGATTTTGGGCCTTAGCCTAAATTTTGGTGTGAAATTTAATAGTTGGAGTAAATGTTACATAATCATCACAATGGGCCTTGTAAAAATTAAGGGTGGATGTGTTGGGAAGCGCGGAAGGTGGGCCCTTAAGATCTGACGGTCTACACAAAGTTTGAAACCCTCACAAAGTAGAAGAACGATGCTTAAACGGCCCGCCTATCTACTACTGGAGCAGATGGAACTATTCACACCTCTGATCCTACGGTATATAGTGGCCCCGGATTGCGATCTATGGATCAGATCGTTCCAAGGACAATCCAAAATAGATAGACTATAATGCACTCTATTTCTCTCTATATACTCTTGGTGTTTCGTATGATTCAATGCGTTACATGAGAGAAGTGCATTCCTTTTTATAACAGAGGAAGGAGAGTTTGGGTGGGATTGGGATAAGGCCTCATAATCTGGTCAAATCCCTATCTTCAATTAAAAATCAAATTCATATTTGACTTTGAAATTTAATTAAAAGGAAGAGACCGGAGAATACATGGGACGTACCCACTAGTGATTGCTCACAAGTGGGCCTCACTGGTCTACGTCCAACATCTCCCACTCAATCACATTGTGGGATAGGCACATAAATCTGTCCAACTAAATTCCCTTATAACAATCAAATACCAAACATCGCGATCAAAAGAATCAGATGTATGGGACCAGCTGGATCACCATAATCTTCTCACAGGTGCTTAAGTACTAAGTGACCACCTAACTAGTACTTAATAACCTAAGCTTTGCAATGCCTATCCTAGTCCGCATGACCACACTAGATGGAGTTAACTCCCGATCTGGAGTACTCAGCCAACATACGCATTTATCCAACTTATCGAGTTATTCTTAAAACTTGATTTTTCACAAACTTCGACTAAAATCGATTTAAAGTAATACTTATATATGCCTTTTTTTAAAGAAAAAATATGGTTTGCAAAAGTCTAATAAAAACAACTCGATACTACTGGCGGATAAGTCTTCAAGTGCGTATTTATAGTTCTAGAAACTTGGTGTAGCTGTCACGGGATCTTCCCCACGCAGATGTGTAATTTGGAATTAATCAAGCCGTTTTCCTAGCGTAACTGAGTCTGGCCAATCAAGGACCTTTCGTTATAGTACACTAAAGTAGCGACACTCAATCTCATCCTCATATACACAAGAGGAGGGTAGCTAAGGACACAAAGAGTCACCTACGGGACTGGCTACTCGCACGTTGTAGTGATTAGATCGAATCAAAGTAATCTGTAGGTAAAAGGTCCCAGCACGTAGCTACAATCCACGTCGTAAAGTAGACAATACTAGGCGTATGTCAGGTCTACAATACGCAGGTTATTCTACATGAGGTACGACTCATCTCATAACCTCATAACCTAGCTTTAAATTCAGGCCATAACATTGATCGCATGTAACGGAATGGTGCGATTATGTTATTCGACTTTATCAGTCTCATCTACGATCTTTATAAGTTTGTAGGCAGATACGACTCACTCATATCCTCATCCTTTATTATCCACAATAAAGGGATGTTCATACCTCAATATATAAACATAGCCCCAAATATACCTCTCTTGTACATTCAAGGTTGGTCAACCCATGCGAGTGGGTGACCGGCCTGCCGACAAAAATATAAATCCTACATGATCTCAAGGTAAATGCTGATGATCTACTTGCCTAGTTTATATTAGAGTTCAATGCTGAATAAATGGAATGTGTTATTCATTAATGAAAGATCAAAGGTATTACAAAACAAGTACATCACTCAAGCTTTCCTTAATCCCATCTGCCTGACATGAACCTGAAATAGATCTTTAGCTATAGGTTTCATCATAGGATCTGCCATAATCTCCTTAGTAGGAATGTAGCTGAAGATGACCTTCTTATCTCTCACTTGATCACGGACGTAATGATACTTAATCTTAATGTGCTTAGATTTCTGGTGGTGTTTAGGATCCTTTACCAAGTCAATGACAGAAGTATTGTCTATCTTCAGTGATATAGGTTGATGAACACTTGGTACAATACCCAGACTTAATAGAAATCTGCGAACCCATACACACTCCTGAACTGCAGCACAACATGCAATGTACTCGGCCTCCATAGATGAAAGAGCTGTGGATGTCTGTTTCTTACTCGACCATGAGATAACTCCTCCTCCGAGTAAGAATACATATCCTGAAGTAGACTTTTCCTCGTCGGCGCCATTACCCTAAGCAGCATTAGAATATCCTTTAAGGTCGAGGCTTGTGCCTTCATAATACAACATTAGGTCTTTTGTTCCTCTGAGATAACGGAATATACGTTTGACGGCTTGCCAATGAGACTGTCCCGGGTTACTCTGATAACGGCTAATTATGCCAACTGTATAACTAATATTCGGTTTGGTGTAAAGCATAGCATACATTAAGCTCCCTACTGCGCTTGCATAAGGTACTGAGGACAGCCAATTTCTCGGCTTCAGTTTGGGGACACAATTTCCTGTCTAGCTTGGTAGCTTTATCCATAGGAGTTTCAACAGCTTTTAATTTTTTCATCCTGAACCGCTCTAAGATCTTTTGTACATAGGTTGCTAGAGACAAGCCTAAAAATTTCTTAGAGCGATCTTTGATGATTTTTACCCCAAGGATAAAGTTGGCTTCACCGAGGTCTTTCATCTCAAAGTTCGAGAATAGCCAATTTTTAGTCAATGTCAATAATTGCATGTCATTACCAGCTAACAGGATATCGTCTACATATAGAGATGATATCAGAAAAGATCTTCCAGACCGTTTCATGTATACACAATGATCTTCTTCACTCATTGTGAATCCAAAAGCGGTGATGGCCAAGTGGAACCTCATGGACCACTGTCTTGAAGATTGCTTCAGCTCATATATATATTTCAACAATTTGCATACTTTCTTTGGATGCTTTTTGTCCACATAACCCATGGGCTGTTGCATGTATATCTCTTCATCCAAGTCACCATTTAAGAATGCGGTCTTTACATCCATCTGATATAACTCTAAGTCTAAACTTGCGACAATGGACAAGATCATGCGGATTGAGGAGAACTTTGCAACAGGTGAAAAGGTCTCCTCGTAATCAATGCCTTCTTGTTGTGTAAAACCTTTAGCAACTAATTGTGCTTTATACTTGTCCGCTGTTCCATCTGTCTTTCTTTTGATCTTAAGTACCCATTTATTACCTATCGCTTTGCGATTTGAAAGCAGATCAATAAGTTCCCAGACTTTATTCTTCTCCATGGAAGCGATCTCTTCGTCCATAGCATTCACCTAATCGGCTGAGTTAGAAGATGATAATGCATCTTGATATGAATCAGGTTCATCATCATCAACCGCAACGTAAGAGAATGTTTGCCCTTCAATATCGAAATATCTTCGGGGAATCAATCCTCTTTCGCTTCGACGTAACTCAGGAGCCTACTGAGATGTCCTCCCACTGTCCTGACGAACTATAGGAGCATCATCATCTTGAGAAGCAGAATTTCCACTCTCTTGAGATACATCGGGTATTTTAAAAAATTCTAAAGGAACCTTTTGTTTCATTCGGCTTGGGTATCTATCTTCAACGAAGGTCACATCTCGGGATTCTATCTCAATCCATCGTCCATGGTCCTCATAAACTAGAACGTATCCCTTTGAATGCATAGGGTACTTAATGAACACACATTCAATGGTTTTACTATCAAGTTTACCTCTATGCGGAGTAGGTAGCAAAACATAACCCAAAGATCTCCAAGAGCGTAGGTTGGCTAGAGAAGGAATCCTCCCGGACCACATCTCATATGGGGTCTTAGGAATGGATTTGGATAAGACTTTATTAAGGACGTAGACGGCTGTTAACAGTGCGTCTCTCCAGAATGTGGTAGAAGATTGACTTGTGTCATCATCGATCTAACCATGTCCAATAGTGTCTTATTCCTTCTCTCTGCAACACCATTTTGTTGTGAAGTATACGCCATTGTGTACTGCCGAACAATTCCAACATTTTCACAATATGACTTAAACATTTCAGATGTATACTCGCCACTTCTATCAAATCGAAGGATTTTAATCTTTTTCTTAAGCTGATTTTCCACCTCAGCTTTATATTTAAAAAAACAATCAAAAGCCTCAGATTTGTGTGAGATGAGATACACATATTCATAACGCGAGTAATCGTCAATCAAAGTGACAAAGTATTAACATCTGTTTCTGGCATGTACATTAAAGGGTCCACAAATATCTGAATGGATTATCTCTAGTGTGCCCTTGGACCTAGCCGCTTTGGGAAATGATTTTTTTGAAGTCTTCCCGGACACACAATGTTCACAAAATGACAAATCAACTTTGGATAAGGAATCTATCAGACCAAACGTATTAGTCTTGTCATACGATCCTTTCCTATGTGACCTAACCTCACGTGCCATTTTTGAGATTCAGTTACTACGGTTTCATTCGACATAGCAGATAAAGCTAGATGAGCATTATCACAATTTACGTCCAGAATAAATAAATCTGAAATTAAATTTCCTCATGCAAAGATGAGGTTATTCAGTCTCAAAGAAACTCTTGTCCCAAAAATCGAATATTAAAACCATCAAATAATAAATAGAAACAGAAATTAAATTCCGACGCATCCCCGTACATAAAGAGTATCACGGAGGATTATTGTTCGCCCTATGCGCGTACGAAGATGGAGAACGTCAATCCCTTATACGTCTTCAACAGCGTTATTGCCCATGTATAGCTTGTAACTTCCCTTGGCTACAGGCTGGAATTTCTCGAGTCTTCGACAACTCTGTGTCATGTGCTTTGTTGCGCCTGAATCCAAAATCCACTCGTTAAATATTGTATCTATGGAAAGAATTTCAGAACAAACGCCTACATACAAAGTATTTAGTGACTGAGAAACTACCGTCTTTTTATGGGCGCATTGTCGAGCATAATGGCCGAAATTTCCACAGACAAAGCAGACTACATTTTTTTTTTTTTGCTTCTTATTTCTATTCCCCTTCTTGAGATTTGGAGGTGGTGTTGTGGTCTTCTGTTCTTGATTATTCTTGTAACACCCCGAATCTTCAGGACCCGAGTACGCGACCCGTTTCCCAAAAACCCGAGTGTTAACCCTAAAGGATGGTCAGATATAATATTCTTCTTTTATCAGAGTAAGCAGATGAGCGTAGAATGGACAAGCGAGCATAAGGAAAATTTTTATTATCATTTAGAATTATACAAGAGGGTGCCCATTATGACTTATACAAACCAAAGTCTCTGAATTTAACAAGTACAAGATTGCAAGGATTTAATATATAAAAAATAGCAGGAAGCATATAAATATAAGCCGCAAGATCACGCGGCTCCTCCAAGCAAGCACAGTCGTGCATCTCTGGCGATCGTACCCTGCTCCTCATCAAGTCTGAAGATACATATCACCTAAGCCACCTGTACTACCTGTACGGTTATATATTTGATGGATGAGTGGCCAACTCAGTGTGAATTTCCCTCAAGATTACACACCGCCGCATTAGGTAAGTATAGTTATAAAACATCCAGACAACTAAAACAAAGTAAACGCAGTCTTTTTAAATGCATGAATGCGTGAATGCAATCATCACCCCGGGGATGCTCATCCGTGCGGACAGTGGGCCGTCACTCATGCAATCATCGAACCTGGGAAACATCAACCAGTCGGAATCATCGAACTTGGGAAATATCAACCAGTCGGAATGTGCCATGTATGCATGATTAGCCATGTCATTATTAGTCCATTTACAACCAGCCAATTTAGATAAGCTCAAAGGTCACTACGGGGAGCACATGGCCCAGCGTAGGCCGACAACTCGGGCATAGTGTCCCATACCACCATCCCCGGCTCATGAGACTACCACCTTAGGATGTTTAATGGTACCCCATCGACTAGTGGCCAATCATATTACAAGATCTAGGGCTTATCATCGCATGGCTGCACGGTGTAAAACGTCGAACCCATATAGGAAAAATATCAAATAAAACCACGTAGGACGAATATTAAAATATGCCACATAGGGCGAATATCAAAACCATACGATGAAAACCATCCTTAGAAACCATTGAGCACATCAACCCTGGATAGTAGGCCCACATCAATGATCCATCTAGACCACCACTTAATAACCACCAAGTCGAAGGTCCATTACGATCACAACTAATCAAGTTGCATCCCAAGTATGGGTGTACATTCACATGTGGGAAATCCCCACTAATGTACCAGTTTTAAAGTCCATAAGCAATACACAAATAATCCACAAGCATGAACAAATATACAGGATGAATATTAAGTAGGCAATACAACAATTCAATTTCCACCCGCTAACACATGTGGTTATAAGAGAAAGATATCAATTATAAATTTAAATAAAAACTATAACTTAAGCTAATGAGAAGATGGAAAGCTCAAGGGGAAGAATCATCACCTTATGTTTTGAACCGCCTAAGTCATCACTAGGTTGGGCGTGCGCCCATAAACTTTGACCCTAGTCATAAAATATGGGATTGTACCGTTAGATCCAAACTTAATTTACTATTTACATCTTACGTATTGACTTAGGGTTTAGATTACTTAGGCCTTAGGGTTTCACCCTAGAGTTTACGTCTAGGCTTAGACTCTAGATTTTATTTTATTTTGTTATGGAATTTGAACTCTTATTTTGTGTGATCATGAATGATATCATCTAAGGGGATAATAAGTGAATAAGGTTAATCAAATAAATTGGTTATTAATTTATGAATATTAATCATGGCCACTATTATAACAACCTACGATGAATATTAATGCTAACAAGTCCATAGCAATTATTTATATTAGCAATATCACCAATATTAGCTAGCGTGACACTAGTAATCATTTTGATGAAAAATGAATAGTATGTTCTAATGTTAATAATAATATTTTGAGAACGACAAGGTAGAATTTTAATATTTTAATATTTTAATATTTAATATATATATATATATATATATATATATATATATATATATATATATATGTATTAACCAATATTCGTATGGATAATTTGCTAATGGTGACTCATGCTTAAACATAATAATCCTAAAACGATAATAATAGTAACAATGACATATGAAATAACTCCAATTTGGATAGAAAATGTGGCTCACCTAGTTGACTCGGTTGAGTGAACTCGACTCCCTCTGTTCTCTCGATTCTCATCTTCCCTCCCTTCTCCTCCTTTTTCTTCCTCTTCTTTCTTTCCCCCCCTTTTTTTCATCTGCTGGTACTCCAGCTGATCGCTGACCAGCCAGCGGCCGAGTCGCCTCACCCGACTCAGCGAGTTCCGGCTGAGTCGAGTCGAATCGAAATGGTTCCCTCTCTCTCTCTCTCTACTTCTCCTTTCCTTTCTTCTTCTTTTTTTTTTTTTTTCCTACTTTCCTTCAATGCTGGAACGTCCATCAGTGACCTGAGAGTGTCTGGACTTGACCAGACGATGTGGCTGGCTCGGTCCAGCAACTCAGTGCGGCACAACAGTTGCACCACTCCATCTCCTCTTTCTTCTTTCTTTTATCTCCTCTCTCTCTTTCCCCTCTCAACTTCCACCACTGGGAAATCACAGCAAGATACCTAGACCGATCTACAAACGAGCAAGGGCCCACCCCACCCAAACCGAGCTCGGTCTCGAAATGGCGTGGCCCAACTCGGTGCGGCACAACAGTCCGCCTGATACTCTCTCTTGCTTTCTCATTTCTTTCACTTTCTTTTTGCTTCTTTCTCTTTCAATGCCATCACCAGGTGGTGAGGGTCAGAAAACAGCATTCTGAACTGAGTCTGACTCAGTTGAAACGGCAGGGAAGATGTCGGGCTCTAATAGCAGGCCCCCAACCACGATTTCTTTCTCAAATCCGACCGCATGGGATGGTTTATATGGGCTCTAAGAAGCTTATGGATAAGCTTTTTCGAAGTTTTAGGATAGTTTGGGCGGTGGGTTCGGGAGGAGGAGAAAACGGCGGTTTTTCTTGGTTGCGACTACAAGAAATGGACGAGGAGGTGTTTGCTCGGTTCCCTCCCATTCTAATGGTTTGGCCTAATGCTTCTGAACCGTTGGATGGCAAGCAAAGGGCTCAGATGAGGTCTGGTAGAAACCATGTGCTGTTGTGGCCGGTTTTAACAAAACATGGTGTGGTTTGTTTTGCTGAGGTGGAAACCAGGTTTGGACGGCTAGGATGGCTCCTCCTGGGACGGTCCAGATTGCCCTAAACACCTCTACGCGGATCACCAAGCTCGCGCACGGACAACAACTTCCATTTATGGAAACTTTGTGTTTGTAGGGTCTTCTTGCATCAACGATCTTGTGCAGGCGCACGAGCTGAACCACATGAAACTCGCGGGTTTAAGACTCACGCATGTCCTCTATCAGATGGACGGTCTGGATTGACCGGAAGGATGATGATGATGGCCATACACCAGCACAAACGGACGCCTGTCTGCTTGCTGCCAACAACAACGAGAGAGAGAAATCTCTCCTTTAGTGGAAAGGGCGGGTCAGCCCGCTTTGACCGGGCTTGCAAGTCCGGTGCGCGTCCAACACATAGGCGGAGGTGTACACGCACCTCCCTGTGGGGTCCATCGTGATGGTTGTGAGAAATTCACTTCGTTCACGCTATTTCTGGGTCCCAAGAAAGGCCAGGGATCAAGGATCAGGACGACAAAATGCCTAGGTAGGGCCCACCACTTGATTTGAGTCGCAATGGTGGGTTTCCGTTGATCTAATGGCCGGATCGCCCTAAAACTGAACGTTGACGACTAAAAGAGTTCATGGGTTCATTTAAGGCTTTCGACTTGTGTTATTATCCAATACTAATATTAATATGGAGTTACTTGTAATTAATATAATTAAAAACTTATACATATTTACAAATATAGTTTCTAGTATTAACATGCTACTACATATATGCTATAATTCACATATTCATTAATATATAATTTCTAATATATCATACTACACCTATGTATGGATTGAAAATTGTACAATACCTCTTTTAAAATCACATTGTTAAATAATATAAAATTTTATTTAAATATCTAATAATTTTTGGTATACATGTTTATATAAAAAAAATATTCAATACTATATTAATATTTATAATTCAATTATATATTGAAAAATTATTATTCATTATGTTTAGTTAATTTAATATTATTTTCATAATATTTATATACATTAAATACGTACATATCAATTTAGCATGAAATCTTAAATCTTTACAAAGTGCATACGTTTCATCGTGCATATATTTAGGTTACATTATTTATATATATTCATATTATATTAATCTACATTGTAACACTCGAGTACTAGAAAGTACGGGGTGTTACAATTCTTCTTTGCCTTTTTGCGAGCTTTGGACATCAGTCAATTCATGTGATTGGCTGGTGTACAGCATGCCATAAGTTATTACACACTTGGGAATCGGATTGGCTAGTGTACATCAGTGACGTACACAACTAAGACACGTTATGTGTTTTATTTACGTTGACAAAAATAGGAGTTGTATTCACATGGGTTACTTGATATGTACCATGATATGTACTGTATCCAATCCGACCATCCAAGTAGACCCACAACATCGTGTTGGTGGCCCACCGAATAAGATGGCCCATTCACGTTGATATGTGCATTGAAGTGCATTCACGTTAACATGTGCATGTGCATGTGGGCCCAATGGACCATGATCATATCACATTAACGTGTACTTTTTGAGTCTGATGTGCATAAAACAAGCCATGTAGTTGTTGTATTCAAATACACTGCTAAAATATAAATTATTGCATGGACCATGATCAGACCGACATGATACAAAAACATAGCTGTTGCGGATTGGCTGATGTGCATAAAACAAGCCATGTAGTTGTTGTATTCAAATACACTGCTAAAATATAGCTGTCGTATTAAGAAGAAGCGGATTGGCTGCTGCTTAATCACACCAGCTATATTAATGTCAGCAACATATGTAGGTCTGATCACATGGTATGAGTTGTATCCAAACCGTCTATCCAACAGGCGAGCTCGGCTATAGGTTAAAAAGGCAGATATAATTATAAAATGGGCCACACTGTACAATGAAATAAGGAATGAACATCTACCATTGTGGTGATGAGGGCAGCTGGCTTGGGTCCGTAGGATAGAGTCTTGTCAGTGTTGCTGGCTCGACTGTTCTAAAATGAGCGGTTGAGTCATGTAACTTGGGCGAAAGCCTAGGCTACTTGGTTCCTAGAGTGGAGGGTACTACGTTAATCTGGATTACGGGTCCGTGCTGGCTCAGGCCTTATACGCCCAACGATTTTGAATCAGGCGTACCACCATTTTTTTAAAGATGGTCCTGAGCGATATAAGCTAGAATGGTGTGGCCCACCTGAACTTTGAATGGATTTTTTTTTATTTAATATCATTATTTCATGCTGCTACTTTATACCTGATTTTTAGATTTGATCAATTATACATGCATATGAATATCGTTTCTTTTGTAATATTTTCTTCATTGTTGATCAAGATTTCATTAGTGATCGAAATGATCATCAACCATGATGATCAATGTTGATGAAAGGATCCATCATCAACAATGATCATTAACGGTAATAATCGGATCCATCACTAATAGTCATGATCACAAGTGAAGATAGAACTCTCTTCATATTAAGCACTTCATTTTTCTTTATGATATTGATGTTTATATGTGTAAAATAATTACACTTGATGTGTTTAGATCTAAGTCCTCCTTATTTTTCATTGGAACATATGGAAAAACTTAGTGCTAGAATCCTGCTAAAAATAAAGCTTGTGCATAACCTGAGTGGGAGTTTATTCTCCTCGACCAAATGATGCATGCAACCAAATAATGGTAGGTTGCACGTTATACAAATTCATTCTTATAAAAGCATTAAATCTCATCTTAAAAAGGAGAACTTGATTGTTCTACACTGCCCATTCAGGTATGTGGACTTTCAGATCTCTTTAAGATGCGTTTATTACTTTTATATTTGAAAATTTGAATAACACGTAGAAATGCTAATGATTAGAGTCAATACCTTAGATCATAGCTAAGTAGTGATACTCATGTAATGTAAAGATGACCACCAAAGCGTTAATCGCTGAACAGCTGAAAGGACAACATTTCGACGGTAACAACTACGAAGACTGGTCCCGCGCGGTGCATGCCTTCTGGACGAGGACGACATATCGCACACACTCGATGTAGTTCAAGATGAACCCATCTTGGCTGAAAACGGGAATTTACAAGAACATGAGGTTGTGATGACTCGCTACAATAAGTGACGAAAACAAAATCGTTCAGCTCGAAATGTCATTCTTAGCACTATACACAAAGAACTCATACCTACGTATGAACTGCATGAAACCGCTAAGGGAATCTGAGAAGCACTGACAAATGCCTATGCGTAGAAGTCAGATGCGAGAGTTAGGACAATTGAATTAGAATTCCAGGAGTATAGGATGCCTGTCGGCTGCCCCATCAAAGATCATATTCGTAAGATGGAGCAAATGATAAGTGCCCTTAGGAATGTTGGGTGTAAATTGACTGAAAATCAGAATATTATAGCCATGCATCGTTCTTTGTCTGAATCTTGGGCCCAAATCAAAAAAATTCTGAACCATACTGATTTTATCACTACGTTTAGAGACTTTTGTGGCTACTTGGTACGTAAGGTTGAAATGAATGCAATTCAGCCAGGTTCGGTCAAGGCCTTTGTAGCAGAGACTTATAAGCGGAAAGCTAACAACAAACGGTCCAAAGCTCGCAAGAAGGCGAAAAAGAATAATCAAGAACAGAAGAACGGTGCTTCAACTGCCTGCCTATCTACTACTGGAGCAGATGAACTATTCACACCTCTGATCCTACGGTATATAGTGGCCGCGGATTGCGATCTATGGATCATATCGTCCCAAGGACAAGCCAAAACAGACAGACTATAATGCACTCTATTTCTCTCTGTACACTCTCGGTGTTTTGTATGATTCAATGCGTTACATGAGAGAAGTACATTCCTTTTTATAACAGAGGAAGGAGAGTTTGGGTGGGATTGGGATAAGGCCTCATAATCCGATCAAATCCCTATCTTCAATAAAAATCAAATTCATATTTGAATTTGAAATTTAATTGAAAGGGACCGGAGAATACATGGGACGTACCCACTAGTGATTGCTCACAAGTGGGCCCCACTGGTCTACGTCCAACAGGATGTTTATCTCCTAACCATTTCCTTTGGTGTGGCCGACTTGAATCACATGTCCGTGACTTTTTCCTTGGCTTAATATGGGATTACATATTTATTAATGGTCAAAGTGGATCGGGCATACACATCAAGGTGACCCAGGCAAAAATCAAGGGTGGCATCTCTACAGTAGTTTTTTAAAATCTTTATATATATGATTTAAAATTTAGAGACGAGTAAGGGATGGTTGCCTACCATTGATTTTTTAAGGGGTGACCATAGTGGATATGTGAAATCCATCCGACTATTTAGATGTGTACTCCCACATTAAACATATGATTAAAAAAGTCAAGCTAACCTATAATTTAGGTGGAAGAAAGACGTCCACCCTCGATGTTTACGTGGCCCACCATAATAATTATATGACAACTACTTCAGCCATTAAATGCACACCGAAATTTAAGCGGGCCACACCAAAGGATAGTTAAGTGGGAGAGCGTTGTCATGTGCATTGTTTCCATCCATGTGGCCCACCTAAATCCTAGATGAGGCTATTTTTTTAACCTTTCACCTATCATGGTACAACGCACCTGATGCGCACAGTCAATTTCACATAAACATAATGGTGGGGCCCACCCAAGCTGATGACCTTTGCTAGCAGCCTGACCCAACTTCTGTTAAAAAAATCCAACCTCCAATGATAATTACTTTAATTAATAGGTAGGTTACTGAAAACTTTTTTAAATAAGGTATCGCATGTATATAACGTATAAGTGAGGTATCATATTGTAAAATTTTCAAATAAAAATATCACATTCCGAAAATGCCCAGATTGGGCTCCAGATTTCTCAACTCCAACTGTAGCATCTATTCCTTAAATGCCCCCGAACCGCTAAAACTAGTTTGAAATTTATTACACGACTTGCCTGTGCCGGGGGCACACGAAGTTCCCGTGGTCAGAAGCTATGTGGGGGTACAATGAAATTCCCGTGACAAATCCACTCCGTCCATTAGTTTCAAAATACCATAATAGGATAGAAATTCCAAAATCACAAAGATCCAAAAAACCTAGTGGACCACACCACACGAAATAGTGAGAATAGAAACGTCCACCATTGAAACGTTCTAGGAGCCGACCATGATGTTTATATACCACCCAAACCGTTCATAGGGTTATTAAATCTCAGAAAAACTTTAGCCACAAATATAATTTTTAATAATAATAATAATAAATTTCTGCGTCCCCCATAAAGTGTCCAATGGTGGACGTTCATTCCTTGCAGTTTCGTGTGGTGTGGTCCACCTGAGTTTTGAATATTTCTGATCTGTTATGTTCTATTATGGTATTTAGAAACTGATGGACAGATTGGATTTGTCAAGTGCATCTCTGTAGGCCCCACATAGCTTTCGACCACAGGAACTTCCTGTGGCCGGGGACAGGCAATTCGCGTGCTCTTTAATCGGAAACGGATTGGCTACGCCCCCTGACAAGCCCCGGGGCTGGTGGTCAGTGCTCTGTGGGCCCCACCATGATGTATGTGTTTCATCCATTCTGTTTATCCATTTTTAAAGATCATTTTAGGATTTATCTCAAAAATTAGAAATATATAAACCTTAGGTGGACCACACCACATGAAAACAATAGAGATTGGATATCCACCATTAATATCCTCCTAAGGCCCACTGTACTGTTTATTTGACATCCAATCTGTTGATTAGGTCATACAGGCCCAGATGAAGGAAAAAAACAAAAATCAACTTGATCCAAAACTTTTATGGCCCCCAAAATGTTTTTAATGGTCGATGCTCATTAAACACTCTTTCCTGTAATGTGGTCCAATTGGGATTGGGATATATCTCATATTTTTTTCTCATACCTTAAAATGATCTGTAAAAATATATGGACGGCATGGATGAAACACATACATCATGGTGGGCCCCACATAGCACCGACCATCAGCCATTGGCTGGTGTCAGGGGGAGTAGCCACTAGCCAATCCGTTCCCCTAATCCCACCGCTTCTCTCTCCACGTGCATCGCAGCGTACGATATTCAATATTTCTTAATGTGGTACTGTTTGCAGGCACGCCATCTTCAAGCGCCAAAGACAGATGCACCACACGTGCCAAATTTTAATATGTATGTAGGATCCAGGACGTTCATAGATTAATTAATATATTTTTTTTTCAAGATCCAGGAATATTTTCTTATCAGTTTATCAAGTGGGCTACACACGTACTAATAAATGGGCTGTTAATAAAGGATAACCAACGGTAGACATGTAATGTGCATGTCCTACTTAACTTGTTTAAGTGGACTGGATTGGTTTTAAGGACATAACAAATGCATTGTAGGGTGTGGTTGTTGAATGCCAGGGATCTTTCACACATATGATGATTTGGCACGTGTGATGCGTTATGTTTGGTGCTTGAAGTTGGATGGTATGGAATGAACATTAGCTTATTTTCTTTTCGGTAAGCAAACGTGGTGTCCGATGAAGTAACGGGAGCGGATTAGGTGAGACCCCGCATCCACCGGGTGCGGATTGGATACTGACAAGGTCAGCTACTGAAGTGACGTCACCAAGCTCTGTGGACCCACCATGATGTATGTGTTGTATCCATACCGTCCAAACATTTTTAGAGATCGTTTTATGGCATTACAAAGAGAATGAGATAGATATAAAGTTCAAACGGATCCCACCATAGAAAATAGTGGGGACAGTGACATCCACCGTTCAAAACTTCTTACGGGCCGCAGTAGTTTCCAATCAAGCTGATATTTTTGTTTTCACTTCATCTATCTCTGTGTTAACTTATGAATAGGTTGGATCTCAAAAATACATCGTGGTGGAGCCTATAAATGTTTCAACGGTGGGTGTGACTGATCCCACGGTATTATGTGGTGGGTCCATTTGACCTTTAGATCTACCTCATTCTCTTTTTAATGCCAAAAAATGATCTCTAAAAATGGTTATACATTATGTATACAACACACGGGTCCACGGAGCTTGGTGACGTCACTTCAGTAGCGATTTGGCTGACCTTGTCAGTATCCAATCCGCGCCCGCATCCACCGAGGCAGGTGGGACCTGACTGTGGGGCCCACTGTGATGATGTACTTTATATCCACACCATCCAACCGTTTTGAAAGCTCATTTTAGGTTAACATCAAGCACATCAAAATCTTATGTGGACCATACCATAGGAAACGGTAGTGATTGAATCCCACCATTAAAAACTTCATGAGCCCACAGGACTGTTTATTTTCCATCCAATCCGTTGATAAGGTCAAAAAGATATGGATGAAGAGGACACACAAATATCAGCTTGATCCAAAAACTTTTCTGGCCCACGAGAAAGTCATAATGGTCAATTACCACTGTTTCATGCATTACGGTCCACCTGAGATTTGTATCTGCTTCATTTTTTATCATGACCTAAAACGAGCTTTCAATACGGATGGACGGCGTGGATGTAGTCACATACATCACAGTGATCCGGGGTCCCACCTTAAATGGACTATGGTTCCTTTCGGCTGAGGTGGGCCACGTATTCAACGAGCAAACCTTCACTGATTGGAAACCCTTTCTTTTTTCATCGGATGCGTTGTTAGTCGCTCCAAAGGCGGACGCGGATTGCATGCTGACAGTGACACTACCGTAAATATATACTGGACGGTGCGCTGTGGGCCCAACAATAATAAATTTTTTTTTTTAAATTTAAAAATCCATGCCGTCCATCTATTTTGGATCATCATCGTAGGGCATGTCCCAGGAATAGGTAGATCCAAATCTCAAGTGAACCACACCATAGGAAAACAACTGTCATTAAACGCCAACCATTAAAACTTTCTACGCTCAATATAAATTTTTATTTGCCGTGATTAGGTACACTGACTAGACTTAGAAGGAGGGAAAACATAAATATCAGTATCATCCAATACTTTTGTAACTCATAAGTATTTTTGTGATATGGTTCACCTGACATTTGGATTACCTTATTTTTTAGACTCGTCCTGATATGAACGGAAAAAAATAAAAATAAAAATAATAATGAATGGACAACGTAAATAAAACTTATACATGATAATGAAACCACACCCACTGTCCAAAAGCAAGTTACAACGACAATATCAGCATGCAGTCCATGTCCCACTTTGTAGGTGCAAGTGAGGCTCACTTGTCGAACGGCCTGATTGTCAAGAAAGGCCCAGGGACTAAGGGTTTTAATTGCTCGGGCCATGCCGAGCCCAGACCAAAATTATGAAGCATGAGTTAGGCATGGACGAATTTGAAGTTGGCCAAGTTGAATAATTTGAAATGGGATAGATTGGTCACTTAAGCACATGCATATTTATAGTTGGCATGTTGGATACAAGAAGTAGGAAATGGATTCCATTACTGAGAGGTTGAATTTGTATTCTCATGAGAGTCCAAGGGCCTATTTAAATCAAAGGTGAATTAAGGGAATATAAAGAAAAGAAATAATGTGATATAAGCAAGAGTTCATGGAAAAAACAACATTAGAAAAGTAAATCTTTTGTACTTATTTGCTTCATTAAAAAGAAAAATACCTTAAAAATATCTTTCATTGCATTTGCATCCGTTTGATTTACAATCCTCTAAAGGGAGGCATTTATTCCTTGAAAATTTTCCATTTAGAATAGCACATTAAAGAGAAAAATTTTTCTTTTTGAAAAAAAATAAAAAATAAAAGATTGCACTCTCTTGTTGAGAATAAAGAGCAAACACAAACACTTTGGCCGCTTGGATACTAAACAAAAAGTAGCATTTTTAACGACTGTAAGCTGATGTGTTACTTTTTATTTATTTTTTATAGCTAGTTTAGTAAGCACTATTGTACAGTAGCTGGTGCCATGAAAGTTACTATTTTTTTCAATTTTTATTTTTATTTATTTTTTATTATTATTTTTTTTGCTTTTCAACGTTTTGCTCTTTTATTTTTCCCTTTATATTATGGGGGATGGATGGGAGGCTTTCCATGATGGACAGTACACATTGAAAGTGGGGCCCACACAATGGAACCACATCCAACGTGGCCCCACATGATGGATGATCCATATTGCCCACGTAATAAATGGTCTGCATCAAAAGTTGGCTCATAATGATAAATGACCCTCATCTAAAGTGGGCACCATATGATGGACAACCCACTTCAAAGGTAGGGCCCATACATTGCATTGTCCACGTCAAAGATGGGCTCCACATGATGGGCAGTGGACATTGAAGGTAGGCCCCACATGATAGACAACCAACATTAATGGTGGGCCCCATACCTTGAACTATCCACATCAAAGATGGGCTCCACATGATGGGCAATGGACATTTAAGGTGGGCCCCACATGACGACATTAACGGTGGACTTGCATAATGGATAACCCATGTTAAGATGGGCACCACATAATGGGTGGTCCACATCAATGATGGAGTCCTAATGATGAATGGCCCACATCCAATGAAAGCCCCACATGATGGACAATGGATATTGAAGGTGGGCCCCATATAATGGATTACCCACATCAAGGTGGGCCCCGCATGACTGGCGAACCGCATCAAAGGTAGGCCTTACATGATGGATGATGGATATTAAAGGCAGGCCCCACATGATGGATACCAATATCAACGTGGGCCCTACATAATGATGGTCCACATTGAAGGTTGGCAGCCCCTAACAATAAATGGCCCACATCTAGGGCAGGCTTTGCATGATCAACAACCCACTTCAAAGTTGGGCCTGCATGATGGACGGTCCACATTAAAGGTGGGCCCTCAAGATGGACAACCTAAATCCAATGTCCAACATGATAGATGGCCCATATCCAAGGTAGGCCTCATAGGATGGACAGTCCAAATAAAATGGATGGTCCACATCCACCATGGGCCACACTTGATGGATAGACCACATCGAGGGTGGGCCTCACAATCTAGATGGTCCACATTGAAGGTAAGCCCCATGCAATAGGTAGATCAAATTGAAGATAGGACCAAGGTGGCCTCAACACAATGGATGGTTCACATCAAAGTTGCATTATACGATGGATAATAGATATTAACAATGGATCAAACAAACTTTAGGGACAAGTACTTATGTAATGTTAAAAACCAAACATATGTTTTTATATTTTCGTTGATAGATATATTATTTACTAAACATTATTATTCGTTGAATAAGCAGAAATTAAAATAAGCTACTTGAATCATAAGCAATAACTTACTATAGAAATACGCCATTTATGCATTCATTCCATTGTAAATAGGTATATTCCCCGTTGATACAGTTACATTCCCTAATTTACATTTCCATACAAACAGGTCCTAAATTTCAAAATTTATCCTCTTTATAGTTCACATTCCTGAAAATGTACTATAAAATTTTGAAAAAGGAATTTCTAACCATGAAAATATTTTTAAGAAGGTTAAAAGTCCTCTCCACTCTCTTCTCCACTCATGCTTTTTTGGTACCTGGAACCCATAGATAAGATTGTATTTACCTAGAAATGTGTTTTCCACGAGTCCCTATCATTCCAAGGAGACAAATCCCCTATAAATTGGCCATTTGGAGAGGGGTATTCTAAGGATCTAAAATTTCACTTGAGTGTGATTTTAATCTTCCAGCTTGTTCGACGTTAAAATACTTAAGACATTCAATGACTCTATGAGTATCTCAAAGACACCATTAATGATGATAATGATGATGATGATATATGCTCCAGACTAGCATAACTTATAAGATGGACCATTGATATTGACCAAGCATGCCAAATTCCTAACCATGTGCCCGAAGTTTTAGGCCTGACCCACGTGACAAAAGGGTCCAAGAATCGTGGCCTGAACCCGACCCGTGATGATACACGCCTAGTGACCCAACTGGGTGGTCCGGACCCATTGAACCAACCACATCACAGGTTCTGCACACTATTATTTAAGGTAGTACTACAGACTATTATAAAGGTCTTCGAAATAAGACGTTCGAACATTTAAAATCTTGTATTAATTTAACCACTAACCTTTGAGATATTGTACACCACGGTGACTTCTCACCTCTACAATCCAAATCTACAAAAGAATAGAATTTCATGATCTTACATGCAGACACAAGCACACGTGTGCAAGATCTGAGCATTTGGTCAGGCGATCCTTACAAGGGACGTGGTTTCTCATATATAAGGCATACGTGATCATCAGGTGGGCCACACGGTCACATTATCTTTGAACTGCTCACTTTGGTGCACGTTCAGTCCACCTAATGATCAAGTAGGCCTGATTTTTGGAGATATGGAATTGACACTGACTGACTAATGCACGGCTGGGATCTCACACATGTGTGCCTTGTTTTAGCGTGTGAAGCAAATGCACTTTCTAAAGGAGGCCCTTATTTTTAACATTCTCAAACCCCTCCTCTTCTGAATTTTGGGACCCACCAACCCCCAAGTTTTGATAGATTGGACCCATATCCAATAGAAATCCATAGTCATCTACACCTCTATCAGTCGTTCCCATGATTGGTTGAGTATCATCCGCTCCATGAGGGAAGTCAAGGAAATTGAAGGGCAGAACACTTGAATGTAGTAGTGTACTTTGATCTTGATCATAATGTGGGCCATTGATGAATGACCTGTTTTGATTTTGATCATACCCATGTAATATGCTTTGGACAATGGACGGAGGAGATGACTCCATGTATGGAGAGGAGCACCCAATGTTGTCATGCTCATTTTCAAGGCTGAATTTGGACGGCTCTCCTTTGCTTTTGTGGAATACTCTACATAACACCCAATCCTCCTGTCCGCCATTGTAAGACAGATTAGCAACTATACGAAGAACGGCTAAATGGATGCAGAGTAGTCAGAGATGAGAGAGAGAGATAAAGATTGATGGGCCCCACATGATGTGTGTCGGACATCCACTCCGTGCATCACGTAAGGACCAGAACTGTCTACAATACCTGTTTGGCCGGGCAGGGTGGATTGTATTAGGTTGTATTAGGGTGGATTGGAAGGAGCAATCCCGGGATTTGGCCGGGCATGCCAAACAGGCAGAAGTTGGATATAGCAATCAGCAATCCACTGACATCACCATCATTCCCTTGAAATTCACCCAATCCCTACTAATCCTATCTATTTTGCCTGGGACATGTTTGGTTAGACGGAGCAATCCTAGGATTAGCTGGTGTAATCCCGGGATTGGCCAGGTGAGCCAAACATACTCGGTGGTGAATTCCCTGGATATATCAATCCCATTGGATTGGCACCAATCCACTGACATAGCCATCATTGCTTGCCATCCACCTTAATACAATCCAATCCCATGGGATGGCCCGTCCAAACATGCCCTAAGTTCCATGGGACCCACCATGTTGCCTATGCAAACACCTCAGCTCCATGGGCCCCACCATGTTGCATATATAAAATCCACTCTGCACTCTTTGAATTGTATACACAGAAGATAAGCTTGATTAAAAACTCAAATGAGCTACACCAACAATATAATATTGCTCCCAAAACAGCTCTAGGTTCACATGGTGTGGCCCGCCTGAGAATTTTATCAGGCTGATTTTTGTATCTTCTCTCCGACCGTGGGGTGAATATATGTGTTATATATCTATGTCGTTCATCCATTTTGTCAACACATCTTAACAGCACCAGTGTAAAAGTAGATACAAATCTCAGGTGGACCACACCACAAGAAACCATAGTCATTGAAAGTCGTCACCGTTTAAAAATTTCTAGAACCCGCCATAAAAATGATTATTTACCATCTAACCTATTGATAAGGTCATGTAAACTTGGATGAATGGAATACACGAATATCAGTTTCATCCGTAACTTTTGTGACTTATAAAATATTTTTAATAGTCATTTACCATAGTTTCGTATAGTGTAGTCTTCCTTAAATTTTTACTTGCTTCATTTTTAGGTTCATGTCATAAGATAAGTCAATAAAAATGGATTGACATTGTAAATATACAATGCGTACATCAAGGTGCACCCCACATCAATCACGCGGTGACTTAATTAATGGGTTTGATGAAATATAGACCGCATGATGGCCCCACTAGCAAATCTAATTCAATATATTTCATTACCACGGTATGGTTTGGATCATCTTAGCTATTGATCCATCCGAGTTTATAGAGAAGAGAATGGAAGCTGATTGACAGAGTGGATTTTACATTTATAAAATGGCAATTTAGACCTTCATTTTAGGCCGTACCAAAAATCAGCCCAGACGGAAACTTAGGTGGGCTATATGACAGGGACTGGCGTGATGTACATGTGCATATGCTATCCAATTCCAATCTATTCATCAGATGTGTTCCACTAGAACAAAGGAGTAAACCAAAAATCAAAGCACTTCAAGACTCCAGTCGGCAACACCAGGTAGATTTAGAGTTTTTACCCATGATTTTACGTTTTCACATATGATGCATGTGGCCCACTTAATCTTTTGGGCAACTGGATTAGAAGGGATTAGGTGGGATTAGATTCATCTGGTTCCGTGCCAATTCCGCTCCGTGTTTGGAAAAGCTTGGAATTAGATCGGATGGAATTGCACTGGGTCCGTGCCAATTTCACTCAATGCTAGCAAGTTGTGTAGGTCCCACCCTGATGTGTAGGCTATATCCACACCGTCCACCCAATTTTTGAGATTATTTTAGAGCATGGGCCAAAAATCAGGTAATTCTAAAGCTCAAGTGGACCCACCACTGAAAGCAACAGGGATTGAATACTTACCATTGAAAACCTCTTTGGGGCCACATAAGTTTTGGATTTACCTCATTTTTCGGCCCATACCATAAAATGAGGTTACAAAACAAATGAACAGTTTAGATATAATACATGTGTGTTATTTTGGTATTTTCAAATGATGGTGGGTATATCCATTCAATGTACCACCGTATTACCAACAAAGCAGAGCATTAATCTAATCCCATGGAATCAGGGGACAACCCCTGCCATGGATAATAATGATGTTTTTTTGAATACAATCCCACCTAATCCCTTCTAATCCCGTTGCCCAAACAGGGCCTTAATAACCTGATTTTTGGGTTCTAGGGAGAACTTAGACCACACACTATGAATGGAATGAATGTCTGACATATGTCAGGATCGCACAAAGATCGAATATAAACACTACTGGACCACTGATATAAATAGTTCGTTTTGTTATATGTCGCTGCATTGGGGCCCACGTGTTGAGATGGTCTGATGATTGAAAGGGTCCACATCATGAATGACACTGTACGGCCCACAGAAAAGTCACTATACTTTGATGGTTGTGACTGTTACTGTATATATATGACGGTTCTGACCATCACAGCGTACATGTGAATGTTGATCAGGTAGCCAATCATTTTAGTAATTAATAAAGACCTTGAAATCCAAGAATGGTTTGCTACCGTTGCTCGAATCTTGTGGCTGGCCATATGGTGAATCAGACCGTTCATCTTCTTGGTCCTACTATCATGGGCCATATGGGAAAAATCTGGCCGATCAGAGATCTCCAGCGTCCATATAAAGTATGTTTAGAGATAGTGGTCCATATTTCAACACCATCGTATGAATGGTAGGTATTTCTGATCGAGGTGGACTAAAAACAGAAAGGACCACTTAGATGATTGGTGAGGATGGTCAACACTAGCAAAATTCGTCTGATAGGAAGGCTTGCATGCGCCCCATCCATCCATCTATTTAACAATCGAGACCGTTCATCTAGGAGGTCTAAATGAAAAGAAGAAGAAAAAATCACTGAGTTGTTATAATCCATACAAAATGACTTGGAAACAACCCAGAAGTTTAGTTTCTAACTAACCATTGCATGAACGGCCAAGAATTACAGTTGAAATCACGCACTGTAGGTCCTTCAAGATGAACGGTCTGGATCAACACATGATGGGGCAGAAGGGCCAAGCAGATCCAGCGAGCGCCCGTGTAATGGGCCACATCAGGGTTCCATAGAATGCCAGCCCGGCATAAGAGTTACCATGCACAGACCCATTCCACCATTGGATGGCAGGGATATCAGAGATCCGAACCATTCATCAGGTCGTGCATTTAACAATATGCCATATGCCCAAAAGAAAAAAGAGTATGCGAGTGCATTTGGAATTACCCATACGTGCGGGCTGTGCGGAGCCCACCGTGATATGTAAGTGCATCACCACTGTATAAGTTTCAAGATGGAACGTGGGGTCCACCGTGTTGTATATATGTCATCCAAACTAGTAATCAGGTGCATGATAATTCCAAAACTTAGGTGGGCCACAGAAATGAATATATAATTTGTAAGCATGATCATACATTGCTCTCTACGGTGTGACCCACCTGAGTTTTAGTATGAATAATTCTTGGATGAACGGTACCCGGCCCATGAGGATTCTCACCTAATGAACGGTTCGGATTCAACATAAACATAACAGGTGGGCTCCACATAGCTCGAACAAATGGTAATTACCACATGGATGTCGTGGACATGCACGGATTATCAAGTGATGAAACCTTAGGAGGTGCGTGGGGGCTTTCTAGCCGGAATTCGTGCATGACCCAATCCGTCTTTATCCCGTTTGGAGCTCTTTCACGGTAGAAAACCAGAGTCTTTCGCATCCCGGCCACCTCCCGTGTGGTCGGATCGATCACCGGCCTATCTTTTCCGGTGGCTTTCCAGTATCCGGACGTCGTGGCTCGATTCGCACGCACGCCGGTGGCGTATTTCCGGTCCCTAAAGCTGAAGAAGTACCATTCATTCCCACCGAGTTTAGCTACATCTGGATTCACGCCAAATCACGAAAATGGGATTCTCATGTCTCGTGCATTGATTTCATCTTAAAAAGATGCAAGTTGCATGAATGCATGGTTGAGATTGTACTGAGATATAAGCATTGTTCAAAATATGGAAATCACACAGCGGATTGCATGGGACACAATCGTTATTGAAGGCCACACAAGTACGTTGAACATGGACCGTTGGATTTCTTTTATAACGGTTAGATTTCCTTGTAGAAGTGTGATATATATTATATTATATAATATATATATATATATATATATATTATATATATATATATATATATATATTATATATATATGATTGAGCAAAAACATTACTTCTAGAATGGCCTAAATCTCAAACGTGTGTGTCGTCTGACGGTGCTGATGAAACATTCTATGCTAGCTGTCATGTGGGCCCCACTAGCTGTCATGTGGGGTGACGCTAGCTGTCAATTTCTCCGTACAATTGTGATATGTATGATTGCGCAAAACCATATTACTTCTGGTTCAAGGCATGTTCGCAATATATGAATGGCTTAGACCTCAGAAGCAGATTGTGTGGTGTGCCTCACACCACCAACCTTGTGTTGACGTCACCAAGTTCAGTGGGCCCATCATGATGTATGTGTTATATCCATACCGTTCATCCATTTTACGAGACCATTTTAGGTTGTGAGGATAAAAATAAGGTAGACCCAAAGCTTAACTCGACCACATCAATGAAAGCAGTGTGGATAAAGATGCCACCTTGAAACCTTCCTAGAGCACGCCGTGATGTTTATTTTCCATCCAACATGTTAATAAGGTCACACAAACCTAGATGAATGAAAAAAAAATCAGATTGATCGAAACTACTGTAGCCCCTGAGAAGTTTTCAATGGTAAGCGTTCAATCACCACTGCTTTCTGTGGTGTGGTCCACTTGAGATTTGGGTCTGCGTCATTTTAAGTTTAATTACTTAAAATGATCTCTCCAAATGAATGGACGGTTTGGATATAACACATACATCATGGAGGGACCCACAGAACTTGGTGACGTCAACACAACATGGAGGTCAGTGGTGTGTGGCACAGCACACAATCTGCTTCCCTAAATCTCTGACATGTATGTCGTCTGATGTTGATAACGAAATTTTCTATACTAATTGTCATGTGGGCCCCATTCAATCAAACCATGTTTGTGATTGGTTTTGATTAATTCTCTTGAAAACTAGGGAGTATTGTTTCCACAAACTAGTAATGTTTCCTACTAAGAATGTCAGTAGTAATACTATTGCATGTACGCTAATCACCTTACACGCATGTGAACTTAGCAAACCGCAGGAGACATGATGAGCCAAATATCCTACGTCGATGAACCAATGGTCCACTTGTTAGAATCGTGCAAAGATCTAACCGCACATCATGTATCATGTAGTAATCCATGTAAGGCAGAGCTTGTATATTAGTGCCATTGGAGAATTTAGTTTCTACAAGTGTGGCCAACTCCATGATCCAAACCATTGGTATAATGGGACCTAATGTAAGTGGTCCATGCACCGAAAAACCCCTACATAGGAAATCTTCAAACTCTCACAAGGTGGCCAAGAAATAGTTAGAAAGAAGACATAACAACCATTCCATTAGACCAAAGAAAGCCAAATATCATATATCAACATTATCCAAATTTGAAAGATTTTAATCACATGCCATGTACTATGAAGCCCATCAGATCAACGGTTTGATTCCTTTAACCATGTCCTGCTAGTATAAATTGCAATCCAAAAGAGCAAAGCCATGTCCTTTGGGTTGAGCATCAAACATGCATGAGGAGGGTGAGGTGGTGAAATTAGGAGGGAATATTAGAAATAAAAGATTATTTATTTTAATAAAAACTATGGAGCATGGCATGTGTAACCTATATGGGAAGAGGAGAGTGGGAGAGTAGGAGAGAAATGCACGGTTATACACCTAAAGAGATTGTATTTCATGTAGCCTACTTTTATCTGCCTTATTTTTAAACTGATAATTAACATTCGAGGGTGCAACAAATTGTATTTCATGTAGCCTAGCTACTTGAGTTTTTCATCTGCCTTATTTTTAAGCTGTTAAGCTAACATTCAAGGGTGCAACAGGTGTAGAAAGTGAATATCATACCGGCAATATTGTAGGTAGACTAACAAAGCTTTATTTAATTATCATCTCCCTAGTAATTTCTGCTAGTGCTAGCTATGTTAACATAACCCCATTTTCTTCTCCACATCTACTCCAAATTAAGTAGATATCATCATATGTTTAATTCAAATCTTTGTTATAACTAAAAGTTGTAATGGAATATGTATATCCCACCTTTATATCCATTAGTCCAGTGGCGTGTTCTTTCCACCAGCTCTGTATTCTTTCCACCATTCGCTAACGTCTACTCATGTTTTCTTTCCACCATTAATCTTTTTTTTTTTATAAAATTTTTTTAAAGCTATATACAAAAAAGAGAACGTAATAGTGGGCTATTTTCATAAAAGTCTTGAAATGACATCACTAACTTAGTTGAAGATGGAGAGATATTTCATTTTTCTTTCAAAATCAAAAGTTTACGTTGTTTCTTACTTTTAATCTTATGGATAATAATCGTCCAAAAATACTTAAATTTAGAGATAATATTTTAACTGACTCTTTAACTAAGTATATAAAAATATGTTAAAATTCTCAATATTTATAATAATTAAAAATTAATAATAAATGAATTAATGTGATTATGCTATGAATATAAGCACTGTGTTCAAAAACATGCAGTGGGAGAAAGAAAGAAATAAAAAAAAAAAAAAAAAACAAAAAAACCAATGGTCTATATTCAACATCCACAAACAACCCGAGAGGCTGATTTTCAGACCACTTGATGGATAGTCCATCCTGCAAGTCAGTGCTCCGTTATAACCTATAAAAATATTTCTAAATCCAAAGGAAAAACAAATTGAAATAGGAAAAAAAAAGGGGGGGGGGGGGGGGGGGGGGGGGGGGGGGGGGGGAATATAAATATATTTTTTAAATAATAATAATAATAATAAGTGGGGGATCTAAGGGCCACTCACCTGGTAGCTGCCAAGGCTCACACGTGTGCAAATCCACCACCACCATAGTCCCGTGTGAGCTTCTCTCATTAGCAACTTTTTTACGTAGATAGTGGCAAACCAATTCCTCATCACTTGGATAGAACCTAAATCCTGGGGGGAGTGTGGCCTCTACATCCTTCAATCCCATCTGTGTTTTGGAGAGAGAGAGAGAGAGAGAGAGAGAAAAAAACGAGAGGGAGGTTGTAGTACTGAGTTGGATAAAAACCAGAACAGTTGAGAACTTGGAACTTGGATTATATATTATATGGACGAGTAGCTAGTTAGGTTGTGGCAGATGCCATTTTATAATCTCAACCCTTCATTTATGGAGCACAGATCAGAAATCCCGGCAAGATGCGAGGAGCTTGTGGTCATCTAATCCAAAGGCTCAAGGAAAACCACGGTCACAAGAAATCTCTCTAATCATCGGACAAAGCTACCATGTTAGTCTAGCACTATTTTAAAAAAGTGGTGGTGATCATCAGAGCAGATAGATGACGTGGTCGAATAGAAATCCAGACCACTCTAATTGGATGGTAGAAATCGATGTATTTTTTGAGATATGCTCCATACACACATCACGTGGCCTGCAATTTGAATGGTCTGGATAGTTGTAAATCGTTGCCACCACTGTTCTCAAAATGGTGGTGAAATCACAGCAGTCATGCTGTAATCATCACACATCATCTGACAGATGACATCCGAGCGACGTGTCTCCATGTCACGTCTGTAGTTCATGAGGAATCAGAACCGTGAAAGAGGTTACAAGTAAAAGCAGGCCAACACACACAAAAGGTGGGCCACACTGGTATGATGGCTCAGCTGGTACGTTTGTCAGTTGATTTCGTGGAGGGCCCACCTGATAATTAGATAAGCCATATTGTCAACCCGGATAATCTTCATGATGCCCTTACCTTTTTCAACGGCTCAGATGTCCCACAAATGCAACACTGACCTGATTTTTTCACCAGGTGAGGCCCAGCTTATACAGGATCAGATTTTTCAGACGTTGGCACGTCATCAAGTGGGTGGAGATGATAGATATCAAAGTATTATTTAGGCAAAGCAATCTTGAGGAATAAATTTGAAATTTGGATTTTTGTCCTGCTAATTAAACGCTCACCCAATCTACTCATTCTGGCCCACCAAGTGCTGATCTAAACCGTTCATCTGTAATGTTTCCACGACGGATGAGCCGCATGACAAAAATCTGACTACTTAAGAGTCAAAAGGAAATAAAAAAAGAGACATCCATAAAAGCGATTTCTAGCTTGCATGCATATGCAATATAGCAAGAATCTCCAGCCAGTGAGATTGTTCCACTTCATGACTTCGTGAGACGATCTGAGTCATCCATGTGGTGGGTTGGAAGGGGCAGCAGATTAGGTGCCGCCTTTTGGGTCTGCTTTGATGTATGTATTCTATATCCATGCCTTTCATATTCTTATCACATCATTTTGTGGACCATACCTTTAAAATATTAGTAGTGTCGAATCACCACTTGCTTTAAAAGCTCAATCATTACAGGATAAAGCTCAAGCTATCAGATGACAGTGTATTTGATGCATATTTAAGTGACTTTATATATTTATATATATAACCATTAAAGAAGGGTGTATATCCATATTTTTACCATATTCAATGTATACCAAAGGGCTTAAGACTCCTCCACGTGGTATATCAATGAATACCAATGGACTTTAACACTCCTCTACACGTGCCACGGATAACTCCACATGCGGATAACTTCGCATGTGGACGGATAACTTCGCATGAGAATATATTTGACAAGGGTGGAGGGACACTCACACTATAAATAGGTGGGATTTGATTTCACAGTCTCGAATCAGACTTGATATTTTTGGCCTCGTGGGAGAATATATTAAGGAGCGCTATATTTGCTGCTGCTAAGATTCAAACACAATACCTACTTTAATACAATGTCAAATAGTCACTTTCTCTCAAAGCTCGAGCAGTTAGAGGATGTCATATCAATGTATATCAATGAATCTAATAGATTGTACATCATACCATTAAAACCTTCTTAAGGCTCACCGTAATGTTTATTTGCCATCTAATCAGTTAATAAGGTCACATAAACTTGGATGAAGGGAAAAACAAACATCAGCTTGATCGAAAACTTTTATGGCCCATTAATGGTCAATCATCATTATTTCTTATGATATGGTCCACTTAAGAATTGGATATGATTCATTTTTGGTCTCATGTTCTAAAATTATCTGACAAAACAGATGGTTGATGTGGATATAGAATACATACATCAAGGTGGGCCCCATGGTAAGGGCCACACCTAATCTGCTCTGGCAATGTGTGGATGCAGACTGCCCTATTGACGCTGCCTTTAGCAACACTCAGTGTTATGTAGGCCCCATCATAATGTATGTGTTTTATCCATGTTGTTCATCATATTTCCAAATAATTTGATAGCATGAGCCCAAAATAAAGTTGATCCAAAATTCAAGTAGACCATACAATGGAAAATAGAAGTGATTGGACACCCCCATTAAAAACTTCTTTAAGGCACAAAAGTTTTGAATCAAGCTGATATTTGTGTTTTCCCTTCATGCATGTGCCTGACCTAATCAATAGGTTAGATGACAAATAAACATAATAGTGTGTAGACACCCCATCCCAGGCTGCTAAGCTAATTGAGTTTGAACTGATGGATGGACAACCAAACCCCAATCATAAACACTAACCCTAGAAACCCCAGTCCTAAACTCTAAAATCAGCCCATTCAATCCAGTCAGCTTAACCCTGAACCCCAGGAATATAAAACCCTAGAGTTTTGAGTCGGCTCGACAAGTCAACTCACCTGGTTAGCCTACCCAACCCCATAACCCAGTCAAATCACCTGGTTAAGCTCAAAACCAAGCTTGAACCCAAGCCCAAAACCAAGCCTAGTTGGAGAAATATACAAAATCTCAAAGCAGCAACGTTCACAACCATGCCTCTACATGCTTAGAGGATGCTGCCTATTAAAAAAGGAGTTTAAGCGGGGACCGGCGGTAGCCAGGTTGCTGCCGACCACGTGACACTCCCCCTCTATGGGTAACATCCCTCAAACATGTGGAACTCTTCTTTTTCAAGCCCCAAGTATGCAGTTGAAATATATTTATTCCGATACCCATCTCCATACCTAAAATTACCCTTTTACCACCTCATCCAAACCATGAAATGATGCTATATGGAAATCTTTAATCACGTCTCTTTAACAACATTTTGCCCATAAGATTACTAGGAATTACAAGAAAACCAGGTTTGAAGTATAAATAACTCCCTCCCTTTCTCATTTCAAGCATCAGAAAACATTCCTTCTAATTTCGAGACACCAACTACACCCATAAGCATTAGGCTTTCAGGGAAGCATCTCTCCACCAAGGAGAGTAAGAGTGAGAGAGAGAGAGAGAGCCCAACCCTAGTCTAGTCTATCCTAGCTAGAGTCCAAACCTCTTGAGCCACCTAAGTTTAAATATGAGCCACTCAATATAGCCTTGCGACACTACCCTTCATCCAACCATTCAAGCTTCTATCAGTTTAATCAAACCCAAGTATTAGCATCGTGTAACATTCATTTCCTTCTCAACCCCCTTGCTCCTCATATACATTAGCATCATAGTGCATTTCATCATTTTCTCGCATCTAACTGGCGGGCATGCATAAACTCTGAGGCTTGCCGATATAATGGGGTCTTGCCCACCAGAAACCTTAGCTAGTTAACCATCGTTTTAGCATATACATTGCATTCCATCGTTTTCTCGTATCGGACTGGTGGACATATAATTTTTCGATATAATTGGAGCAGGTCCACCAGAAACCTTAGCCGGTTAGTTATCATTTTATCATAAGGATTCATATAACATCAATCATCCCATACATGCATACGTTGCACCCTGCACTTGATCGTTTCGAACATATGCTCTGTCGCTTGTTGATATTGTTGGATCCCTACCCATAAAAAATTCGGATCAGTTAATCATTACTGTCATTGCATCGCATTACATTTTCTGCACATGAGAACTAACCTTATTCCTCAGAAATTAGTCAGATGTTGTGAAGTAAAGACTGTACGTCCCTACGGGAAGAGTGGGTGTCCAACACTTTCCCTCTCTATAACCGCGGTCCTTACTTGGAATCTCTGGAATATAAACTCATGAATCATTTTAGGGTTAAAGATCTTCGGGTCCTCAATCTTAAGCGTTTTTATGGGGTCTAACTAACTGTAGATTCGTAATAATTGGTTACTGGCAACTCTGGTAAAATATTATACCCTTTTACGAAAACCCTCAAGTGAGGCAACTAGTGGAAAAGCAAGAGTCGATCTCTCGTCCCCTCGGAAAATCTGCCCTCCAACGTCCACACAGTGGACCTTAAGAAGTTTTTAATGGTGGGCACTCAATCACCCTTATTTCCCTAGAGTGTTGTTCACCTGAGAATTAGATTTACTACATTTTTGGGCTCATGCCCTAATGGAAAATTAATAAACACTATGTAAGACTTCTATAAGGTGGGGCTTATTAATCAATGGTCTGGATCTCCCTAAGGGTTGGATATGTGATCGGATATACGGGTGGACCCCACTAAAGTTGTGATTAATCTAAAATTGCATACGGATGGTGCAATATAACTGTGTTATGTGCACTGTGTTTTAGATGGACTAGGAATCCTAAATTCGTGTGGAAGCCTAAAAGGGAGGAGTTTTGATGGGTTACAAACTCCTCACCCAAAGTAAATATAAAAACAGGGTTGGGTCCCCGAGCCTACACACATTGAAGTCTTTGTTCCCATCTTGGTGCTTCTCTAAAGGGTGTAAGGCATGAAGGATTTTGGCAACTCGAAATCCAAAGATGGCATCCCAATCAGGAAATTTCAGTTTGGATTTATCGATCCTCATCTTTGAATCACTACGGTACTTTCAATTTCACAAATTACAATTAAAAGTTGGTATTAAAGCGAACTGTGCATATCTAAACTTAGATCCGGCCATGGGTTGCAATTCCGCACCCTTTTCCGGTGTCCACCCCACAACGACATTGACTGTCATTATTACTAGGTTTTCTTTTCCCAATTAGATGAGGATTAAGCAGTTATTTCTAGCATATCAATCGCATCAAGACCCTTGCTTTATTATCCCCTTTTCAAAATAGGGGTTTTGAAATCCATTAATATATTAAAAAAAACTAAGAGGGAAGAAGGAACCAGAAGTTGCTAAGGTGATATTCAGACTTGAGAGAGCGCTCATTTTCGTCGATCAAAGTTGGGATTTTCCCTATTGACTGGAGAAGATAGGGGTTTCAAAAGCCCTAGTCGTGGTTATGCAGGTCGACGACCATTAACAATAATTGAAGGATAATGTGCATTATAATGAACAACTCTCACATCTTTGCTCTAACATTTAAAGGATTCTTCACTACGATCAAATTTGTTGATGAGAGAGATTGAGGGTTGTGGAATCCAAAAGCCAGTTTCTTCTCTCCTCTGAGATTTTGGTCGATGATCGACCTTCTGTGAAGAGGGCAGGGGTTTCATTGCTGTTAAAGTTAGGGTTTTCCCTAAAAATCCTTTATTTTGCAGCAGGACCTGCTTCTCCCTTATGACTTCATAGTCATTTGGATCTCCTGGCACCTGTAATAGTAGCATGATCAACCTTCCCCGTCAATTCTGGTGTCTGATTGTGAGTGGCGGTGTTGCTGGCAACCAACGCAAAATGGCTAGGGTTTCTAAACCTGTTTATGTCGATAGCCCTTTCATGACCAACATATTTACAAAAAAAGGGGAGAAACCATTTAGGGCTGTGACCCCTTTTCTGATCTCCAGTGGGTTTGTGGACTCGTCAGTTTATAGAGGGTCAAGCCCCTGTCGCCATGGGTCATCTTTTGGCGCCTGTTCTGGGTTAGTATCTTGGAATGGGCTTTGACCATCGATCTACACATACCCTTTTAAAATTCTAATGGGCATGATCTTGTGCAACGATGATGGACCAAAAGCCCACTTAAAGTTAATTAGGTCTGTACACGAATCGAGTTAGCTCGGTTAGCTCGCTCGACTCGACTCGAAAAAGCTCGATTCAACTTAGTTTGAAACTGAGTTCGAGTCGAGTCGAGTTGATCTTTTAGTTCAAGCTTGCCCAAGCTCGACTCGACTCGGATCGAGCCCCAACTCGAATCGAACTCGGATCGAACCGGTTCGGTGACTCGATTACTTTGATATTGATGTTGCTCACCAAGTGTTTGATGAAATGACTCAACGAAGTGTCAGCTAATGGCAAGGAAGGTATGTACATGAAACAAATACCATTTTTTTTCTGATTTTGATGTTACATACAAGGTGTTTAATGAAATACCTATAAAATTGCTGTTGTTGTTTTACATACAGTGAGAATTCGAAGGTGCAGTCCATGTGCTTGTGAAAATGCTGCACATGTGAACTCGGCTCGAATTGGCCCGGGCCGCTGACCGAACCGAACCGAGCTAGCCAGTCAAGCTCGAGGACTAAGCTGAGCCGAGCCGAGCCGAGTTCGAGCTAGGGTCAGGTAGTGGCCAAGCTGAGTCGTGCTGTGCCAAGTTTGACTCGTGTACACCCATAAAGTTAATGTTGTATCCAACATTATTTATGGTTATTGGCTGATAGATCTAATCCATCCATTATGTTTTGTGTGGGCATCCCATTTGGACCATTCACTAGGTGGGCGATTAAGGGTGTGGATACACTATAGTGTGGACATCATGTATGCAAGATCTAACTATCCATTTGAATCAAATTGAATGTTCGATCTAAATTGCCCATCTTATAAGTATTTTGATCAAATTCAGAGTACCCAAGGATGATGTATAGATCATATGTATTAAGTTCTGATTATGCCCATTTTTGGGCCCATTACCCATTTTAGAAGCTAACGTGAACTATTGGAATGGGTAGTGAAATTTGGCCATTTGTTTCACCTTATGTACTACCTGTCTTTCAACGGCCAATGTCACCTACTTACTGGGCTAAATCAAACTAATTTATAGATAATCTGTTGAGGGTAGAGTTGTACACAAGTAGAGTTAGCTTGGTAACTCGCTCGACTCGGTTAAAAAAAGCTCCACTCGACTTGGATCAAAACTTTGTTCGAACCGAGTAGATCCATTTTTTGGGAGCTCGAAACATTTCGAGTATAGTCCGAGCTGGACTTAGCTCGACTCGGTATTGAGCTCGACTCGACTCGACTCGGCTCAGACTTGACTCGGATCGAGTTTTAAGTGAATATATAAGGGTTTTAAAAAAATCCTCATTCGCCCGACCCTACCCATTTCGCCCAACCCAACAACCCTAACCCATTTCTCCCTCCCCTTCGGCCAAATCTCCAAAATCGCCCGACCCTAACCCATTTCTCTCTCCCTTTAGCCCAAATCGACCGTCCGTTCGCCCAATACTCTCGCCGTTCTTCGCCGCCTTGCAAAATTCCTTCTTCTAGTGTCTGTCCGGACGATCTCCTCTCCCAAAGTAAGTCCTCTCCTCCGCTCTCTCCATTTTTTCCAGCGAGTAGCGTCCATCTAAGTAGCAGAACACATCCGACCAACTCGGCTCGAACTGAACCGAGCTGCTGGCCGAGCCGAGCACGAGCTACTGTTCCAAGCTCGAAGGCCGAGCCGAGCCGAGTACGAGCTCAGACTCAAGCTGTCCGAGTAGGGCACGAGCCGGACAAAGCTCGGCTTGGCTTAACTCATGTACACCTTTAGTTGAGGGCATAATTAAAATCGTAATCCTAAGTCCAAATTCATGGGATTGGATTCGGTTGTGTTAGTGTTGAGTGTGAAATATTGCATATTTTCCCCTATTTATACATTGGTTTTTTAAACATGATATCACTTAATTGATTTAATTATGCATGTTTTTATGTGCGAGGTGATTTCGAGAGCTTAAAAGTAAAATTGATATCAAAAGGAAGATTTATACTTAAAAGATTACTAAATGAAGATTTGGAGATTTGGAAGTCATTAATAAAAAATTCGCATGCCAAAGATCTAAGAAAATCAAGTGAGGAATGAAGAGAATCAAAGATTTGAAGTGAAGGAAAGGAATCCTGAAATTATCCTTAAAACAAACATATTCCTGAAAAAACATATTCTGAAACTCTGAGTTTAAAACTGTGCAGAGTGCATAAATTTGAAGCAGTTTCTAGATTTTTCCAACTTGGTGCGAAAGTTGGAGTTCCATAACTATAAATAGGACTCCCTAACATGCTCTAAAGCATCTTCTAGGGTTTGAAAAGGTCTCAAGGAGCATAGCACAAGGGTGGAGCAGCCGTCAAAGAATTTTTCTTCTTCCTTAGTTTATTTTTCATGCTTTGTTTAAGAGATTTGGTCAATCATGTATATGGTTGACTAAACCTCTTAGATATGGCTAAGAGGTGAAGCTTGTACCGTGTTTGGATGATTATCTTGCTTTGATTCTTGTTCTTATTGGACCTCATTGATTTTTAGTTTGATATTAAAAGAATATTTTCAGTTTTCTATGAGTTTTTGTGACTCAAATTATAATAGGTGCTGCGATAGCTTTGGATATCTTCTTTTCCTATTTTGAGATTGTGAGAATGGTAAATTCTGTTGTTCATTATTTTCTCCTGGGCATGGTAGGGTGATGGAATCCCTTCTAATCATCACAATTCTCCTCCATTGAAAATTAGGTCCATGAAAAGTTCAGATTTGATTTAAATTGCTTTATCTTCCAATTAGATAGGATAGGACTCCAGTTCCAATTGTGTTCTTTGAATCAAGTAAGGTAGCATCTTGATGGCTATAAGTGGATCCTTGGCACCCTAGGTCCCACTTTTAAATTCATAAGTTTTAATTAACATTATTCACCATTGCTCTCATTTATTCAGATCAATTTAGATCTTTTTCTAGTTCTACTTTTAGTTATTTTCAGAATACATACAGGTTTAGTCCCGGTGGATTCGACCTCGGTCTTACCGAGTTATTACTACATGATGACCCTACACTTGGGGTTGTGAACAGTTAGCCACCATAGTGACCTCAGTTAGTGAAGATTTTCACAAATATGGACTTGTAATATTGGGATTAAGTTAAAAGATTGTATGAAGTTGCGTTTACGTTCAATGTGGATAGTGACAAAAATGCAGACAATCACCATTTTGGCAGGGACGTAAAAGGTATGGAGTGAGCGGTGCTAGTAGTGTAAAGTCGAGAGGCTCATCTCACTCGCAGGTGTTGAGTGCCTTGGATTTATATGATTGGTATTGCTTAGTTTTATATTCAAGAGAATCACTTGCATGTTATAAATACCTTCCACAAGAGAAGTGATGATGATGTGATTGATTTTCATTAAGATTGATTAGTTAGACCCATTTTCATCCTGGATAATTCAATTGAAGGTTCCAATAAATTGAATTGATAAATTTTGTTTGATATTCAGTTATTCATGAATGGTTTTATGTAAACAATTTGCTAATGTGAGAATATAATTTTTTGACTAATCACAATTCTAACTTAAATGCATAATGTTCCTACCTTAACCGGGTTGAATTATATTTAATAGAAATAGTCCATAGAGATAGTCCTGGAATGCTTACAGCTACACCTTGCCTTGGAAAAACCAGAACCTCCAAAACCATCTAAAAATGCTACTGAATCAAATGTTAATCGTTATGAGGCATGATTCAAATCCAACAATATGTGTCTCAAAATTATGAAGCCCTCGATTTCTGAGATAATGAGGAGTGTTATGCCTAATGTGGATAAGGATAAAATTTTCATGATCAAAATGAAAAATCGATTCAAGAAATTGAATATGACTAAAGTGGGTTTTTTACTGAACAAATTAATTCGCACATCCTATGATGGAAAAGGAAACATTCATGAATATATTATAGAGCAGATCGAATTGATATCCAAGACTTACTCTTTGGACTTGAAAAATAAAGATAACTAATTGGTTCACTTAGTCATAAATAACTTACCTCCTCAATACAGTACGTTCCTGGTAAAGTATAATACACCAAAGGAAAAATAAATGTTGGATGAACTACTTTTGCAATGCGTCCAATAGGAGAAAAGGCTCAAGGTAGTAGGCAAGACACATAATGTTAATCTTGTAACTTAGGACATGGATGTGGATATAATGGAAAGGAAAAGATGAAACATGGTTCTGATAATGGATCCTTAGGTCCTCCAAGTCTTTTGGCTAGCAATCAACTTGGGAGCGAATCGAGTTATAAGCGGGTTCAAAATAATAATTGCTTCTTCTACAAAAAGTTGGGTCATCAAAAGAAAAATTGCATCAAGTACAAGCAATGACTCATTAAGGAATGGTAATAATTCTATCCTGATATGTTTTGAATCTAATCTATCTAATGTATTGGTAGATTTTTTGTAGATAGAATTGGGAACAACTATTCACATATGTACTTCTGTATAGGACTTGTTATAGAGCATGCCACAAACTGATACAGAACGCTCAGCATACGTAGGTAATGGTGTTAAAGTAGATGTGTGGAGGTAGTGAGAGTATGTAGGCTTAAGTTAAAGTTTGGTCATTTATTAGATGTAATAGATATATTTTATGTGTCTTCTATAAGACGTAATTTGGTTTTTATTTCTCATTTAAACAAATTAGGTTATTCGCTTAAATTTGAGAATAAAATGTTGAGTATTTACTTTGATTCAATTATTGTCGGTACTTGCTCTATGATGAACAACCAATACCAACTAGACTTAAATGCCTCACACATTTATAATGTAAATACCTTGCATAGAAATAAAGTATGATCTAAAGGAAAGACTAGACTAAGAAAACTCCTTTATATTGTGGCACAAATGAATAGGCCATATCTCTCATGAGAGATCGAACAAACTAGTGCGGGAAGGGATTCTTCATATCTAGACTTATCTGATTATAAAATATTTGTTGATTGTATTAAGTGAAAACAGACCAAAACAAAAAAGAAAGGTACAATAAGGAGTATATAACTCTTAGAGGTGATACACACAGACATTTGTGTGTCATTCCCTATAGCGTCTTGTAGTGGGCATAAATAGTTTATCACTTTCTTAGATGAATACTTTCGTTTTAAATACCTTTATCTTATAAATAAAAAATCGGATGCCTTGAATGCTTTTAAAATTTATAAAGTCAAAGTTGAAAACTAACTCGATATGAAGATTAAAGTCGTAAGGTCTAATCATGGGGGTGAATACTATGACAAATATGACGAATCAGGTTGCAATCTAAAACCATTCGCTAGATACTTACAAGATTTTAGCATTGTCGCCCAGTACATCATGCATGGGACTCCAGAGTAGAATGGTGTGGCTAAAAGGCGTAATCGCATCCTTATGGACATGGTGCGTAGCATAATAAGTAATTTGACATTACCAGAATCTCTGCGAGGTAATGCGATCAAAACTATAATTCATTTCCTTAATTGGGTCTTCAGCAAGGATATAAATAAAACTCATTTTGAGTTGTGGAATAGGAGAAATCCAAGTCTCCGATATCTATACATTTAGAGATGTCTTGCTGAGGCCAAAGTTTATAACCCACGTGAAAGAAAGCTTAATCTCATAATCATAAGTTATTTCTTTATAGGATACCCGAAAAGGTCAAAAGATTATCGATTCTATTGTCCTTCTCACTCTGGATTATTGAGACTGGGAATGCCAAATTTATGAGGATACTGAAAAATAGTGGGAGCACGAACATTAAGAATTTTATATTTGAAAAAGAGCGAGTTCGACTTTAAGGAAAACTCCTTCGCTGGCTTCATAGTATCCTGCCTACTCATTTTTAATTGGCTTATATTTGTCTTTTACTAGCTTATTTGTACTCAGCTACATGATGAAAACTCCCTCGACCAATCGTCACTTGCTAGTGTAGTTCTTGCTTAGGAAAAAGATTTTTAGTCGAACCCCTATCTCTTGATTGATGTGATCAGACGCTTGCTTTTTCCAGTCAAGAAAGTACCCAGTACAGTTGTGTAAGTACAATCACCATTACAATGACTTGTTTAGGGAATTGGGCATACCACCAGTGGGCTTTCTGCCATTTGTTCCTTTGAATTTCTTCTTAGATGACTTCGATAGGCAAATATCAAGTTGTCTACCCTAGTGGGTTGTGACTCCCGTCAGAACCACTTCGGGTCATGTGAGGACAAATCCTATAGTTGAGCTTATAATCATTGCAGATCACCACGATAAACCTCCTATACAACCCACCGATGAAGGAAATCAAAATTACACTCAAGATGGTGAGCCATTAAGAAGATCTTAAAGAGAGGAGGCCTGCAATTCTAGACGATTACACCGTATACCTGTAAGAGCGTGAGTTTTTCATATGGGTGAAATGGATCTTGAATCATTTACATAAACCAAGCAAAGCACTAACCCCTCTCGATGGATTGATGTCATGAATGATGAGTTGAAATCAATGAAACACAATAATGTTTGGGATCTTGTTAAGTTATCCCAAGGAATAAAGCTGCTTGGTTGTAAAAGGTATTTAAAACTAAACAGAACTCCAAGGCAATGTCGAAAGATATAAAATTAGACTTGTTGCCAATGGTTTTAACCAACATGAAGGCATTGATTTTAAGGAGATTTTCTCACTAGTATCTAAAAAAGACTCGTTTAGGATCATAGTGGCTCTTATGGCTCATATACATTTGGAGCTGCATCGGATGGATGTAAAGATCGTGTTTATCAATGGAGATCTAGATGAGAATGTATATATGTACAACCTAAATGTTTTACAATCGATGGCTTAGAACGTATGGTTTGTAAACTCAAGAAATCCATTTATAGGTTGAAATAGTTATCATGATAGTGGTACCTGAAGTTTCATGAAGTGATTTCCTCGTATGATTTTGTAAAAAATACTGCAGATGAGTGCATTTACGACAAAATTAGTGGGAATAATTTTATCATATTGGTATTGTATATGAATGACATTTTGTTAGCTAGCAGTGACATTAAGATGATGAGCGATGCCAAGAAATTCATATCTCAAAGGTTTGAGATGAATGATCTTGGTGATGCCTCGTATGTCATCAGCATTGAGATACGCCGTGACAGATCACGGACTACTGAACCTGTCACAAATGGTCTATATTGATAGGGTACTCGAAAGGTATGGTGTGAAAAATTGTGCTCCTGAACAATCGCCCATTTAAAATAGTGATAAATTCAGTTAGTTCCAGTGTTCTAAGAATGATTTGGATAAGAATTACATGAGGGATTTTTCGTACGCATCAGTAGTAGAGAACATCATGTATACTCAAGTCTGCACGTGACCGGATATTGCCTTTACAGTTGGAATGTTTTGCATGTATTTCTCAAATCCAAGAATGCAGCATTGAATAGCTGCAAAGAAGGTGTTGCGCTACCTACAAGGGACAAAGGACATCAGACACACATACGGAATTATTGATCATTTAGAGTTGATAGGATACTCAGACAAATTATGATGGTTGCGTTGATACAAAGAAGTCTACCTCATACTACATCTTTATGATGGTTGGTGAGGCTGCGTCTTGAAAAAGCATGAAATGACGACAACCTCATCCACCACGAAAGCTGAGTTCATTGCTTGTCATGAAGCATCAAATCAGTCACTATGGTTACAATATTTCTTTTCAGGTTTGCGGGTATTAAAACACATCCCAAAACTATTGAGAATCTTTTGTGATAATTCAGTCGCGGTTTCCTTCTCTAGCAACAACAAACATTCATTAAGGTCAAAGCATATCGACGTCAAGTATCTTATTGTGAAGGAAAGAGTTCAAAATTGTCTAGTGTCTATGGAGTTCATCGAGTTGATTACGAATCCGCTCACTAAAGAGCTCCCTATCACGCCATTTTAAGAGCATGTAACATACATGAGAGTCATTGACCCCACAGATGTATTCAGTTAATGGGAGTTGAGCATGTTTTATTTTCATACACATTGAAGATATCTCATTTATAAAGTTTTGATAATTCTGATATAAAATTAATTTTTATTTTTCTTTATATATATGCAATTATTTTAAGTAAGCAAAACTAGTTGTCTTGATGGAACAGATTGTTAAAGCATTGTCCATATTATCCAACAAATGTATTGGTTAACTATTCAAATATTTTCTTTAAAATTAAAACACATTTTCAAAATTAAACATCAACATTGATCAATGCAGCCCAAGTGGGAGAATGTAATAATTCTATAAAGTGGGCTTTATTAATCAACGATCTAGATCTCCCTAAGAGTTGGACGATGTGATCATGGACCCAACAAAGTTGAGATTGATATAAAATTGTGCAGGGGTGGTGTGCTCTAACTATATTATGTGCATAGTGTTTTAGATGTAATAGGAATCCTAAATTCCTCTTGAGCTTAAAAGTGATGAGTTTCGATGGGTTATAAACTCCTCACCCTAAGTAAATATTAAAATAGGCCTGGGTCTCCGAGCCTACACACATTGAAGACTCTATTTCCACCCTGGTGCTTCTCTAAGGGTGCAGGCGCAGAAGATCCCGCCAACTTGAAATCCAAAGATAGTATCCCAATCATGTATGAATTCTAATTTAGATTTATCGATCCTCGTCTCCAATGCACTACGTTTCTTTCAATTCCGCAAATTACAGTTCCACACGCTAGGCAGAACACACATGTTGCATGTTGGTAGGACCCACTGAGCACGGACTAGTAGCGTCGTAGGCAATCTGCATCTATCCTTTCTAGCCTGTAACTTCATGCATGAATCGAAAATATTAAAATAATGTACTGACCCACCAAATAACGATTGATTGCTTAGATGAAAATGCCGACACTGATGGAGGCAGACCTCACATACAAGATGCTAACTTAACTTTCGCCACCTCTTCATGACATGTAATGGACTCCAATGTTAGTTCTGCACCATTTAACAGATCGTGGCTTAATCTTGAGATACCCACGTAGCATTATAGTATAGGAATCGAGATCGTCCAAATCTCTGACCCACCTGTTGAATGGAGCATAAGAAAAGACTAATAAAGATAAATTTTCCCTATAAATAGGACCACCTACCATTTACTTTTAATAATCCATTTAGTAGCAATAAATGGATGGTTATATTGGTCAATCAGAGTGACTTTAGGTATATGCTTCAACCATTATATATAAGATCCACAATTTCTTTGATTTGGACAGACGCACATCAATGCTCCATTGACAGAATGAGTCACCGCTATTTTTCAATGGTGTCAAACTAACACGAGTTTTCCCCCCCTTAAAAACGTACACAGATTGCCAACGTGGTCGGAAGCTAGGTGGGCCCACTGTGATTTTCGTAAGAAACCATCCCATCCCATCCATCCATTTTTTTTCTTTTTTCTTTTTTTTTTTTTGTTTAATCAGATCACGGTAACACATGAGTACAAAAATAAGGCAGATCTAAAATTTAATTGGGCCACACGGCAGATCTAAAATTTGATTGGGTCACACGGTAGGAAACGGTTGAGATTAAACACTAACCGTAGAAATAAAAGTTTTGGACCGGACTAATATTTTTGGGTTTTCAGTTAAACCCAATTAAATGACTTATGAACGGTTTAGATGGCATATAAAAATCACAACGGACCCAGGGAAGGTTCCAATGGTGGGGCCCACTTGAGTTTTCAATCTACATCATTTTAGTCTCATGGGCAAACATGCGCTGAAAAAACAGACGGCGGGGATGGATTTTTCAAAAACCTCAAGCGGCTCCCTAGCTTCCATCCGCGTTGAAGCTTGAGGAATTTAGGACCGTGGACCCACCTTTTATCCAGCTGTGTTTTTTTTTTTTTTTGAAAGAAGACAAACTTTGGTTTGCAACTTAGACATGCGCAGACGGACAGCGAATTTGAGGACGAAAATACCCCACCCTTTCGAAGACGAGCGCTGACGCTCCTCCAGCCAAGAGTTGTATGAACGGCTCAAAAGAGATCAAAGTTACGTGGCCCCACAACTATGTATTTACTATATCCATATCGTTCATCTATATTTAGAGATCATTTCGGAGCATTATCCAAAAAAAAAAAAAAAAAACAATCATATCCAGATCAAATGGAACACACCACAAAGAGCAGCAGGAAAACTGATTTTCACCATTAAAAATTTTGTAGGGCCCACCACTTGATAGTTAGATCTGTCTTATTTTACATCTCAAGCTTAATATGAGCTCGCCAAATCGATGGACGGTTTGGATATAACACAGACCTCATGATGGGACCTACAAAAGGCAGCGGGATTACAATAAGCAAAAAAAATAAAAAATAAAAAAAGAAAAAAGAATCTATAGCTACGGATTATAACCGTAGCCATATTCGTAGCCTAGAAAATTGGCGAGACAATCTAGGAAACGGCAGGACAAACTAGAAAACGGCGGGGCAAACTAGAAAATCGGCGGGGCAAGCATGAAAAACGGCGGGGCAAACTAGAAAATCGGTGGGGCAAGCATGAAAAACGGCGGGGCAAACTAGAAAATCGGCGAGGCAAGCATTGAAAACGCGGGGCAAATTAGAAAATCGGCGAGGCAAACTAGAATATCGGGAGGGCAAACTAGAAAACGGCGTGGCAAATTAGAAAATCGGCGGGGCAAGCATGAAAAACGGTGGGGCAAACTAAAAAATCGGCGGGGCAAGCATGAAAAACGACGGGGCAAACTAGAAAATCGGCAGGGCAAGCATGAAAAACGGTGGGGCAAAACAGAAAATCGGCGGGGCAAGCATAAAAAACGGCAGGGCAAACCAGAAAATCGGAGGGGCAAGCATGAAAAACAGCGGGGCAAACTAGAAAATCGGCGGGGCTAAGCATGAAAAACGGCGGGACAAGCATGAAAATCGGCAGGGCAAGTATGAAAATCGGCGGGGAAAAAAAAAATCATGTAACGTCGATATATCGACAATATGTCAATATATCGATACTTGATTTTGTCGATATATCGATATATGGTCGATAATATCGAATTAAGTCCTCATTTGTTTAGTGACTTAACCAAAAAATTCCATGTAACGTCGATATATCGACAATATGTCGATATATCGATGCTTGATTTTGTCAATATATCGACATATGGTCGATAATATCGAATTAAGTCATCATTTGTCCAACGACTTAACCCAAAAATTCCATGTAACGTCGATATATCGATGCTTTATTTGTTCGATATATCTACATATTGTCGATATATCGATGCAGTCTGTGTTGTTTTATATATATATATATATATATATATATATATATATATATATATATATATATATATATATATATATATATATTATGTTTGTGTTGCTTTTGTGGGTCCCATCATGATGTCTGTGTTATATCCAAACCGTCCATCTATTTGGCGAGCTCATATTAAAGCTTGAGATGAAAAATAAGATAGATCTAACTATCAAGTGGACCATACTGTAAAATACAGTGGGGAATTGAACGTCTACCATTGAAACCTTTTAGGGGTTACAGAATTTTTGGATCATTATGAAATTTGTTTTTCCTCTTCATCCAGGTCTTTGTGACCCTATGAATGAACTTATACGGGGAGGATTTCTCACAAACATCACAGTGGGCCCCCAAAAAGTTTTTAATGGTCGATGCTCATTCAACACTGTTTCCTATAATCTAGTACACTTGAGATTTGCATATACCTCATTTTTTGTCTCATACCATAAAATGATGTGGAAAAATATATGGACAGCATGGATGAAAAGCATACATCATGGTGGGGCTCACAGACCACCGAACATCCACCATTGCATGGTGGCAGGGGAGTACCCAATCTGTTTCCATGAAAGAAGGGGTATTTTCATCCAGAAATTCTGTCTCCGCACATGGAGGTCTAATTTACAAAAGAAGGTTTGTCTTCTTTCATGAAACCAGTTGGATAAAAGGTGGGGTCCACCGTCCTAAATTTCCTTTGAAGCTTATTGAGTGAATCATTAGGGCCTGTTGGGCCGGTGGGATTAGAAGGGATTAGGTGAGATGGGATTCAAAAAACATAATTATTACACATGGCAGGGATCGTCTCCTGTTGCCGTGGGATAAGATTAATGCCATGCTTTGTTGATAATAGGGTGGTACATTGAATGGATATACCCACCATCATTTGAAATTACTGTGAATAACACACATGTGTTATATCTAAACTGTTCATTTGTTTTGTAACCTCATTTTATGGTATGGGCTTAAAAATGAGGTAGATCCAAAACTTATGTGGCCCAAAGAAGTTTTCAACGGGTAAGTATTCAATCCCCGTTGCTTTTTATGGTCAGGTCCACTTGAGCTTTAGATGTACCTGATTTTTTGGCCCATGCTTTAAACTAATCTCGATAAATGGGTGGACGGTGTGGATATAGCCCACACATCATGGTGGGACCTACACAACTTGCTAACATTGAGTGAAATTGGCACACAACCTAATGCGATTCCACCTAATCTAATACCTAGCTTTTTCATTTCTCCCATGGAGTGGAGAATCTCTTCCCACCTAATCCCTTCTAATCCCACCGCCGGGTGGATTGGAAGGGATTGAATGATATTAGGGTGGATGGCATGGATTTCAAGGTAATGATGGTGTTGTCAGTGGATTGCCTGAAGATCCAGGGAATTGCCATAATCTGGGATTGCTATATCGGGTCTGTGTGCACGCCCAGCCAATCCCTGGATTAAACCTTCTCATCCCTTCCAATCCCTCGAACCAACCACGTCTCAGTCTCTGGCAAATTTGAACAGATTAGGGAGATTGGTTGGTATTTAAAGGTAATGATGGTGTTGTCAGTTGATTGTCTTAAGATCCATGGGAACCAGATTACCTGGTCTATTTGGCACGCCTGGGCAATCTCGGGATTTAACTTCCAACCCCTTCCAATACCATCCAATCCCTTCCAATCCGCCCGGCCAAACGGGCCCTTAGGGATATCTGGTGACGTACGAGATGCGGATTGCGTCAGTGTATCTCAGTATGCTCCATGGGGCCACTGTGATGTTTGTGTTTTATCCACGCCATTGATCCATCTTTCCAGCTCATTTTGGAGCATGAGACCAAAATTAAACCATATCCAAATCTCAAGTGGACCACACTACAGGAAACAGTGGAGATAATGATTTCCACAGTTAAACCTTCAATCTAATCTCTTCATAAGATTACACACGCGATAACGAAAAAGTAAAAACACAAATATCAGCTTGATCCAAAACTTCTGTAGCCCACCATATATGTTTTCAACAGTAGGCATTCAGTGGCCACTATTTGTGGTGTGGTCGACTTGAGCTTTGGATATGTTTTAATTTTGATCACATACATCACAGTGTCCTCACATCATTGCTTGGCCAGTAATTCACAGCCTTACTTTTGTATCCGGATATAGTGGGATTTACTTGCCAGATGCCCTGGTTGAGTCTCAAACAAACAACTTAAAAAATGTATTTTACGTGGCCATATCTCTACCAGCAGCATGGCCCATCAAATTCCTTATGTCGGCTCATTCCTTTATCAGGCAAACCACTTCCCAGCTGTCGGCTGCAGGGATTCTGAGCCGTAGGTTCTATGAGATGTATATGTTATAAGCCATAAGTTCTGTATAGGGTTATCGAGAGCTCAAGTGGACCACACCATAGGAAACAATAATAAATGGATGTTAACCATTAAAAACGTTTCGAGGGTCGAGGGCCAAGTAAGTTATTTTCCCTCCATCCTGTTGTGAGTCACCTTATGAACGTGTTGGATGGAAAACAAATATCATAGTGGGCTTTAAGAAGGTTTAGACGGTGAGGATCATTTTCCCAATGTTTGTGTAGTACTAGTGAAATATATGAACGGTTTAGATATAACACATATATCACAATAAAGTCTATGGAGCTTAGGGCTGAAGGAATATTAGTGGATCTATGGACTACAGGCAATCCACGTCCCACCACGGGTACGTGCACGCTAATTAAAGTGATAGATGCTTACTCTACACTCACACGTAAAATGTCAAAAGTAGCCATGCAGTTTTTCAAAAGAGATATATTAAAGGTTAAAGGCTTGCTTATGATCTTATATTTGAAAGCATTAAAATTCAAATCACAAGCTGAAATTTTAACTATTGCTAGCATCCATAAATAAAATTGCATTGAAATTTTGTAATATATTTACAAGAATTTAAATTCAATTATTAAATCAACTTTGATATTCTAAATTATTGTAGACGTGATATTTGAAAGACTTATTATAATAAGTTCATTAAAATATATACTATGACAAAAATTGATGTAATCTCGAGCTTTGGGTAAGCCGAGGGTGTAGGATCACAAATGGGTAACTCGTCAACATTATTTAACTATTGATTTACATGACCAATGTTTGAACTATTTGAATCATTTTATTATTGTGGAATTCAGGACACTTTAAAATTGTGTATTTCAAGTAACCCTGATAATAAATACTTTCAATTCCAACTACCAGATGACTTTCTAGATTCCGAATGCACTCAAGTACACCCAAATCCACACGGTGCGTATAACCATTATACGACAAAAAAAAAAAAAAGATTGTTTATTCTAAAATAAAAGTGAGAGAGAAGTTTTTTTTTTTTTTTAAATTTATTTATTTTTTTTAATTTTTATTTTTTTGCGGCATAGCAAAAGACACCGTGGCACACGACAAAACTAAAAATAAAAGTAGAGGTATGAACTTGAGAAATATTATATCACTAAGTCAAGAGTATCCTACATATTTGAAACAAAAAGACGGCGATTATTGGATTCTTGATTTTGGATGCAAGTTTGTGTTTATCACGTGAGAACATACGTTCGACCCTGGTAGAAAAATCCATATGGCTGTCCTGTCCTCTCTCCATCTCCTGTTTTCTTTCCATTATATATATATATATAATATATATATATATAATATATATATATAATATATATATATATATATATATAATTTCTTTAAGAGTTTATTCTATTTTTCCTGGGCCTTTCTGTTGCTAATTCATAGCCTTCGAATTGCTAAATGCTTTCACATGTACTATCAAGGCATTAGACTCTGAGATCCAAGCCATCCATCAGTTTGGCCACACAATGTAGATGCCCTGGCCAAAAAATCAGGCCAATCCATTTCTTGGGTGGGCCTCAGTTTACGACACGAATAAACGGATAAAAACAAGTTGGCCAAGTTTTTCTAAGCCATGTGACTGCTTCTAACATTGTGGAGCTGCCTTTTTTCTTAGGCAATATCATCTACGCAGATGGACCCGCGGATGGATGGCTTGGATGTTGCACTCGGCAAGTCTTTACATGCTCTTGGACTTTGTTAGCCAACCTCATCTGGGGATTTCCCAAGAACAGTAAATTAGATCCTTGGGCTAGACTCCTGTCATAGCTGACCATCATCTCGAAAAGAAAATGGGGTGACTCATCATCCTCATGTATGACACGTGTGCATAAATATCTTGGCCATTCAAATTGTAGTGCACATTTTTATGGGTGGAGTATATTAGAATTGTAACACCAAAATTACTATTGGATTTATTCACTTTTCTAGGCTCATATTATCTATGTTTCATGCGTTAATAAGGTCGAAGTGTTAGTGGACTCTTCAAGGGATATTTTTAGTATTTCCCTTATTAAAGTGTGGCTTTTATGATAAGTTATATTAAGGTTAAGAGAGAGTTATAATTTTTTGTTATTTTTTATGTCTTTTGACAGCCTGAGAGAGAGAGAGAGAGAGAGAGAGAGAGAGAGAGAGAGGGTTTTGAGAGAGAAGGTTTTGGCTGTAAGTTATCTCCATCCATATAATCCTCTCTGAATAGTAAATTGATCGTCACTTTGTATCGTGGTTTTTTGCCGAAGGGTTTTCTACATAAATATTAGGTGTTCTCTGTGTAGTTGCTTAGGTTTTTGTTTTCTTTTGTTTGTTTCAATCAAGATTAAGGTGTTTCCATAGGGATATATTTCCAATAAGTGGTATCAAAATGATGTTGGTTTAGATTTGAGATATGGCATCAAGGGGATCGAATGTGAAGTTAGAGATAAAAATTCACAGGTAAAAATAACTTTGAATTTTGGAGATTGAAAAAGAAAGCCCTCATAATTCAGTAAGGGTTACATATGCAATTCTTAGGAAAGTATATCGTCTGGAATTTGTGAAGGAAGAAGATTGGGATGAACTTAATTAAATGATAATTAGTACATTTCAATTGTCCTTGGCTAATGAAGTCATTTACAATGTCATAATGAGATGAGTACAGTAAGTTTATGGGCAACGTTGAAAAGAAATATAGCCCGCTTTGAAAACTTACCGTTCAGCAGTTCAAAAGTCATTGCGCAAGTTCATCGCTGGATCATTAGAATCGGTCTTACGCTGCCCCTTCCCAACTGTCTCACCAGTAGGTCCCTCCATCTGCTCTCTCTCCTCCGCATATCCAATCCAAGGCGCAGCCAAATGCATTTCAAGGTTGTCAAATGGACCCAGCCCAAAAGGGGCTGGATTAAAATCAACGTGGATGGCTCCGAGCTGGGAAACCCGAGCCTATCAGGAGGTGGAGGCGTAGGAAGAACTAGGGAAGGTGCTTTTCTTTTTGGTTTCTCAGTCGGGTATGGGGTGGGCTCAAATTCCAGGGCAGAATTTTGTGCAATTTGTGACGGCCTAACCAAGTGCGCAGAGCTAGGATTTTCGAAGATTGAAGTGGCGAGTGACTTCAAGTCCATTGTGGATATTCTTTGCAAGAATTCCATCTTTTCGTGGTCCATGTGTTACTGGTATGCGAGAGTTAAATCACTGTTTAACATTTTAGACATCTCCTTCACCCATACTCTCAGGGAAGCGAATGACGTGGCGGATGATCTAGCTAGAAGAGGAAGCGCCTCTCAAGAGTCCATTTTCTATGCTTCCCGGGAGAATCTCCCCTCCTTAACCAGGGGCCTGCTATTCCTAGATAAGGTGGGTCTGGGTTATTTGCACAAAGCCTACTAGTCCGTCCTTTTTCATATGATAGGCGAGGCTTCGATCTTTTTGTGATGCTCGCCCGAAGTGACTGTATAGCTTCTTTTGGGTTATAAAAATTCTCAGTTAAAAAATAATAAATAAATAAAAATGGGCAACGTTGAAAAATATTTACATGACGAAATCTCTCACCAATCGTATATTTCTGAAGAGACGGTTTTATACTCTGAAAATGGCAGAAGGGTCAGATCTATCTTGTAACAGTTACAATTATAAAAATAAATAAATAAAAAAAATAAATAAAAACATAAGTTTGAATTTAAATTAGGAGAGTGCATTTCTCTCAAACCTTTCTTATCCCTATCCTCTCTCCCGATATCTCTAACTCCCTCCCCGTATCTCTCAACTTCCTAACGGACTCTTCCTTTTAAGGAAAAGAGTTACAAGATGTGTTTTAATCCAGTTATAATTGAAACCAAAAGACACCCTACATACGGCTGAGAGAGAGAGAGAGAGAGAGAGAGAGGTTGGTACATTTGTACTTGTAATATTCTTAACATAATATTTGGCCATAACAGTGCAATGGACACAGCTTGGATCATCCTTACACCCATTGTACATACCTAGATAAGAATTATCTTCTTAAAATTTAACCTATATGTAAATAATAATAATAATAATAATAATAATAATAATAATAATTCTTCGTACAATAATAAATGATTCAATTTATGGTTCTAAAATACATTGAGTTTTTATGAATATTAATAATTAAGGTAAAACCTATCTAAACAACACAATGTATAAGTCGGATCGGCCATACGGCTATTGTGTTGTTAGATCTAAAGGATATTATAGAGAGAACTTAAATTTTTTACTCAAAGTGTTGGTATTACTTAGCGTAGAAGGTTGAGATGGGCCACCGATGTATGTGTGATTAAATCCACAATGTTCATCTAATTTGTATAAGCAAAATATGCCAGGACCTCAAGAATTTGGATGATCCAATCATCCGAAGGTCCACCCCGATCACAAGATGATAGATCTAATGCTAATCTCGAATCATGTTGAAACTCTTAAATTTGTGAGATTGATCCAGTCAGATTGGTTCAAATAATCATTGGGATAAAACATATTAAGATTCTCAATTATCTAATCTAATTAATCAAATCAAATTAATGTATAATATACATAAACTTCAATTAAGTGATCATTGAGAGTTTTTGCATAGTGGTTGATCAATTAGGGTGTTGAATCAAATATGAGACCCATTATGTGATAAAATTGGATCAAATAATAATATGGTGGTATGATTATTAGGATTTTTAAATTCAAATTTATCAGATCATCTTGTGGGTTCTTCACTACTAGACTTGGGTGAGCATCCCAAAATATTTCATGTTCATAAAAATTGAAATAGAATTATTTGTGTAATTGATTAAATGATGTATGGATTGATTGATGTTTTGATCTAACTGATGTTGATTCATGAAATTGTGTCACATGCTAATTTATGTCCACACATTTAATTTATAAAAAAATGATGCTTATATTCTGAATAAAATAAGTGTTTATGAACAACATCGAAATGATTAAATCATACATCATCCATCACATCTTCACATCGGATGGTAGGTCTTGGGATCCCTCCCTAGAAGAAGTGTCGATCCCGATAGAGCATTATTAGATGTGGGTCATGTCAATGCCTATCGAAATGTGAAAGCCTATCACCCCATCTGGTGCATTCATATAACATGTGCATACATTTTAACATTCAATATTTTGTACTATTTTAATGACTATATGAAATGGCCAAGCTATATGTCCTAGAGGGGGGGTGAATAGGACTATGCTAAAGTTAAGATAATTACACAAATTGTAAAATACCTGTTTTTCTTCTTTGTTGTAGCAGCCCAGAAGAAGCAAGTTGGAGTAGAGATTTGAATGTCAAAGTTTAATGTCTAATACTAACTATTAAATGGTTGTAATTTCTAATAGATTTTAAATTAAAACAAATGGGCTAGCTTTAATTGATTTTGATTCCAGAAAAAGGAAAAACAACACTTTCTCTTTTCAAATCTAATTGGAATACAAGAAACAAAATCAATTAAAAAAACTAAATAAAGAAGATATTAAATATGCACACTTAGCTTAAACGGAGCACAAATTTATCTCTCAGAAGGCCAGATTATAATTGCTTGAATGATCTATTTTATTCTGAGATTCGTGCTCTATTTATAGGTGAATAAATCACGTCTTCGACTGGTCTAAAGACCTCTACGACTGGTCGTAGGTCCAACAGAAATTTAAAAATTTGGGCGCGATAAGATAAGACGGTTTCACGACTGCTCGTAGGGCACCTTCGACTGGTCGTCAGGCACCTTCGACTGGTCAAAGGTCACACACGACTGTCGAAGCCAATAGCAAATCATCGCTGTAGTTTGAGTCGTACGTCTACGACTGGTCGAAGAACCAATCGACACTGTTCCTACGACTAGTCGAACAATCCTCAGGACTAGTCGAAACCTAACAGAAAATTTTCAAATTTTGTAACAAACTTACGACTGATCTAGAAAATCCTTAGACAGGTTGAAGCAGTGCTAGAACTAATCGAACAAAGTCCAGGACTAGTCTTAGAACAGACCAAACTTACTTATATAAAACATATGAATTATGTATCCAAAATGGCCTACTCTAAAGGTCAACCTAAGGTCAGTCATACCTCAATAGTGAAGTAAGGACATTGAAACTTAAAGAAAAGTGACCTTTGATAGCGATGAAGCTTGATATCTTAATGTAGTTCAAACTTGAAAGCTTCTTGAGATCTTGAGGTTGAACTTGAAAGCTTCTTGCATTATCCTTGTCTTTGATTAAGTCGAACAAACTCACTTCCTTGAGTCTTGACTTGTGAACTATGCTTGTCAATCAAAGTTGAACTTGAGTAGAGCTTTGTTCTTCATAAATGTAAGCTTCATATAACAATGTCTTTGGCACCACAAATTTGACAACAAAAAGGGCTATAAACTATAGCACTTATAATCTCCCCCTTTGTCAAATTAGTGACAAAACACACTTCCAATCTTCCAAGATATGTTACATAACAATGAGTATTGGATTTAAAGAATCATGCACTAGTTGTTATCAACTGGCAAGAATCATGCACCTGCAAATCAATATTCAATAGTCCACATCTGCACAAACTCCCCCTGAGTAGCATACAAACACAACTCTCCTCATAAACATATCCATTCTAAATACATATAAGACATATCCAAGCGAGTATCCATTCTCTCCCTTTTTGTCACAAGAGGACAAAGGAAGCATAAAACAGATAGACTGAGGAGAATAAATTAGAGAGATATATGAGAGATATCAAGACAAGATATGAGAAAATAGCATAATCAACACACATAATTCATAAAATCATAATTTATGCAAAACCCAATTATCTAGCTTGGATGCAAAGGAATCTTCACTTGTTGCAAATGACATCTAGTGAGAATCTAGTAGACATGCTTACAAAGATTGTTCTTATAAAGAAGTTCAAGTTTTACTTGACTTCTCTAGGCTTGGTAAGAAAGGAATAAAGATTGTGCACAAAGCGATGATGGTGGTGCTTAGATGTAATGTGAGACCCGTATCCTAGCCCGTACCATTATATAGGCTTCTGCGGTCCTTCCGGTCGAATTCTGGCGACCCGAGACCTGTAATCGGCATTTACGCGTAGCCTTGAGTTATGTCCCGTATTCCAGAGTCGGCTCAACCTGAGACTTGCACCCTAGGGACCGCGTCGTCGTCGTGGTTCTGATGCCAATTATTGATACCGATTATGAGTATGTGACAACATAGCATCATGATACATGCCCATACGCATCATCTACATTTTGTTATGAGATGTGGTGGATCATTGCATATATCATTAAGCATGTTGTTATGAGACTCCCTGATAGGCGGAAGTTATCTCACATGAGCACATAGTATGCGCAAGATTGATGCATGACTGGATTGTATGACTTATGCATCTTGCATTATGATTACTGTACGTCCTAGCAACATCAGGGCCGTAGCCTCCACATGCATATCGTGGTTGGCCAGACGGGACACTAAAAATTTGTTCTAGCATCGGGCTACCATAGATGGCCCTGGGTGAAAATTTCTAAACCCTCTTGGTACCAGAGGGTCCCCCAACATCGAAACCAAGTGAATATATGAGCGCCTGAGTGCCGAATACCAGGAGGCCGGCTCTCCCATTGTGTCGTGGTCGGTTGGGAGGGGGTGTGGCCTTACCCGCCCGAGCGTAGGGGGTATTGCTAGGCTAAGTCTGACCAGTTCGAGGAATGGGTCTGCTATCGACGTGTCGAATAGGTATTGACAGACTATTGGCCAGGCGGATAGTGAGGTTTCTTACGCTCACTTGGACTGTGCGGCTGGGAGAGCGACAGTGCCATTTGGAGTGTACTAAACCCCGGTGATGATCCCAGATATGAACCGTACTGATATGTGGACTTACTGAGTAGGATTTGCACACTCATTTATTCATTCATTCACTATCCACTCGAGCTGGTGGTGCGCAACTATTTGATATGTGAACTTTCGCAATGACCAGATTTCAGTTGGGGCGCGCGACTAACCTGAGATCAAGAGTTTACCACATTGAGTCTGACCATCCAAATTTAGGTATGAGACTGGTTTGGATAATGTCCCTTGTGATGGACCCCATAGCCTGCGATACTACGTACTATCATCCCGACTTCACACTCCAGCATGGTCATTCCATTTACACCGCATATTGCATTACATTCGCGGCATATGGCATTTTGGGTTACCTATGTTTCTGCATTTATATGGTTTAGATACGGCATCTGATATTTGACTCTTAATTACTCGTCATTTGTATAGTTGATCTGTATTGCGTATTCTGATATTCCTTGACTCATGGACTTGCCAGTATTTTCGTTTACTCTGATAACATATGATTCATGGCCTTACGCTTATTTCGACGTTGTATGATTATGACATTGCGTTGAATACTTGGCACTTACCTTGTGCACACACTTACACCACCCTCTAAGCTTTCTATAAACTTATGCACGATAGATGCGTGCAGGTGATGTTAGGTTGCAGCAGTGTTAAGCTTGGAGCGTGCAGCGGTCTTCTGGAACTTGATTTTCGATTTATATATTTCCCTTTCAGCATTGTACTCAAACGATTATATTAGTGGATATGTGATAATGATGTTGCCTTTGTGACTTGGGTAATCTTATGGTTATGATTATTATGAGCTAAATGTATATTGGAAAATCCTCCTTGTAGGATCCCAGGATCGGAATCTGGCATATGGATATTAGGAGCCAAGAATGGGGTACTACGGAGGCTATCGGCACCAGATTCGGCGATCGGGATTCCAGTGAATCCGATTTCTGGATTTGGGGCTTGACATGTAACATCCCGAATTTCGAGGGTCGAGCAAAGGCTCAACTCCCGAGATCCGTTGCATCACTTATACAACATAGATAATGATGATTAAATGTTGTCCATATTAGTGCATTAAACATGAATGAGATTACACTAAACCAGCATATCATACTCCAGAGAGATATAAATTAAGCAAGCGGAAGACTGTGATAGATATATAAAGTATATGCGTGTTTCACAACCTCCAGAGTATGAGAGTGTTACTGGGTTGAATATATACATGTTTTGTTTCAAAATATACAGAATGACAAAGTGTGAATGTCCGAATAAATCATATAGTCCCTATAATTCAATCGATCAGTACATGGTCTACATAGACCCGCCTGAAACTAAACAATTCCTCCTCCTCATCTATGAAATCCCAATCAGTAGCGTAGACATCATTGCCACCTGGGTCTACAACAGAGTCTGGTTGGTGTTTTAAAACACCATCTTATAGTGGGAGTGAGTGATCAACTCAATGGTACTATAAGACAAAGGTTAACATGTTATCAATTTAGTCAAGCTGTAATGATAAAGCAGTACAACAAGTATTTCCTAGCTACTCTGGTTAATGCAAGGATGGTATGCGGTAATGACGTATGCCCTCGCCTACACTCCCTCAGTGACACCATCTCACAGTCGCGCATGCTAAACTCCCACTGTGCCTTCCTCTCCAAAGCATATGCAGTGCGGTGCATGATAATGTTAGCCAAATACTTAATTAGGCCTATTCATACAGCAGATTCGGAAAGCTAAGGTACCTCCGTTTATATCATTTACCCAAACAATGATCCATCTAGGGTCGTCAATCCTAGTTAATCACATACGATAGGTAAGTTATAGGGCAACATCATCCCTGATTTGAAAAGTAGTGGATAGGCAAGTTCGCGAGTTTACACTCGAGGTCACTACGAAGGCTCGTCACCTTAGCGTAGGCCTAATTTATACTCTAGGTCACTACAGGAAGGCTCGTCACCTTAGCGTAGGTCAACAGCTCGAATATAATGTCCCATACCATCATATTCGGCTCATGAGTTTGGGTTGTTCACTGGTCACTACGGGGAGGCTCATCACCCCAGCGTAAGCCGACAGCTCGACACCACGGTGCCCATACCACTATGCCTGGCTCATGAGTCTTGCGAATCTTGGTTACCATGGTTTAACGGGCTTTGCATGGTAAGTGGTACTTTAGATTCAAGTAGTAGCGTCCATACATAGTGAACACATATTAGGCCAATCGAGTTACTTGACAAATACGATTAGTACGAGCGTACGTTAAATTGATCGACATAGAGCACGTAAGCACTCCGCGTGGCCTAACCACTGTCGATAAGTACCGTACGACTCGGATTCCTCGAACGTATCTAGCATGGCGAATCTAGTTCGACCACTCAATCAGGTGTCATTACCGATTGCCTGGACTAGGCGGTAGTCCCAAACATACACAAATGCAATAGGGAATCACATATGTTAATCTTAACAACATTTTACAAACACTTCAAATACTATAGTCATTTGAGCATTTTATCAAACACATAGAACATGTTATTATACCTAGGCATGTTATACACAAATCACATAGTGGTAATTTACATTATATGTAGGAAACTATTCATATAACTAAGGAATTTAAGAATCCTGTCTTAACACACTCAATGAGTACAATCCATCAACAAAATCTCATTCAGACATTTTAACAATCACTTAGATTACGCATTTCAACATACATGAAATAAATTAGTTATAACATATATTAGGGCAAATCCTTCCACAAAGGAGTTGTCATACATATAACAGTCACGTATTCTAGATTAATAGTCATGGCAAATACAAGTAATGATTTTACTTTCATTCAAACATTTCAACAAACACATGGAATGCATTATATTTCAACATAGTTCATATGTCATGCCCCGAAATTCGGGTACCTAAATAAGGTATTTAGGACCCGAATCCCAAGGTGTGAATTATGATATGATGACATTTATTACAATCCAGTTGATTCAATCGAATTCAGTAAATACTCAACGTCATCTAATAAGAAAATACACCTGAAATGTTTATTAATTTCAAATATTTTGATAGTTGTCCTCTTTACATCGAACTTGAACATAAACTAACCTAAATAACAACAAAAAAAAAGACTTAATTGAATTAAAACTAATCCTAATTTCCAAAAGTAAAGCTAATAGTAGAGGCTCGCCTGCTCATAGTATTCCAGCTCTGCACCTGTGCATTTATTTTAGTATGATGAGCATAACAGCCCAGTAGGGTCATTTCTTACCCAAAATTTAATATGTTCAGATAATATCAATTTTATAACAATGAAGGAAATAGAATACAGATAACGGAATGTAACAAAAGAAAATACAATGCATGTAATATTTCCATGAATACTTGTATCATTTAAATTATTTCTTACAACACCGTACCCAAGTGGATGGTCAGGTTGTATTAACGCCCACGCACTGGTACCTCATGGTGAGGGACCCATTTATACGTTAGCTGGTCAGACTACTGCTCCAGTTGTACCTCTGACGTATGTCCATGCACACAATTGTACTCATACGCCGTACACAAAGGAGACTCCAAAGGATCCTATGGGTTCTAGGGTCTTTCACCCAAGGAACACAATTGCCCTACTTGCTGGCTTTAGGGTCTCTCACCCAAGGGACACGATCGCCCTACTTGCTGATATAATTATACATATTTTTTTTTTTACAAATGAAATAATCAATAGATAAACATGAATAATATGAACAATTTTAATATCAACAAAATAAATGATTAATAATTTAATAAATTCAATTTCTACACTATAATGCAAGTTCTGAACGAGGTGCATAAATTTGTTAAAATATCAGGTTCTACATGAGCTCCACCCTTGAGCAATAAATCTCACATTGAGTAGCTGGGCCTACCAAAATTCATGATTACTTTCACATTCTCAGCTCAATTTCTAGTGGTCCAATATCAAAAGTTGGTTCAGCAATTTGGACGGCTGATTGCCATACAAGCATTTCATGATGGACGGTTGAGGAGTCACCACCATATAAAAATGGCAGAGTAGACTATCATAATAGGTTATTTAACAAAAAGGTAGAGTGTGGTAATAAATCCATACAACAAAGAGTAAATGGTACAACTCAAAGTAATAATTTAAAAAAATGCAGGTATATGGTGAATCTATACACTATAGAACCTGAGGGGTTATGACCCTTTACACAATCCAGAGCCGTTGGTTCATTTCTAGAATCCATACAGCAACTCCAATGCCCCACCATTCAATTCTTCATGAAAAATGGGAAAGCTACTCGCGCAAGTAGGATTTGAATCCTACTTGTGTGTCACGTGCCACATGAGCCACGTGTGTGATATTTATTCCGTTCATCTGAGAGGTCATGTTTTCTATATTCCCTTTACTGAAAATTTGACAGTTAAACTAATTAAGTGGACCATACTTGTAAGTTGAATAAGGAACATTGTTAGCTTTCATTCATTCATGGTACCTAAGAAAAATAGACAAACTGTGCTCTTTTATTTATTATTATTATATTATTTTTTTTCTATTTGGACACGTCAAAGATGTGGATTTCATAGTAGATTTTTCAGACTTACACACATGTGCTATGTTCCGCATGTAGAGACGAGTAAGATTATAGACATACTGGTATATCTCATACTAACAGATTCCCATTATAATAAGAAGATCTCCAGTACAACCGACTGGAAACATTACGGTCCATCAAGTAAATAAATTCTAACCTTTAATATATGTGAAAAATCTAACCCATTCACTAAGTTTATTAAACAATTAGGATCACTTACAAAAAAAATACACTTACATTCACTCATTAAATGGATAATACTATTTATCAACAGTTATAAGTTATTTTCTATTTTTGAGGATATCCTGACTAGTGTATAAGAATAATTTTTCATATAAGTGATCTTCATGTTGTTTTAGATGTATTGGAAGGGTTGGATTTTGTATGAACTTAGTATGTCATAAATTTATTGGTGGGTGGACCGTAACTTGTGGTGCAGCTTGATGGACTTGAAACCTTCTCCACTAAAGTAGTTTCTCATGGTGCATCCTCTGACTTCTCATGAGGAGTTATTTGATACTCTGGCAAAGTATGATGATTGACACGCAGGCACTCTGAAATTGTAATTGTGGCATATGATAACACAAATACTTTTATAAATTAAATTTTAACTTTAGATAAATTGTTTATTTTTTTTTTTAAAACTTATATTAAATATCAAAAATATATAAAAATAGAAATTCCTAAATAAATAGAATTCCCTACATAATAATCAACTGACAAAAACATTATTCTTATAAAAATGTTGGATTAAATAAACATAATTAAATAGCTGAAAATAATAAATTTCAGGATAAGATCACCTACCTTAAAAAAAATCTGATGATCCGGCCCCGCTTTAATTTCTCTCTTGATCTACAGAGCTCTCTCTTTCTCTCTCTATATTTTTTTATTTGATTGATTCCTTCGATTCTTTCTCTCTCTCTCGCTTTTTTTTTTTTAATAAATGGATGCGTAATGAAAAGGAGGTGTGGATTATGGGACGGTTTCGTTTAGTGGGAGGTTTGACGCCCATTACGTACGAAAAGGAAGGAGAACGGGAACGTGGTTAGTTGGCGTGCGAAAGATATAAATTATTTTATTTTTATTTCTTTAGGTCTGGTGGGTCCCACTAGCAATAATATAATCTACTCCGTCCATCATCTCGGTCTGGCCAAAATAATATGTAAGGCCAAAAATGAGGCTGATCCAAAACTCAGGTGGGCCACACAGAAGCGGACGGTGGGGTTACTTCCCCTAAACAAATGGTTGTTACATCATATATGTGTAATACATGGAAAACATCGTATCTAAGTACATGTGGCAGCAATCAAGTCAGTCATAAATCATTAACTGACATTGAAAGCCTTAAAAACCATAACATAAACATTTATAGTCCGCACCTTTCGTCGGTACGCCTGTTACGAACTCGGTTAGTACACAACGTCCCCGTGTACAGCACAACGGCTACCTAAACATTGAAATAAGTTAACTATTTCGCCGATTTCTCTATTTGTATTCCTAACACAGATTAGGGTTAGGATTTCTTAACGAAAATGAAGTTGGAATCGACGGTGTGGCGATAGGGAGAGATAATTCGGTACATGGAGTGGTGGGAGTGAATCCCAGCAACGATCTCCTGATCTCTCTCTTCTCCTCACTCTTTTCTCCTCTTTTCTCTCTTCTCTCTTCTAGGGTAAGACAAATTCGTATGGAATGAGAGAGGGGTGGGTTAAGGGCATTATATAGGCCAAGAAGTGATGTCAATGGCCCCAGAGCCATGGTATACTTAGGGTATAGCCAAAGGGTGGCTGTTTCGGGCCAACGGAGCTCATCTGGAGGTCCATTGCTTGCATACGGTCTGGAGAAAGTTCTCTGACAATGGATCTACGCCAGGTTAAGATTTTGATTCGATCGGATTAGTGGATCGATTGTGGAGGACCCGTTTCAGTTCAACGGTCATCGTTACTCGATCAGAGCCACAAGTATGCTGACATGTGTAAGAAAATTTCTCTGATCCACGGGTAAAGTTTGGTAAAAAACTGACAGTCTGAAACCTTAAATTTTGCCCACAAGCGAACGGCCTAATTCACTTAAGTTTGGGTTCATTTTCTAAAGATATTCGCGTTTCTCAAACACTTCGCTCCAGGCTTAAGTTGTGCGTTTCTGAATACTGTTTGGACTCGATTCCCGCGTTGGTCGTCAAGCCCAGTAAGGTGGTCATAACCTTATAGTTTCGCAGTCATCAGACTTTCGACGCGCGGTTTAGGTCCGATATAGAGTTTCAATGTGTTCCCAGTAACAATTGGGTTTCGAGACTGATCCTAGGTTTTTAAGAAATGTTAAGTTAGTGATTCTAATAGTTTTAGGTCTTACAGTTTATATAGAAAGTGGTTCGAGCTAATTCACCGATTAATTCAGTTTAGTACTTAATTAATTTTCATCTAATTTTTACAGAATTCGATCCTTAGTGATTTATGCCTGAGATGATACTCGGGTCTTTGTACGGATTTTCCGAGAGGTTACATTAGAAGAAGATTGACAAGGCAAGGAAGTGATTTTTCTATCGAGATGGAGATTGTTGAAATTGTAACACAAAAATCACTATTAGGTCTTTTCACTTTTCTAAGCCCATATGACACATGTTTCGCATGCTAACAAGGCTTAAGTGTTAGTGGATACCTGGAGGTGTATGTTTAACATTTTTCTCATTAAAGCAGGATTTTAGTGTAAGTTGTGTTAAAGTTAAAAGAGAGTTATGATTTTTTGTTATTTTTCGTGTTTTTTTATAGCCTTAAAAAGAGAGATAGGGCTTTGGTTGTAAGTTCTCTCCATTTTTATAATCTTCTCTGAGCAGTAGATTGAATGTCGCTTTGTGTTGTTTTTTTTTTTCCCGCAAAGGTTTTTCATGTAAAAATTATATATTTTCTATATGGTTGCTTGAATTATATTAAGGTGCTTCTGCAGGCCGAATCTCCAACAGAATGTCCTTATAGGCAAATTGATCAAGCAATCCCAACCATCCTAGTTATCAAACGGATGGTTAAAAGTAAATAGTGACGGTCCCAATTCAAAGGGAAAAAAATGGATGGTTAATATTATCTTACAAGCATAGTTCTTAGGCCATGCTCTATCCACATTAGGTCGGTAATGTAATCGCTATGCATTTATGCATGACTATATAGTTCATGGTTCTCCGCCAATTTTTACTTGTTCAACATGATAAGAGTTGTCTGTTACTCACAAGAGATTAAATTCATGTAAACTTGTATTTAAGCCCAATAAAAAAGTACTAAATTCTAATGACAGAGGTGGGTTTTATAGTAAAAAGTAAATGTTTTATGTAAAATGATAATTTACTCCTTTTAGTGTAAGTTTTAATATCCTTAATTATATGGTGCTTTTTCATTGTGCCATATTATTAGGCTTATGGGATACCCTTGACAGATGCAATTTGCTTCCTGTTCACACCCCAAGTATAGGGTTGTGATGTAGTAATAATCTCGGTAAGACCGAGGTTGAATCCACAGGGACTGAATCTTGTACGTAATCTGAAAGTAACTAGAACTAGAACTAGTAGAAGATGTGATCTAAATAAAGGAATTTTAAGAGAATAATAGTGAAGTATTAAACTAAAACTTGTGAAATTTAAAGGTGGAAAACTAGGGTGCCAAGGATCCACTTGTAGAAATCAGGGAAGCCACCTTGCAATGATTCAAGGAAACAATTGAAATCAGAGTCTTATCCTATCCAATTGGTAAGACGAGATTTGTCAGATCTCTGAACTTCTCATGGATCTAATAATCAATAGATAGGAGTGGTGAAGATTTGGAAGTGATCCCGTCGCCTAACCATGCCTAGGAGACTATGGCAAACAACAGCAATTTACCAATCTCACAGCCAATCATAAGAGAATTGTGAAAGTTAGGAAGGATTCCGTCACCCTACCATGCCCATAGGACGATGGTGAACAACAGGTCTTACTAATTTCACAATCTCAATAATGAAAATAACATACTTAAAGCTATCGTAGATCTATTATAGCTTAAGTCACAACAAACCATTAAAAACTAAAATTATACGTTCATAATTAAACTAGAATCCAAAAGAGTTCAACAAAACATGAATCAAAACCAGGCAAACATCCCAATCACGCTACAAGCTTCACTTCTTAGCCCTAGCTAAGAGGTTTAGCCTATCAAAAACATGATTAAGCTAAAGACTCTGAAAAGGAAAGAAGTAAACAAAGCTAAGAAAGAAAAAGGAAGGAGAAAGAATAAAGAAACCAGAGGCCATCCACGGCTTTCCCACGCCTTCTCTTTCTCTCTCTTCTCCTCTCTCTTTTCACATCTCAGCTTGCCTCCACGACTACCCGTCTCCTCACGTGCACAAGATGATCGATACGCTCTCTCTCCCCCTCTCTTTATAGCTGTTTAGGTCGGCTGGAAGGGGGTTTTCGCAGCCTGCTGCGTGCGTCGGCCAAGAGAACTTGTCGGGTAACCTCTTTACGCAGCCACGAAAATGCGAGAAAAACTTCCTCTTTCCTTGCTCATTTTCCAAAGAAACACCGTCCCTTGGGACGTTTTTGGATGGTCTACACGATGGACGGTTTAGATTTTGCACCCGACAAAGATGGTAGCCCACAGCCGCCCGGAGATCTCGGATTCCCGGACGCCCAATCTTGGGTTCAACCTACGCTGACGTATTCGGTGGGCCTCACAGTGATGTTTTCGGATGAATCTACTCCGTTAATTGTATTCCTGGCGAAACACCAGTCGGGAAGGAGTGGTTTTTATTGAGTTTTTGTGCAGTCCATTGTATCAAACTAACTCGCCGTTCATCATGTGTTTTCTGACGATCCACATGTGTACGTGCGTAAGGGACCAAACGGACACCTTGGTGAGGGTCAAGCCGCCCTTTGGACACATTGGATGGTTTAAATCACCGAAATGAGTGAAGAGTGGGGCCCACTAGCAAGAACCAACGGTCGGACGTTCGTTTGTTGGAGGTTTTAGAATTTTTTTAAAAAAATTCGGTCAGCATGTTTTGACCGGATTTCTCTGGTCCAGTGTATTGCGACCGTGCACACACCATGTGCACGCTCGCATTGGTCTAGGGCCCACTGTGATGTATTCGTGAAATCCGCTCCGTCCATCCATTTTTTCACCCTATTAAAGGGGTTGAGACAGAATTTGAAGCATATCCAGATATCAAGCCGGCCCCAAATCAAGATTTTAGGGGCTGATCTATCCATTGGGACACTTCCACGAAGATCCAATTACTGAAATTTGACATGTACGGTTAATTTATGGACTTAGACCATATATAAAGTTTCGATCCGAACGAATGGTGAGAACCCTGTGATCTTGCATTCTGGACGATTTTCAGGCCTTTTTAACATGAGTGGCTTGATTTTCTCGGATCTCTGGCATGTAAATTTTTCGATCTCGGTCTATGGGGTCCGTTCCTTGCCTTGGTGACTTCAGAGCATTAAATCCATGCTTTTAGTAGCCTTTTTTAGTCCATGCTCCTAAATTCACCTTGCATCATAAACACGATTAAAATAGGAAGTTAAACCGTATCATGTTCATAAAATCAGGTAATAACTGGGGTCTAGTATGCAATATTTGACCCTCAACACAATCTCCAACCAGCATTTTGTTAGTCCCGAGCAAAGTATGCGAAAAATAAGTTGAGAACTACAAGATAATTTCTATAAACTCAAGTAATTTTTGAACAACAGTCCAATCAATAGAATTCTAAGATTCATGAATGTTAGGCATTACTTTCTCTTGAACTTAAGCACACGATAAACTTCATAGTTAAGTTCAAAGTATTAATCCATTGATTAGAAAAATTTTAAACATTGAGTTCTATGGGTGTATAGTGAAACCTAAACTTACCACAATTAAAGGCTCAATTCATTATTTTCATGATAACATTGATAATCACAAGAGCATTCAGGATAACCATAACATAAACCAAAACTTGCCTTATAGTTCAACTTTTCATTCTTCTAGCTTTTGATTTTCCATCAATGGCTTTCACGCAATGTCAAAACTTTTAAGATAAAGCCAAGGAGGGGAATCGAACCCTCACCTATAGGGAGCAAACCCATGGTGAAGACCATTCACCCAACCCTTTCCGAAGCCAACTGTTTTTTAAGCTAGGTATTTTTTTTCTTTTGAACATAATGGACAAATTCCCCAAGTTGGCTCCTTCCATGTCTAGTGACTACCAGGTTAACAATTCAATATCGAACTGAAGCCTTAATGTATAAGCTAGGTGTGACATGTGAAATCATGACTCAATCAATGTTTAAAACTTCTAATCATGGATTAATAATTCGAACTTAACTATGAAATCTAACAGGTAACTAAATCCAAGAGTCATAAATTACCGACATTACGTATCTTATACTTCTAAATCAAGATGGCCGTCAAAATCACTTCGAATTCACAAAAAAATTCAGAGAAAATTTAAAAATTTTCAAAGTTTTGCTCAAGACCAAGAAAATACTGATTAGGTAACCTAATATCCAATCCCCAACCTAAAATCTACATTGTCCTCAATGTAAAAGATATAAGCATGCAATGCACGTGAGACAACGAAATTAAAGAAGTGATGAGAAGATAGTACATGATGACGGAGTTAAGCGGCTTTTTCCCAAAGAGATATCAGCGTGAGAGTGGGTCAGCACAAGAGTGAAACCAACGAAAGCAGCCTATCCTAAAATAACTTAGAAAGCAAACTAACCTAATGGCATAAAGCCGACTATCTTAGAACAGCATAAAGCAAACTACCCTAGTCCTATGAAAGCAAGGGAAAAACTACTCATCATGCCGCAAAGTTCCTCTTCTGGCCAATATCTGGATAAATTTCTCAGTAGGTTTCTCAACAAGATCATCCAAAAACTCTTTTTGCAATAGGCTTGGATGCCCTGGAGCATGAAATTTCAGAGAAATCTATAGACCTCATCAAAAATTTGTCGTTGAATCGCTTGAGGTATCTAGAGTATATATGATTCACCTTAGACAGAAAAAGTTTCATAGTTAGTATCCTATGGTGAATCAGAGACTACAGGTAGATATAATTCATAAAAATTCTCAGCAGATGATGTAGTCTCAACACAATCCGAAGTTTCAGACTCTGGTTCAATTTTCAGCTCCTCCTCCTTTAATGATAGACATTTAAGATCTGGGAAAGGAGGGGTTTCAGAATAAGGGTTCTCTCAGTCCGTGACAACTATCGAGGTACTGTCTTGCGTGGCATCCACTAGTTCTTATCATGGGGTCGTTTGAATCTGCAAAGTGTGTCAAGCAATCATCCAAAGAGTTGGGAAATTCAGCTGAGAGTGACTTATTTTCCTCATTGAAGTTTGTGATAATTTACCAAAGGCTTCCATAATCTCTGGAAGTGGATGGACACATGCTCTCTTGCTCTTGCCCTGTACAGACAGATTGAAAATCAATAGGCACATAATTAATGTGAACACTCTGTTCATTGAAGCTACTCGGTAGAAGCATTGAATCATCTAAAGTGTGCAGCTCAGATGGTGGCCTCAATTGGGTGGTTTCAAATTCCAAAGTTATATCGAGTGACTCATCCATCTCCTGAATCATATCATCATTCAATTCAGGGTAGTGGTCTAAACATGTCTCACAAGAGTTAGAAAGGTCGGTTGAAAGGGGTGCATTCTCGACATTTAAATCAGTCATGTCAGAAGGGTAGAGTAAATCATTATGGTCAACCACTTCCTGTACCTCTTGATCATTGACCTGGACCAAACTTGAGATTGATTCTAGTGAATCTTGGGCTGTGCTCTCATGAATCTCATCCTAACACTTATCATTATCTAATTCCGTGTAGTACACACTTGGGATAAGATCACTTCCCTCACATTCTCTTTCTAAATTGGGTTGAGGTTCGAATAAACTAACCTCTCCCTCATCATTGGAATCAAGTGTGTCATGTGAGTGAAGTGTGTCATCATCATTATATTTGAAAGACACCAATATCTTTTTATCATTCTTTTGAACCGTCATCGAGATTGACTCTTCAGGAAATTAAATCACATGCTCATTAATGGAATCCAACTCTTCATTCCAAATTCCAGAGTTCTTCAAAAACGAGTCTCCAATTTCTTATCAATGCGCAATGCAAGCGCTTATTTCATTTTTCTAAGGCCCGAACAATCTTCTAATAGTTTTCTCATAATCGCATAAGAGTTTGTGTCAGCCACAATTCATTCTAAAAGAGAATAATCATTATAACATGTTGTTGGTTCATCTTTCCAATTATAACATGTTGTTGGTTCATCTCATAACTGTAGAAGAGTTTTCTCATAAGGCCCGAACAATCTTCTAATAATTCGAAGTGACTCCTCTTGGATCGATTCCGGTTGGATTTCAAAGGTAGGGGATCCAAGAGAATAATCATTATAACATGTTGTTGGTTCATCTTTCCAATTTTTATGTTTCCACTAATTATAGTCATACGGATCATAGGTAGGAGAATCTGATGGTTGTCGATACATATTATCACACATGATATAATCTCTCATTGTTTTCTTCTTGTCTGGTGCGTGATAATAATTCTCACTCCCATAGTTATGATAACCCCAACACTCACGTACTATCCGTGGGGTGTAATTATTCTCTCGTATATGATCGCGTAAGGACTTCTTAACTGGTGGAGCGTTATATTCCGGTTGGCTCTTGATGATGGTTTCAAAAGAATTTTGAGACATGGATTGTTTCATAACACAATCATCTAACAGCCCTGCTTTCTCAGCATATTGACATTCTCACTCTTGCATATATATGGTAAAACCCTAATCCTCAACCTAATCCTAAAAGAGAATAAAAGAAAAATCCTATAACAATATGGAAAGTAAGGGGAGGAGAAGTTAGAAGGAAGTTATCAAATTAAAAATTCCTATGTTAAGATCCTGCAAAAGAAAAAAAAAATAGTTTCCAAAAATAGAAATTATAAAGTTAGAAAGTTTCTAAAAACGAAAAAAGAAAGTTAGTTTCTAAAAAGGAAAGTTTCTAAACTTAGAAATAGAAAACTAAGTTAGTTTCTAAATAAATAAAAGAAATCCTAGAATTAGAATATTTCTATAAAAATAAAACCTAATCCTAAAAATATAAAAATAGAGAATTAGAAAGAGATTACTAATTTAGAAAGTCTATCTCAGAGTCCTACAAAATTAGAAAGTTATGTTAGTTTCTTAAAAAAATAAAAAAGAGTTAAACAGAAAAACCTAAACCTAAGTAAGAAAACCCTAATCTTAACTTAATTTTAAAACTAGTTAATTTCAGAAAACACAACCGTCAGTCCCCGGCAATGACGCCAAGAACTTGTTCACACCCCAAGTATAGGGTTGTGATGTAGTAATCTCGGTAAGACCGAGGTCGAATCCACAGGGACTGAACCTTGTACGTAATCTGAAAGTAACTAGAGCTAGAACTAGAAGAAGATGTAATCTAAATCAAAGAATTTTAAGAGAATAATAGTGATGTATTAAACTAAAACTTGTGAAATTTAAAGGTGGGAAACTAGGGTGCCAAGGATCCACTTGTAGAAATCAGGGAAGCCACCTTGCAATGGTTCAAGGAAACAATTGGAATCAAAGTCCTATCCTATCCAATTGGTAAGACGAGATTTGTCAGATCTCTGAACTTCTCATGGATCTAATCATCAGTAGATAAGAGTGATGAAGATTTGGAAGTGATCCCGTCACCTAACCATGCCCAGGAGACTATGGCAAACAACAACAATTTACCAATCTCACAGCCAATCATAAGAGAATTGTGAAAGTTAGGAAGGATTCCGTCACCCTACCATGCCCATGGGACGATGGTGAACAACAGGTCTAACTAATTTCACAATCTCAATAATAAAAAGAACGTATTTAAAGCTATCACAGATCCATTATAACTTAAGTCACAACAAACCATTAAAAACTAAAATTATATGTTCATAATTAAACTAGAATCCAAAAGAGTTCAACAAAACATGAATCAAAACCAAGCAAACATCCCAATCATGTTACAAGCTTCACTTCTTAGCCCTAGCTAAGAGGTTTAACCTATCATAAACATGATTAAGTTAAAGACTCTTAAAAGGAAAGAAGTAAACAACGCTAAGAAAGAAAATGGAAGGAGGAAGAAGGAAGAAGAAGGAAGAAACCAGAGGCCATCCACGGCCGGCTCACGCCTTCTCTTTCTCTCAATTCTCCTCTCTTTTCACATCCCAACTTGCCTCCACGGTTGCTCGTCTCCTCACGTGCACAAGATGATCGATACGCTCTCTCTCTCCCTCTTTTTATAGCTGTTTAGGTCGGTTGGAAGGGGGTTTTCGCAGCCTGCTGCGTGCGTCGGCCAAGAGAACTTGCTATGTAACCTCTTTACGCAGCCACGAAAATGTGTGAAAAACTTCCTCTTTCTTCGCTCATTTTCCAAAGAAACACCGTCCCTTGGGACGTTTTTGGATGGTCTACACGATGGACGGTTCAGATCTTGCACTCGATCAAAGATGGTGGGCCACAGCCGCCCGAATTTCCCGGACGCGCAAATCTTGGGTTCAACTGGGATCCTTACTCTTGCTCGGGTGGTAGACTCTCAGGAGTTTCAACACCCGGTCAAGGGTTCGAGTATCCATAGGTGATGAAATTCCACTAGCGTGAGTGTGTGAGGGTGTGTGTGCGTGTGCGTGTGTTTTAAAAAAAAATCTTGGGTTCAACCTACGCTTACATGTTGGTGGGCCTCACAGTGATGTTTTTGGATGAATCTACTCCGTTCATTGTATTCCTAATGAAAAACCAGTTGGGAAAGAGTGGTTTTTATCGAGTTTTTGTGTGGTCCACTGTATCAAACCAACTCGTCGTTCATCCTACGTTTTCTGACGATCCACATGTGTACGTGCGTAAGGGGCCAAACGAACACCTTGGAGAGGGTCAAGTCTCCCCTCTTGACACATTGGACGATCCAGATCACCAAAATGAGTGAAGAGTGGGGCCCACTAGCAAGAATCAACAGTCGGACGTTCGTCCGCTGTGTTTTAGAAATTTTTAAAAAAATCTTCGGTCAGCGTGTTTTGACCGGATTTCTCCGGTCCGGTGTATTGCGACCGTGCACACACTATGTGCACGCTCGCATTGGTGTAGGGCCCACTGTGATGTATTCGTAAAATTCGCTCCGTCCATCCATTTTGTCACCTTGTTTAAGGGGTTGAGACCGAATTTGAAGCATATCTATATATCAAGCGGGCCCCAAATCAGGATTTTAAGAGCTGATCTGTCCGTTGGGACACTTCCACAAAGATCCAATTGCTGAAATTTGACGTGTACGGTTAATTTATGGTCCTCAGACCATATATAAAGTTTCGAGCCGAATGGATGGTGGGAATCCTGTGATCTTGCATTCTGGATGATTTTCAGGCCCTTTTAACTTGAGTGGCTTGATTTTCTCGAATTTGATGTATAAATTCTTCGATCTCGGTCCTCTGGAGTCCGTCTCTTTTCTTGGTGACTTCAAAGCGTTAAATTCATGCTTTTAGTACCATTTTTCAATCCAGAATCCTAAATTCACCTTGCATCATAAATACGATTAAAATATGACGTTAAACCGTATCATGTTCATAAAATCGGGTAATAACTGGGGTCTAATATGCAATATTTGATCCTCAACACTTCCGCTTGGGACAATCTTTTCATAGGGCTATCAACGGGTCGGGCTTGGAGCTTGTCTTCGCTTGGATTTTGAATTGTTTCATGCTAGGCTTATTCAAAATTCTAATTTTGGTATGCCCAAGCCCAACCCATTGACACACGTCTTTTTGCAAATGGCTTGTAACCAAGTCCTTCAGGGTTGCTTGGAATGTGGGATAAGTGGTATTGAATTGCATTAAATGGAGTTAATACCATTATTATACAATGATTATATGTCCAAAAATGATATGGTATTTTTAATCTTCCCTTTTAGATTGTCTTATTTTTTAGGAAAATTATTATTTCACGTGGAACTAGTGTTTGGTTGACATTGGAATTTTAATCAATGTATTAGATTCTACATCCAATGCCACTCACTTATATTCATATGCAACTTTAGTGTCACATGTAAAGGGCATATATCCATAGATGAATGGATAAAATACATGTATCAACATCAGCCTATATATATATATATATATTTATTGTGGATTTCAAAATCTACCTGCAAATTTGCCATATTTTTGTTGGGACTAAAATATCAAATACCAGAATTAATTCAATCCATCTTATTAATTCTAAATATACGATGAAATAAATGTATATTTGACCAAATGCAATCCAATACCACCTAATCCCACGTTCAAAATAAATGTTTTGGATGCCTAGAAAAATCATGTGTGAAAGGATACCGGTTTTTGTAACAGCGGATACGACGAATACGCATCTCCTTTTCTGATAATGCTCACTTACGTCATGATATCATTCTCTAGCAATGATGGGATGCCATACTAATATTAATGTTGTACTCTGCTGGAGAGAAGGTGTAGTGTACGTCTCTGATTTCAATCTGCACAAGTGGGGCCCATGGCTCAGTGATCCAAACTATCTGTAGAATGGGTCTCACCAAGGATGGCCCATGTACCTGAAATCCTCCATGTTTAACCTTTTCTCTTGATCGAATGTGAACCCTTGCTGTAATTTCTTTCTTGACTGTCTATTTCTTAGCCACCCATTCAAGAGAAGGGACTTTTCCAATCTGGTTTTTTTTTTTTTTTTTTTTTTGTTGCATGGGCTATATAGATGGTGAGACCCATCATGTCAACGGTTTGGATGACTGAAATGTGAACCCCAATATTAGAAACAAGTGGATGGCTTAGAAAACTTCAGCCAAAGCATTCACAACCGTACATTTGTTTTGAAAACTGTAGCCCACCTGATTAGTGGATCAACCTGATTCTTGGGCCAGGGCATCAATATAGCCGTATGGAGGATGGATTGGATCTTGGACCAACCATACCATGCCGGCACATGTGTGGCGTGTAAGTGAACTTGATTGCACACGCGTGTGGACATAGCAAAGATCGTGCTTATGACTTGAGGCGGAAGTAAACGGTTGTGTACAAGCGTTGTGTTGGGCAGATAGACATTCCCAAGGAAACAAAATCTACAATATGGGTTTAAACACTTTTAAAATGGTGTTGACTCTTTAGCTGTACGCTGTACGGCAATCCAAGCCGTCCATATCACTGGGCTAATTTTATATGAACCCTGAGACAAATCTCATTAAGAATATAATGACAACCATCTGATTTTACAATTGGGAATTAGGATCACTCATTATTTTACTGTTAACCATTCATTTGATAGAAATTGATGGTTAGGATTGCTCGATTGCTGTGATTATCGAGAAGTGCTACGTTCACAATGGGGCCCAGAATTTAGATGGTTTGGATAGCCATATACATGTGGAAGGAGGACGAATCACTACTATTTTGAATGGTGGTGAACTATCACAGGAGCCGTATCCAAGAAGAATGTCTATTAAACTAGTGTGCGTACGAGGAGAAATGACGTTCGATGCTTCAATGAGAGCGGATTATGTGAGGCCCTTACCGTGGGGCCCACATTAATATATGTATTTTATATCCATGCCGTCTATCCCTTTTTCCATATCATTTTAGGGCATTGTCCCAAAAAATTGAAGCATCCAAATCTAAGGTGGAATATACTATAGGAAAAGGTGGTGATTGAATGCCACACCATTAAAAACTTCCTAGGGCCCGCCGTAATGTTTTCGTGATGTTTATTTGCCATCCAATCTGTTAATAATGTCATACATACCTAGATGAAGTGAAAAAAAAATATAATTTGATCAAAACTTAATGTGGACCGTTTTTAATGCTTAATCACCATTTTTTCTTATGTTATGGCCCACCTGAGATTTGAATCTGCTTCATATTTTGGAATAATTTACTAAAATTATTCCGAAAAACAGATGAACGGTGTGGATATAGAAATAATACATCAAGGTGGGGTCCATGATAAAGGCTGCACCGTCTTGGATGAGGCCCGGACGCACCTAATCTGTTCCCTGTTTCACTGGCAACGCGGATTTCTTGCGAAAGCTTTCGCAAGAAGTTCCTGCCAGGAAATCTAGGTAGGGCCCACCGTGACGTTTCTGAGAAATCCAACCCATCCATCCGTTTTTTGAGATCATTTTAGGGCATTCTACGAAAATTGAGAACCATCCAACACTCAAGTGGGCCGCACTAAACGAAAAGGTTGGTAGGAAAACTTCTACCGTTGAAACATCCCTGGGGTCGACAGTGATGTTTACATTCCATCCATACCGTTCATAACTTCATTCCTACTGGGATGAACTGAAAACACAATATTAGACTGATTGAAACTTCTGTGGCCCTACGAATATTTCAACTGTGGACGTTCAATCCTCACGTTTTCGCCCCACTTGAGCAGCTCTGTTTTAGATTAATGTCTTAAAATGAGCTCACAAAACGAATAGACTGGGTGGATTTTTAACAAACATAACGGTGGGCGAACTTCCTGCGAACGGTTTCTCATGAAATCCGCCTGCAGATTTGGACTACGCCGGCAAGTCCCGACCTCGAAACAGGCTCGGGCTCAGAGGGGCCATCGTGATGTATGTTTTATCCACACCGTCCATCCATTCCACTGTATCATTTTAGGATATAGGCCGAAAAATTAGGCAGATCCAAGGCTCAAGTGGACCACAATGAAGGAAGCAACAATGATGATGATGTCCATTATTGAAACCTTCCTAGGGTCCACCATGATGTTTATTTTCCATCCAACCCGTTGATAAGATTATGACCCAGGTGAAGGAAAAACACAAATATCAGCTTGATTCAAAACTTTTTGCCGCTCCTAAGAAGTTTTTTATGGTGAGCATTTAATCATCACTGTGTGGTCCACTTTAGGGTTGGATATGGTTCATTTTTGGACTTATGTCCTAAAATCATATTTAAAAAATGGATGGACGGTGTAGATAAACCCATACATCATGATGGCCCCCTCAGAGGACCAGCTTGTTGCACATTCCATGCTAGAAATAATTGTAGAAAATCTTTTATAACACTACTATTTTCTCAATCTCAATGATATCTCGTGATAGAGACAATTAGCTGAAACTAAAAATTCATTGATATTTCCTTTTACAAAGCAAATCAGCTTATGATTCTTGAATAATCTACGCCACTTAAAGCTCTGTAGATTGAGACACCATCATGTGTGGGCCCATGGTGATGTGTCAATGATATCCAGTCTAGGCCTGCTCAGGCTAAGATGAATTGAGCCAAAGTGGTCATGCATGCAAAGCCTATGGTTGGACAATAGGCCAAGCTAGTGATAAAGTAGGAGCACAGCTGGTCAGGCAGACAACCTGGCCCATTGCCACCCTTAAATAATGAACACGACATGGAGTGAATTTTTTTCAGATGTGGACAGATAGTTAAGGCATGAAGACAATCATATTTTTTTGTGGGACACTACCAGTCTACCACCATGTAGGGTGAGGAGGAAGAATCTTTTGTGCATAAGATAAAAAAGAAAATTCAAAATTTTATTAATCAATTATATTACTAATAAAGAAAATAAAAATCATAATTAAGAGTCCTAATTTAACTTTACTAAAATTTATCTGAAAATGTAAAATTTACTTAAAATAGAAAGTCTTAATTAATTTAATCATATCGGATAATTCCTGAAATAATTAGAAACAATTCTTAAAAAGACTGCATATAATTTAATTGTGTGATGATTTCTGGAATGAAACTCTAAAACGAATGAGGTACATCCAAATTAAAACTTACTAAAAATAATAAGATTTTACTAAAACTATGATGTTGAATGGGAATGAAGTGTTTTCTTGTAAAGTGGACCGATGCTACCCACATATGCCGGTTAGTTGACAATACGGAATCAAAAGTTATTATTGATTTTTGAACTGCTGTTTCTCCGTATTCAGAATGAATTTCATCGATCCGGATGCGCCTGGGGCCCAATTATGTCATGCCCTATGTGAGACTGGGCCTGAATCCGACGGACTACGGCCACTTCCATTTGAGCTTCTTTCAGTCTAGTTGTGCCAAGAATAAGTCACGACCTGCTCTACATCAAAGGTTGTCAATGAGTACCAGATCCTCGAGTACCAGATCCTCAAGTACCAGAGGGCCTGACCCGATCATAATTAGTCCGGGTATGTTTGTTAAACCCATCCAACATTTGACATTTTTGGACAAGTTATAAATCGAGTCTAGTGAGGTAGGGGTGCACATGATTCAGTTCGGTCCGGTTCTGGGGTGAAACCGTAACTGAACTATTCCTAACGGTTCCAGGAAAATTGGAACCAGAACCGGACTGTTTGCACCCTAGAACCGAACCGTAAAAACCGGTTTGGTTCCGGTTCGGTTCTACGGTTCTGAGATTTTTATAATCCAATCCGATTGCATTTTATTTTTTTATAATCTAGCCCATGTCAATTCATGTTGTGATCCATTTGATGAATGGTCTAGATATTATGTAAGGTGTACAAAAAGACATTTATGGAAACAATCAAAGGACACATTGTAAATCGTAAATAATGCGTCAAATAGACAATTAAAATATATTGTAAACTCATAAAATAGTTTTTTTTTCTTTTTTTTTTTGTTAGCTTGTTAGTACACCCACTGTCAGTTCACACTTCACTGTTAGCCACCCCCTCTAGGGAATCGATGCCAAGACCTCAGTGTTGAAACGAGGTATCTTTCACTCAGTCTACCACTTGAGCTATGGATCTGGGTGTAACTTATAAAAATAGCTTTAAGACAAGTCCAATTAAGCATGATAATATACCTCGTAGCAAAGTAACAGACTATGCAAACTGTAAACTCGATATTAGGGCTGTACATCAAGCTGAGTCGAGTCGAGGTGGGCCAAGCTTGGCTTGGCTCGTCCATGCTCTCCTCGAGTTCGAGCTCGAGCTCGAGCTCAATATTGAATCTTGGCCTGTCTGCCAAAGTTGTCGAGTCGAGCTAGTGGTTCGAGTCGAGTCAAGTTTACCTCGAGTTCGAGTCGAGCTTGTTTGCCCAACCCGACCCAACCCAACCCAACCCAATCCAACCCCCAGCCCAACCCAAACCCTAACCCAACTCAACCCAACACCCAACCCGACCAACCCATCGCCCAACCCATCACCCAACCCGACCCAATCTACCAATCATATACTAATATACATTTTTAAAAATAATTTTCAAAAAAAAATCTCCAATAATATACTAATAATCTGATATACATATTCAAAAATAATTTTTTTTTTTAAAAAAAAAAACATTAATCACATTCACCTACCTTTGTTTGTGGTGGCTGAATAGGCTGAGCAGGCTTGAGAAGAGTCACTAAGTCGGGATTGGGTGCCGGTTGCTCAAAGTTGCCAAGTGGGTTGCTCGGAAAAATCAGGAGAATGAGAGAAAGAGAGAGATATAGAGGGGCAAAGAGTGCGGTCTGTCGTGCTAGGTGCGGTCGTGCGGGCTATCGTGCTGGATACAGCCGTGCGGCGTGCTGGCTGGCGGCTACTAGTGCTTGGTAGGGTAAGGGAAAGAAATAGGCGAATGTGGGCGGACGGTCGGGTAGGGTTTTTTACTTTTTAGTTTTTAGTAAAAAAAAGTTTTACTTACACACACACACACACACACACACACATATTATTCGAGCCGAGTCGAGTCGAGTTGAAATGCACCATGGTCGAACTCGGCTCGAACTCAACTCGAGCTTTAAAAAAGAAGCTTGACTCGCCCCGAGTTAGCCTTTCAAGCCAAGTCAATCTGAGCTGACTCGAGCCAAGTCGAGCAAGCTTTTCAAGCTAGCTCGACTCGTGTACAGCCTTACTCGATATGGAAGTCCTCAAATAGAAGTTAGGGTTGAAAAAATATAATCATTTATTAAAATTAAGAAGAACACGATGCCTAAAAGTAAATTATATGACAAAATTAACTTGATCAAATGAATATTTACCTAATTCAAGAGCTTCGATTTCAACCATATTTTCTTCGACTTCAATTGGGAGGGGTGAAGCACGTAACCAATCTCGTGCACAAATTTAGCATTCCACAAGCTTCTTTTCTTTTCTTTTCTTTTCTTTTTTTAATTTTTTTTTTTTTTTTTTTTTTATAGGTATTAAGCATTTCACAAGCTTAAGGGTAAGAGAACTACAAAATTGATTTAGGACACGACCTTCAATACTAAAAGTGGACTCAAAAGCAACGGTAGATATGAGAATAGCTAAAATATCATTTACAACTTGAGAAAGAACTCTATACTTTGAACTATTCAGCTTTCACCAACTCAAAAATTTTAAGTTTGAATTATCCTTTTCACAAAATTCCTCCAAATATTTGTTTACTTCTGACTTGCCTCTATTACTCTATTCTTCTTCCAGATATTTTTGAAACTTCAATTTGAGATAAATTAATTGCTCACCTGTACTAATACTTGATTGGTCGACCTTCATATCATTAACAGTTTGACTTGAAGAAGAATCAATTGACTGAAGTTTTTGATACTCATCATAAATATGATCGAATGTCTCTCTTACCTTTTTAGTGAGCTCAATCACCATGACAAGTTCATAAACTTCATAATAACAAAACTTTATATATTTCAATTTACAATGGGGATCCAACACAACAACAATCAATAACATCATATTCACTTTTTCAATATTTTCCCGATACTTCTCAAATTTAACCTTCATTTTCTTAGCCATGGTATTTAAAGTAGAATCCAAACTAATTAACCATTCGGATAAAAAACTTTCAATGTCGCAAACTTCATAAAAATACGAATTAGAAGCTACATATAAAGAATTAGACATGCGAACAGTGGCATCGTTGTAAAAAATCTAAGCATTCCCAATCACTAGTGATAGGAGGTCCATCATGAAGTTCTATGTTAAAATGTGGATCTTTGTAACGTCCCGGATTTTTGCCAACTTGGAGATGGATGTCCTTAGGCAATGAGTCGATCATGACACCTTATTGACTTCTCAGAACTCAATTCCAAAGTCACAAATCCCCTTTTCAACCCATTTCCTTCAAAATCTCACCTTTCACCACCTTATTCTTCAAATTTTTCTAGGTACATTTATATTAGACACTAATCATAAAGTTTAAATGATGAAGAACAGAACTTAAACTAAAATTTACTATAAATAGTAAATTTATGAATAAAATGAATTTTTTACCATTAACCTTATGGAATCTCATAAAATAAATAGGTTATTTGGATAGATCAGCTTCTCCTACCTCAAAATCATATATTGCATGTTGAATAACTTATTCTAGGTTGCAAAATACACCCATTTCAAAAACTCCGGGTGGCAGGCACCACAGAGGGGCGCGGCACCACCGTGTCCAACTGACCAGCGGACCGCGGCGCGCCGCCGGTGTACCAAGTTTTGGTGGACCCTCGCTACAGATTTTCTACACTTTTCGACCAACTTCAAAAAGTCATATCTCCCTTAATATAACTCTGATTTAGGTAATTCAAAATCCAAATTGAAACTTGATAAGTCTAGTTTCATATAAAAATAAGAAAAAAATATAATAAAAATATTAATATAGCTAAATGTAGGTTGTTGTGACCACCGTCTAAAATTTATTCATTCGAACAGCTGCTACTTTTAGAATTTTTAGAACTTTTCTAGAACACGAAATCTAATAAAATTTGGTGGAGATAAAGTAGACTTGATGACGAACTACTAGAAAAATAATTAAACTAATATACTACCTAAATGTGTCAAAAGGGGGCATAAAACTACCCTAAGACCTTATTCTGTCGTAATTGGGGTAGAATTTAGTTAAGTACTATACTAAACAATCGTTGGATTTGGCTTGAACCACTTTCTATACAAACTACAAGACCCAAAACCATTAAAATTACTAACTCAACATTACTTAAAAACCTAAGAACAATCTCAAAACCCAGTTACTCTCGGGAGCACATTAAAACTCCGTGTCGGACCTGGACCGCGCATCGAAAGTGCAATGACTGTGAAACTATAGGCTTATGACCGCCTTATTGGACTTGATAACCATCGCGAGAATCGAGCCCGAATAATATCTAGAAACGCACAACTAGAGCCCTGAGTAAAGTGTGTGAGAAACACGAATATCTTTAACAAATGAACTCAGATTTAAGTGAATTGGGCTGTTCACTTGCAGGCCAATTTTAAGGTTTCAGACCGTCAAAATCTGACCCAAATACACCCTCGGATCAGGAAAATTTTCCTACACAGGTCAGTGTACTTGTGGCCCTAATCGAGTGACGATGATCGTTGAACTGAAACTGGTCCGCCACGGTCGACCACAAATCCGATCGGACTGAAAACTTAACATGGTATAGATCCATTGTCAGAAAACTTTTTCCAGACCGTATGCAAGTAATGGACCTCCGTATGGGCTCCGTTGGCCCGAAACAGCCGACTTTTGCTATAACCTAAGTATACCATGGCCCTGGGGCAATTTTCATCAGTTCTGGGCCTATATAAGGACTTAAACCCACCCTTCTCTCATTCCATACGAATTTCTACACCCTAGGAGAGAGAAAAGAGAAAAGAGAATGAAAAGGTGAGGAGAAGTGAGAGAAAGTGAGAGATTGTTACAGGGATTCATCCCTGCCACTCCACGTACTGAATCGCCTCTCCCATGTCGCTATGCTGGCGATTCCGATTCTGTTTTTGGGGTAAGAAATCCTAACCCTAATTTGTTTTAGTGATCCAAATAGAATAAATTGTGAAATAGCTAACCTATTTCAGTGACTAGATAGTCGTTGTGCCGTAGACGAAAACGTAGGATTCAAACCGAGTTCGATACGAGTATATCGACGAAAGATGCAGACTATAAACGTTTAGGTTATGGTTTTCAAGGCTTTCAATGTCAGTTAATGATTTATGACTGACTTGATTGCTATCACATGTGCTTAGATACGACGTCTTCCTTATATTACATATACATATAAACTATGTTAATTATTAACGCATTCTATGTGTTTGTTGAAATGTCTGAATGAGTATAAAATTATGATTTATGCTTGTTATGATTGATGATTGAGAATACATAACTATTGTATGTGTGGCAACCCCTTTGTGAAAGGATTTGCTATAATATATGTTATAGTTAATTTATTACATGTATGTGATATGTGTAGTTTAAGTGGTTGATAAAATGCCTGAATGAGAATTTGCTTGTTGAAATGGATTTAATGAGGGCGTTGAGATAGGATTCTCAATTCCCTTATCTATAGTTACAGTTTCCTTCATGTAACCTATCTTACTATTATGCGATTCATGGATGAAATGCCTATGTATGTTAACATATACACCATGTGTTTATTAAAATTCTCAAATGAGATTTATATTTGGATTGGTTGTCACATGTTGTCTCTGATTATCACATGTGAATGCTATGATGAATCCGAGTCGTACAGTGGTTATCGACAGTGGTTAGGCCACGAGGAGTGCGTACGCGCTCCATGTCGATTAATTCAACGTACGCTCGTACCAGTCGAGCTTGTCAAGTAACCCGATTGGCCCAATTTATGTTCACCGTGTATGGACACTACTACTTAAATCTAAGGTACCAAACTTACCAGTGAAAAGCCCGTTTAACCTTGGTACCTCGATCCACTAAGACTCATGAGTCGGGCATGGTGGTATGGGACACTGTGGTCGAGCTGTTGGGCTACACTGGGGTGACGAGTCTCCCCGTAGTGACCAGTGAGCAACCTAAACTCATGAGCCGAATACGGTGGTATGGGACACTGTATTCGAGCTGTCGGCTTATGCTAAGGTAATGAGCCTTTCCCGTAGTGACCGAGTTTAAACGAAGGCCTACGCTGAGGTGACGAGCCTATTTGTAGTGACCTGAATGAACCTGTTCACTGCTTTTAAATCAGGGGTGACGTTGCCCTATAACTTGCCTATCGTATGTGATTAACTAAAATTAACGACCCTAGATGGATCATCGTTTAGGTCAATGATATAAAGGGAGGTACCTTAGCTTCCTAAACCTGCTGTATGAATGAGTTTAATTAAGAACTTGGCTAATCACGCACATACACCGCATTTGCATGTGCCTTTGGCGTTAGAGTTGAGCACAGAGGAAGGGGTGCATGTCGTGATCGTGAGATGATGTCGCAAAGGGAGTGTAGGTGAGGGCAGACATCATTAACTCATATCATCCTTGCATTAACCAGAGTACCTAGGAATGCTTATTGTATTGCTTTATCATTACTGCTTAATTGAATTGATAACATGTTAACCTTTACCTTATAGCCCCACTAAGTTGATCACTCACTCCCACTCTGGGATGGTGTTTTAAAACACCAACCAGTCTCTGGTTTAGTTGCAGATGATGGCAATGCTTACGAGACGGAACCTAATTTTTATGATGACGATGAGGAGTTCTCCTACATGCAACTCTCTGGCGGGTCTATGTAGATCTAGAGTTGCGCCATCGAGGCTACAGGGATCTAGACTAGATGACATCACACTTTATTATTTTGTAAATTTTTGGAGTTATACATGTAATTGCTTAACCTGGTGACTTTCATACTCTGGGGACGTACAATCACTTATATGCTTTATATATCTATCACTGTCTTCCGCTTGCGTAATTTAACTACCTCTGGAGTATGATATACTGATTTGGTATAATATCATTCATGTTTAATGTGCTAATACAGACAACATTAAATCATCATTATTTATGTTATATAAATGATGCATTGGAACTCGGGAGTTGGGCTCCTGCTCGACCCCCGATTTTCAGGGCGTTACAATCTTCCTCTTCTAATCTCTCAAATGTTTTTTGAAACTTTGTTGCAGCATCTAGCATGAGATATGTACAGTTCTACCTAGTTTGAACATATAGGCACGAAGAACTTTCATATGTTATCATTTCCTTCTCTACACATGCCTTGAAGCGTTGTTCTCTTTATGGAGAACTCCTAACATACTTCATTGCCCCACAAATTTGAGTTAGTGAATCTTTTAATTCAATTAATCCATCTTTCACAATTAAATTAAGAATATGTGCATAACACCTCATGTGAAAGAATTCGCCGCCTAAAATGAAAGTGTCACTCTTCTTAAACATCTTTCTCTTCAAATATACAATAGCAATATCATTGGAACTTGCATTATCCACAGTAAGCATGCATAGTTTCTCTATACCCCATTCCATCAAACATGCTTCCACCGCTTGACCAATTTCCTCACCTTCGTGACTATAAATCACACAAAAGTTTAAAATTCTTTTATGCAATTTCCAATCTCAATCAATAAAATAAGTTGTAAGGCACATGTAAGAAATATTCTGCAATAAGGTCCATGAATCCAAGTGAGACAGTCTTTGATTTGAGTTTATTAACAAATCCTTCATTTTTTTTTCTCACTCACATACAATGCCATACAATCCATTGTCGTTGTAGTACGTGACACTATTTTGAAATTAGGTTGCATCACGCTATAAAAATAACGAAAACCCTTCACGCTTAACAAACTTAAAAGGCAACTCATATACGATTATCATTTTTACAAATGCTTCTCTACATAGATCTTGGTCAAATTTCTAAACATCAAGGGTACTACCACCATCTTTTGATATTGATTGCATTGACAAAAGTCTTTGTTTCTTGTCTTTATTGTGGAAAATCTTCGGACACTTTCAAATATGTTTTCTCAAAGATCTAGTCTCATTCTCACTCGATCATGCATAGGCTGAATTACAATAGTTACATTTACCACATTTCGTTTTTCCATCCTCTTCATTTATTTTTGGTAAAATGATCACAAATGTCAGATTTACAACTATCTTCTTTTTAAGGACATACCTTTGTATAAGTGGGGGAATTAGTAATAGTAGGCTCCTGAGGATTATTTGTCTCTCTGATACTCGACATCTAATTAAAAACACAAAAATAATAAAATAATTACCAAAAATCAATAAAGCACTCAACATTCAATAAAATAGTTACCAAAAATTAATTATTACCATCACAGAGAATGATGACGAAGCAATTGTTGAAGTTCACAACGAGACGAGAGAGATAAAAAGAAGTCAGCGGCGGTTAGGGGGCCGACGGTGGTTGGACAGTGTGAAAAACAGAGATGGAGAGAGAGAGAGAGAGAGAGAGAGAGAGAGAGAGAGATATTGGTGGGTAGGGGTGCACACGGTTCGGTTGGGTCCAATTTCAAGTTTGGTTCTACGATCCAGTTTGGTTCTACATAACCTCAAACCGAGAACCAAACTAATCGGTTCTTTGATTTTCGGAACCGGTGCACTTCATAACCAAGCCAAACCGTGAGTTTGGTTGGTTCCGGTCCGATTTACCGGTTCTACGGGTTCCACATGCACCCGTATAGTAAGGTTCGGATTTGGGTCTGGTTAATTTTAATAGTAAGATGATAAATATTTTAAATATGTATTAATTATTTAGCAGTCAAATCAGGTTTGCCAAATACAGGTAGTCTAGGAACTGACCTAAACCCCACCCGACTGACAGTCACAGCAAGAGGTCGAAATAGTCAAATTGCTTGCAGAGATCTGACGAAGAATCCGAGGCACGAAATTCCCATATTTTGTTTGCAAGATACCATCACATACAATACAATTCCTTTCCTGCAAGTATCATTTGAATGGTACATGGGCCGCATCGTAAAGACCACCTGGGGTAGAAATCAGCCTGGTCCGCTTGCCAGGTGGGCCATCACGATGAAAATCAATGGATCGCCATTGGTCTTGACTCCCTACCTTCCTCCATGAATAGAATTTTAGTGGATCCGTCGAAATGGAGGTCAAAATATCCACCGTCCCTATTTTACTCAACACGGTGTCCTTAGGTAGAGATTACAACTTGAAAGAATGATTTTTGAGATTGTCCCAAATGGGACCAACAGTTTAATGAAGGAGGAGATATGGTGGTGCACAATTTCTTTGAGTACCTGCGTGATACAATCATCAGAACAAATCTTACATAGAAAATTTAACCAGATTTTTACTTTTCTTTTTTCTTTTTGAGTAAAGCTGTGATCAAAGCCATACCGATCAACTCATCAAGTGGCCCAAACATGCTCTTTGGAATCAGATGTATTGTTGTCAATCACTCTCTATAGTGCGGCCGCATGATGAGTGGATCAGAGAGATTTTTGAACCAGGTTGGTGGTGGGGCCAAACCTCTCGCACTTGGACTTTTACACAGTTCTACGTAATAAGTACTTGTGGAGTAGCTGGACGATAACTTGTAGTGCAACTAGTTGCATTGGATGTAGGACCTCCGAACACAAGAAATGCTTCTTTGAATCTTAAAATTAAATAAGCCTACTTTCTTATTTAGTCCAGCCGTCGAGTGTCCTTCACATTTAAATATATCCTTCACATTTAAAAAGCGATAGAAGAAAAGAAAAGAAAAAAGACCAAAAAAAAAAAAAAAAAAAGGAATATCTAAAATACCAAAATTAGTGGAGGAGAATACATAGGAATATAATTATCTAAAATGCCACAGACAATTGCTGACGCCTAGATAAATAGGGCGTGGAGAATTAAGAAAAATAAATAAAACTCAAGCACCTGGGCCCGCCTTCCTAGGCCTTTTTGCTGAGAAGGAAACAATCCGAGGGAAAGAAAACAGCATGACCTTTAGATCGAATCCTTGAGGTCTCCACTCGGGATCCACAACTTCTTTTGGATCACAAACACCTTCTCATCCCCATCCATTTCTGATCCATCAGCATCTGCCAATGCCACCAGTTCCCAGTGCAACGCTGACAAATACTTCTTGACAAACTCCACAGCTGGCCGCTTGTCGCGGATGATCACAAAACCAGTCGGCCTGAGTATGCGGTCCATCTCGATTAGCAGGTCCTCGCCACTGCAGCCTTTCTTCTCGATGTCCGAGAAGACAGTCCAAGCATGGAGGAGATCATATGTTCGGGGGTATGTCGAGAAGGCTTCACACCTGTAGATGGAAGAAACCAAAGCATTCGGTTGGTCTCACATTTGAAAAACAGTATCTTTGAGGACGTAGAGCCTGAAGTTCCAACCGGTCACATTTGAAAAACAGTATTTTTGAGGACATAAAAACCTAAAGTTCCAACCAGCAGAGCAAGAGAACTGGACAAAAACGAACATCTAAGCTGTAGGATTTCTGTGCAAGGCTGCATAATAAGTAAAAAATTTGCCTTTACCTTGAATTGGACTGGGTTAACTCGAAGAAGGGCTTCTTCAACAGAGTTGAACCTAGTTTTTGACCTGGGTTTCAAGTTAAAAACAAATCTTCAGGATGTCATGTACTGCCTGGAAATTTCGGAGGGACTCTTCCATGGACTTGCCATTTTGTGTGCACAAGTGCATGGTCTCTGCTTGGGGGAGCATTTAGGCCATGAAAAGGAGCTCTTCGCAGGTTTCAGTCACATCAAAATTTCCAAACCTTGCCATGGGCTGTCCATTTAGTTTTGAAATTACACTTGGACCATTGTATTATTATAGATGCAAATTTCCAATATAGTGTGGATTTTAATAAACATCTGCATTCACAGACTGCAAAATCAATAACAGTGCATGTATTATAAACTACGTTAAATAATAATAGAAATTAACATTTTAAAATTAAAAAAAAAAAAAATAGAAAGTATATGCCGTTCCCAAACATCGTGTGCCCTAAAGACCGTTACGTAAAGGTAACAGTGGCACCCCTTACACGGTCGTAAAGGCCCTAATGGCCCATTAGGGGAAAAAAATGACCCGTAAAAGCTGTTACAGCCTTCATAACATCTCAAAAAAGAAGTGCACATAATGGGTTTTCTTTGTATAGGGTCTTAAACTATGCGTTATCTGACTGAACTAATGCAACTATATTCAAATTGAATGCATAACATTTAGAGTGTATGTGATGATCATTTCATCAAACACTCCTAAATACTCTAAAAATTGACAAGGACTTAACAAACCAGTAGATCCGCCCTCATACATGCTTGATTTCATGTTTGGAGTGCAACATTGCAAGCAATTTGGGAGAAATTGGGGAAATTTTGAAAATTTCCCAAATCGGACCACCTACACTCAAATTTCGAAATTAGAGTGTATGTGACATCAAATACTCTAAATACTGCAAAATTAGTCTCAATTGATAATTGGTTGAAAGAAATTCTTGAAAAAAAACATCGAGAACGTGAAAAACTAATGGATATCAAAATCAAAGCTCCAACTCTATGATTTTTCATGTAAAACATGAAGAACCAAAGGATTTATAACCATTTGCAATTATTTAACATAATTTCAACAAAAAAGGGATCAGAAATTGAAAATTTTCACCGAATCGAACATGTGGGATATATCGGCACTACTTGTGCATTTCGTATCACACAGGTGGGATAAAAGATATATCGGCCAATGTCGTTAATATTTAAAACATTGCCCTCAAGGCCCATTCTATAACAATTTCCCAAACATTATTAACAAACCACGTGATGCTTCAGCTAACGCTGTGAAAGCATCTGCCATTCCTTTCTCCCCAATCGACCATAAACCTGCAGGGATACAGCCTCCAGACTACTTGAGCTTTTTTTCCAAAGAGAAACCCCATGCCACACCAAGAAGAGGTCACCAATATCAAAGGGCATAGACCAGGCCAAATTGAATCTCCCAACAAGAGAAACCCACAATTGACTGGCAAAGGGGCAGTGGATAAAAAGATGGTTAACCAACTCGGCAACAGACATGCACATAAGGCAAATATTTGGGATGATCATGGAACACTTTTGGAGATTGTCAATCGTTAGCAATCCAAAAGCCCCAACCTTAGGTGGGGCACCATAGTGCCACACGTGAGACGTTTTCCCACTATTCCCCTTCCTTTCCAAAGCAAGAAGTACAAGGATCTAACCGAAAAGCAGCTTGATTTGACTCTCATCCATACCATTCTGTTGCTTTTACCAACTGAAGGGCTACAGGACTGCAACAACTCTAAGAGAGTTGCATACTCATCCACCTCCTCATGTCAAAGGAAGCAGCGACACGGTGCAGCCCACACAACCGTCTCACCACAGAGCTCATAACATCTATCAATCATAATATAGTGGTCTGGAGCCAAACCAGCTATAGCTGAGAATTTAAAGTTAGATGGGGCAAAACACCCCTCCACACGTCTTCCCAAAATCATATCCTCTCCCTATTGCCCAAATAGAAAGCCAAACCTTCCCTGAACTTATCTCTCATGCTAGAAAAGCCTTTTCATACTGCTAACTCTATGTAGTTAGATGATTCCTTCATCCACCATCCTCCTTCCGACCATCCATATTTACTAGCAATAATGTCTCTCCAAAGAGCTCCCCTTTCTGTCCCAAACCGCCGCCGCCACTTAAACAAAAGGGCCTCATTCATCACATCCAGATTAAGAATATTAGCCCCTCCCTCCTCATAAGGTTTGCAAACCTCAATCTGCTCCAACAAGTGGAGCTTTTTCTTTTCAAGCAAGTCGCCCCAAAGAAAATCCAATCTATGCTTCTCTAGACGAGCAAGAACCGCTTTTGGGCATTTGAATAGCGACATGAAATAAAGGGGCAGATTGGACAAAGCCATTTTTATGAGTATGATCTGCCCTCCAAGCGACAAATACCTCCCTTACCATCTCACCAATTTCCTCTTGAGTCTTTCCACCATATCATGTTCCAAAGGTGCCTGGCTGGCTTTCCAATGCAAAGAGGAAGGCCCGAATAAGACGATGGAAAAGCTCCCGCCTCGTACCCGAAAGACTCGGCAAGGCTCCCGATTTTATCCCTATCCAAGTGAACACCTAGCATTTCACATTTGGCCATATTAACCTTTTGCCCCAAAGCCGCCTCAAAACACCAATGGATCGTACTCAAATTGACGATCTTTGTCACTTCGGCCTCACGAAAAATAAGTGCATCGTCCACAAATTGATTGTGGGAGATCAAGGGATTCACTCGATCCACTCGAAAACCTTTGAATAAATGCACCTCATGCCCCTTGCATAGCATACAACCCAAAGCTTCCACTATAACAATAAAGAGAAACGAGGTAAGCAGCTCTCCTTGTCTAATACCTCTCCAGCTTTTAATATAGCCTCTGGAGGAGCCATTTACTAGAACCAAGAATCTAGTAAAACTAATGTATTCCTTCATCCATCCTCTCCACGCAATCCCACATCCAATCCTGCCATGCATATAATCCAAAAGCCCCAATCCACATGATCATAAGCTTTCTCAGTCCACTTTCCACACCACCCCTTTTAAGCCTTCCTTATGTCTTGAATCTATGCACTCGTGAGCGACAAGGGCACAATCCAAGATCTGTCTCCCTTCAATAAAGGCATCCTAATACTTAGAAACCGCATTACTGAAATCTAGAAGTAAGAACTTTAGCAAGAATTTTATAAGGACCACGAATAAGACTAATTGGACAAAAATCCTTAAGTCTTCCCGACTCCGGGATCTTCTGGATAATCGCTATAAAGGAAGCACACATCTCGAAGGAGAGGCACCCCCTAGCAAGAAACTCGCGCATAAAGTTCATTCAATCTTCTTTGATCGTGTCCCCAAAAAACTGATAGAAGGCAAGCGGGAAGCTGTCAAGGCCTGGAGCTCTCTCCCCGAAGAGAAAACAACAACTTTCACTTCTTCCTCCGCGAAGGGACACTCAAACAAAGACGATTCCTCATTCGAGAGACAACTGAATTGAAGGTTGTCTAGTGTAGGCCTTTTCCAATTTTCCTTTTTCAACAGGGCTTGGTGGAAGTTAACCACTTCCTTACACACCCTTTCTTTCTCCTCTATCCTTTCGTCGTTCACCACTATGCTATTGATCTTGTTATTTCTGGCTCCCGCACTAGCAATGTTGTGGTAGAATAGAAACTATTGTTTTTGTTCCCACCCCCCCGGTAGCTTGGAATCTCTTCCACCATTTTATATCCTCCTCTTTTAGCCAATTAGCGTAATCCGTAGCTAACTTAGACTGCAAAGACTTCTCCTCTCCTCAAGAGTTCTCCCCCTACTACTTTTAGATCATGTTCATGCATAGCACATAACACAAAATCCATATCCGCAAGATCTCAAGCCATGATAACTCAAACCTAAAAGATTTAGGACCACAATTTTCTTCCTCCACTTGGAGAACACTAGGGCAATGGTCTGAAATGGGTCTTGGCAAGCCGTGCTGAGAGACCAAAGGCATCCTATCCATCCACTCTAGCTAAAGGATAAAATAGTCCAGTCTTGAGAAAACAACATTATGTTGGCGACCCAAGTAGAAAATGCCCTCATGATGCTAGTTATCCCCTCCCAGATTTTTCCACAACAAACCTGGTGACGTTAAAATCACCTCCAATGCACCACAACCCTCCAAGTTTATTACACACCTTCAACAATTCTTCCCACAAAGCAGGCTTGTTGGTCGGCATGTTTGGACCATAAACTGCAGACAATGTCCAATGAAAACCATCAGCCACACTAAATACTTCAATTTCCTCCGCCTCTTTCGTCCACTAAGCCAAATCTGATGCAGGACAATTGACCGCTTGCTCTAAAAGAGCGAACTGATAGAGCATGGCGAATTAATCCCTTAATCTCATAGCCCTGGCCCCACATCGCATGGGTTAGAACCTCGACCAAACCCCCCTCGTGGTCCCCACTTCACATGGGTATTGCTTCACACAAGTCACCCACTTCATATGGGTGGGGCCGCCTCACACGAGCCACCCACTTCACACGGGCCACCCACCCCAAGTATGCCCCTGCATCCCACAGGCCACCCCACTCGAGCCTAGTGTGAAAATGCCCCTGCATTAGAATCCCAAGCTACTAAAATCCCTCTAGAATTTTCAGAAGCATTCAAGAAAACTCAATCCGTGGATTTCACACCCCAAATGGAATCCAAAAACTTACGATCAGTTGACTGCATTTTGGTCTCTTGGAGAGTAATAATCTGAGCTTTCGATATGTTGAAGATGTCCTCACTTGAGTCCTCTTGAGACTACACCCCAAACCCCTAAAATTCCAAGATAGAATCTTCATTTGGGAACCGAGCAACCCCCACAATCCTTTCACTAACATCCATCAGCCACCCCTACTTTTGCCATAAGATTTAAGATCCAAACTGACCAGCACTCTTTTGCCCTTTGATGTTTGTTGATTCTTCCTTGGTGAGGTTGACTGTTGTAGTTGCCTACCCTGCTCAATAAATTAGAAAAAAGCAAAGCAGCCCCCGTCTCTATCCCCAAATGATATGCCAATCTACCTGGCCACATGGCATAATGCCTCTTTGATCCATCTCCCACCTTTCAATATCTCCAACTTGTAAAAGTCGTAGCTCACAAAGGTTCCAGGCATTTGAGCGTGGGCTTGGATACCATATAGAATCCTATTTGAAGTGGTTGTCAGTCGAAGAGGGGCCACCTCCAGTAGCTCCTTAAAAGCCCAGCCAACATCTCTAGGACACCATAAACTTAGCTCCTACACCGCATCATCTAATTGAAAGCATTTGTCCATGTGCAAGATAATCAACCCTTGCTCCTCTACTCCTGGATCTGAGAAAATAGATGTAGGGTGTGAACAATCCATCTCCGTGTCCTCCACCAGCTTCGGATAAATCTACATCGGATGATGCGAAAAGGAATGGGTGTCTTCGATTGTTTCTTGAAAGAGAGTTGAACTCTCAACTTAAATGAGAAAAGGTTCCTTACATGTGCAAGTGATATTAGTGGGTGCCAAACGTGGCTCGAAGAAACATAATTCTGCACATGTTTTGAAACAAGCCTCTTCCAGAGGCATTTCGAACGAACCTAGGTTCAAAATACGTGTCAGTCCTATGATAGCTTTGAGACTAGTTCGGGTTCCTGAGCCTCAAAATTGCTTGCCACGTTTTCTTTAAGATCTCCAAACCATTCGTTGAACAAAGCCTCAAGCTCGTTGTCTCCCGAACCACCAGAAGACAGCATCAACGTACATGAGGTATTAATTGCCTCAACAAGTGTCAAACAAAGAGGCAATGATCCATCACCTGTCATCCTTTGCATCATCTTCTCTTGCCACGCGCCACTGCTATCCTCCAATACTCCGCGAAAGCACGCAAATCGTACTCCGTCTTCCTTCGAGGGGTCACCACCGATGGAAACTACCATGTCGCCATAATTAGAGTCAGGAGCTTGCCTGGTCTTCCATCTTCCATCCATTACCATCTCCAACCTCCTTAAAAAGATAGAGACTTTGACTTCTCCAATAGTCATGACCACTGTCTTAGTGGCAAGAATACCCTTCATCCTCCGAACACAAATCATCACCAGACAAACCTCCTCGTCAACAAGCACAGGCGGCTCCAAATCTTTTGCTATGACTTCTCCCATAAACGAACCCACCATAGCAAAGGCCTCCGTGAACTAGGTTTCCATCGGCAATCCATGTACAGAGAACCAGGCTTCCTCCCATCCAAACGACGTCCAATTGACCCATCTGCAAATGCATTTGACTGGCCATAAGCGACTTCTCCACCTTCACCTCCACCTCCAAACTAAGGGCAATCCAAACAGCCAACTGCGACAAGACCTCAAGAATACATTGATCTATCGGAACCCCTCTGTCATTCTTGAGCCATCGACGTACGCTTGCCAAAGGAGAACCATCCACCACCTGCGTCGCCACACTCCAACAAAGGGAATCCTAGGTGTGCTCAATGACCTTTGGATGAATTCTCATGACCAAACCAGCTTCGTCAACATCCCTTCTTAACCATTGTTCCTCTCCCCTCTTCATATTTTTCCAATTGGCCTAATAATCAAGAGTCTCCATCGCCTTCTTCCCTTATCACATCCCTAAACAATAACCCCTTCCTCACTCCCCCTCCCCTAGCCATTTCCCCCCTACCTACATAAGCAGACCCCGAAAACTCCCTACCCTATGGTTCTCCTTCCCCAACTCAATCCTACTGCTCTTCTTCTCTTACTTCTTCGCCACCTACAGGTTCATTGAATCAAGGCCGTACTAAGCTCTCTAAACAAAAAGCATGCAACCATCGTAGCTTCTCCCCATTAAAGATCTTGATTGTTGCTTTGAGTTTATCTTCCTTCTCAAATAGGATAAAGATAAATCCTTTGCTTTGCCCTTTGAGTTTTGCATTACCAACTCCTTGACCGAAGCCTCTTTCCTGAACACTCTTCTGAAGTTGTCCTTGTCCATCCCTCTAGGTACCCTATGACAAACAAAGTAGGTAAGACCAACAGAGGCAAGAGGAGCTCCCTTTCTTCCCTTTCTAGATGCCTTTTCCTTGGACTAAAGTCCACCCCTCTTCCTGTCAACCATCCTCGACTTCTTTCCTTTCCTATCCTCTCCCTACTTATCGTCGAGTTTCCCTCCTTCAGCCTAAGCCCTAATGCCTAGAGCTTTTGAGATAGCCTCCACTAGCAATCCTTGTCACCCTTACCCCACCGTAGCTTTTCTTATCCGCACTGATGTATTTTTCTCGAATCTCCTTGCTCCTAGATTTCCTCCTAAAGCTTGTTCCTCTTCGTGCTGAGGCCGACCTTCCCCGAGGAAGGATCTATAGCATAACGACCACTCCCTCCTAAGGACCTCCCCCTCGATCGATGGCTACCTCTTTGCCGCAAGATTCCATGCCTCAAGCTCTCTCTCTCGTATCTCAGACCTCCTACTAGAGGAATGACGCCTCGATCTTGTGTTGCATCTCGAGCCTCCTCATCTCTTGACTTGTGTCGTTGTGTCTCACCTCGATCTCGAAGCTCCTTAAGTCACGTTCATGGTCTTAGCTCCCCGTGTCACCGTGTCATCCGAAGATGATGAAACTTCTCTCATTTTATGGCTATCCTATTCCTATGCTTGATTTATTTGCAGGCCATACAATTAAAGAATTGACCTTCACATCCTATGTAATTATGCCTAACAATAAGATTCCAAAATGACTTTTCACCAAAGGAGCACATGTTGTGAATCCAGCAATTTTATGGGATTTTGGCAAAATAACTACAATTCTATTTTATTTTCTCCTTAAAAATGAATGTGGTGGTCATTTTGAATAGAATCATGTAAGAAATTATCCTAGAGTTCCTAACGTCATGATGATCTCTGGAGAGCCACATTAACAATAATGTGGCCCTAGATGGGTCGATTCTGAATTTTAAAAAGCTGGCATCACTTGCTCCAGACCTCTAGTGCATACCTCAACAACTGAGAGTGACGGGTAGTGGGACCATAGCCTCCATACAGATAGTTGACATGATCTGTATCTATCATGCAAAATGAACTGGGCACATCTCATCCCTACTCGCAAGAGCTCAAAGATGCCATTGTTGCAAAATCCAGTGGAGATATTCAGAGATGATCTTTATTAAGTGATGACGGCTTCGAGTTCAACCCCTCATCCAGGACATCCTAAAAGATAGGGCCTAAGATGATAGGCCCTAGTTGGTGAAAGTCATGTTGAAACTCCTAATCAGCTCCACCCAAAAAAAACAAAAAAAAACACAACCAAGTTGCATAGTTTAGCAAGACATTGTTACAATTTTAGAGGGACTAGGACCACTAAGAAATAGTGGTGTAATTTATCCTTCTATTAGGGGCTAATGTCTACTATAAGAATACTCCTGTAAGTCTGTAACTTCCATTACTACAAGAGTATTCCTATTACTTCTATGTACTATATCTTATAATCTAAAAATTATAGATCTTTTATACCCTCTTCCTGTAATCTATAATTCTATAAGTTCATCTTTTATGCCTCATATCAATGATATCAGTCGATATATCCCACGATATATCTTGTATCCCACCTATGCGATACGAAAAACACAACTAGTACTGATATATCCCACCTGTTCGATCTGATGAGCATTTTTTGTTTTCAATCTGTTTTTTCTTTTCTTTTCTTTTTTCTTTTTTGGTACATAATGTTAAATCAAGGTCAAATGGTTATAAATCCATATTCTTCATGTTTTGCATGAAAAATCATGGATTCGGAGCTTCGATTTTGATATTTGAAGGAGATGGACCAAGTTGCGTAAAATTGGAAAAAACCAAAATTTCCCAATTTCTCGCAAATCAGTTGCAATCTATGTCCAAATACAAAATCAAACATGTATGTAACCTGATCTAGTGATTTTTCTTTTTCTTTTAATGTATTGCTTGTGTTTCCATACATGTCTTCTTAAATTTATAAATTATATAAACTACACTTTGAATATATTTGCATCGTCGGTTCAGTTAAACAATGCATAGATTTTTTTTTTAGAGGTAACTAAACTTTTATTAAGAAAACTCGCCAAAGACAAGCAACAAATACAAATCCAAAAGGCACTCACACCCAAGACTCTAAATACAAAGAGGTTTTACTAATAACCTCCTCAACCCTCACCTGAATATTGTTGAAACAACACCCATTCCTCACTCTCCAAATAGCCCAGAAAATTGCCATAATAAAGAGCCTTGACCTAGATTTGACAATCCTCCCAACTCCTCCCCATTGCCAAGCCCAAAGGAGGCCATCCACCGACTTTGGCGTCACCTAAGACAAGTAAATCGATGAGAGGAAATAGCTCCACACCTTATAGGCTATGGGGCAATGAATAAAGATGTGGTCAATCATCTCCTCATTACCAAGGTGTCCCGAATCGATTACGTAACAGCCGATACGTAACGGTAACGGTCGGACCCGTTATGCGATACAGGAGCGTAACGGGCGATGCCCCGATTTTGGTACCATAACGGCCGTTACGGGTCAGTAACGGCCATTACTGACCCGTAACGGCTAGCCTGTAACGGTCGAGTAACGGTCAGATTTTTTTGCCTTTTTAAGCTCTGTTTTTTCATTTATTTTTTTTAACCACTTGCTTCCAAACTCTCACTCAATCCTTCTACTACTATTTTCGACCAATCTTGGCTTGGTATTTGAGATAAAAACACATTATATTATGGATTTTCTTGAATCGAAGCTCTGTGGGCCATTTTTAAGAAATTCGTCAAAAATAGGTATTTATACTTTTTTTTGTATGTTTTGTTGTTTTAATCATAGAATATGATGTGCTAATCATAGTAGAACATGTTAATGTGCATTTTACAGATTTGTGGTGTCATTTTATATTTTTTTCTATTTACTCACTAATTTTGGCCCTTTTTTTTAAATTCAAAAAATCATTTTTTAATGAATGTTTTGCTGTTTTAATCATAGAATATGATGTGTTAATCATAGTAGAACATGTTAATGTGCATTTTACAGATTTGTGGTGTCATTTTATATTTTTTTTATAGTTTTTCCTATTTACACACTAATTTTGGCCCTTTTTTTTTTATTCGAAAAATCATTTTTTAATGAATGGTTTGCTGTTTTAATCATAAAATATGATGTGTTAATCATAGTAGAACATGTTAATGTGCATTTTACAAATTTGTGGTGTCATTTTATATTTTTTTTATATTTTTTTCTATTTACGCACTAATTTTGGCCCTTTTTTTTTCGAAAATTCGAAAAATCATTTTTTAATAAATGGTTTGTTATTTTAATCATAGAATATGATGTGTTAATCATAGTAGAACATGTTAATGTGCATTTTACATATTTGTGGAGTCATTTTATATTTTTTATTATTTTTTTCTATTTACGCACTAATTTTGGCCCTTTTTTTAAAATTCGAAAAATCATTTTTTAATGAATGGTTTGTTGTTTTAATCATAGAATATGATGTGTTAATCATAGTAGAACATGTTAATGTGCATTTTACAGATTTGTGGTGTCATTTTTTTTATATATTTTTTTTTCTATTTACGCACTAATTTCGCCCCTTTTTTAATTCGAAAAATCATTTTAATGAATGGTTTGCTGTTTTAATCATAGAATATGATGTGTTCATTATAATAGAACATGTTAATGTGCATTTTACAGATCTGTGGTGTCATTTTATATTTTTTTTTCTATTTTTTTCTATTTACGCGCTAATTTCGGCCCTTTTTTTTTTAATTCAAAAAATCATTTTTTAATGAATGGTTTACTGATTTAATCATAGAATTTGATGTGTTAATTATAGTAGAACATGTTAATGCGCATTTTACAGATTTGTGGTGTCATTGAAAAAAAAAAAAATCTATTTTCGAAGTAGTGACTTTATGTTTTTATTTGCTTATATTGGACAAGTTTTGGAGCTTCTTAGGGTTTAGTTAGAACATAAAATCATCTTTATTGACATAGGTCATACACTCATACTCATATCTAATCTATATTTAATTATCTAGTATATACCTAAACCTAAAGAAATGTCTGGGTCTGGCCAACAACAAATGAGGATATTGGATGGCAACATTGTGAGAGGGTTGGTGGTACTAGGCACCAAATGAAGTGCAAGTATTGTGATAGACTAGTGACTGGTGGAATTACCCGTCTCAAACAATATTTGACACATCGACAGGGTCAAGTTGCGGCATGTACTAGAATATCAAAAGAGATAATGCTTTTAATGCAAGCTAGTCTAGATAAGTCGAAGGATAAACGTGCTGCTGTACAAAAGAAGAAAGATGATGTTTTGAATGCAGCTCGACAAGAGGTGTTTGATCCTGAATATATGAGCGTTCATGATGAAAATATTATTGATTCTGACGAAGATTCAGATCGGGAATTAACTATAGTTAGGAGAGAGAGCTTGTGTCTAGCTCGTGAAGAGGAAGAACGTCGCCGCATGTTTGGCACGCATGGGTCAGTGCGTGATACAGGGGGGGCAGTGGGAGTGAGAGTGCAACTAGAAGTGCGACTACTTTTGCAGATGGGAGTGGGGGGTAGGTTTGGTGGGTTACGACATGTGTTTGGGAGCCAACGACAGACATCTTCACGTGATGCCCCTATACGTTTGGATGAAGAAGTAAATAAGCCTAGGAGACCCTCTATTGATCCAATCCTGTTTAGGAAAGAATCAACTAAACAAAAGAAGATAAAACAAATGTGGAGTAGAACTTCCATTAATAAATTAGGTAGAGTAGCAGCAAAGTTATTTATACATGCCAACATACCTCCTAACGCGGCCAATTCTCCATATTGGCAGGTAGTAATTGATGCAGCAGCAGAAGTAGGTGAAGGAATAAAAGCTCCCATGGCTAAGGAGATTAGGGGGGAATGGACAGATGCAGAGTATGCGGATGTAAAAGCATACATGACTACCTTTAAACCTGTATGGTAAGACAGAGGATGCACGATCATGTGTAATGTTTGGACTGGCCCAACTAGACGCAGCATGATCAACTTCATGGTGTACTACCACTTAGGAACTATATACCACAAGTCAATTGATGCCTCAGAGGTAACAAAAAATTATACTTATATTACTGGATTAATGGATAAAGTTGTGGAAGAGATTGGAGAGGAGAATGTAGTGCAGATTGTGACAGATAATGAAGCATCATATAAGCTTGCAGGACATATGTTGATGAATAAGAGAACATCTTTTTTGGTCACCATGTGCTGCCCATTATATTGATCTTATATTGGAAGATATTAGGAAGAAGAATAATGTTAAGGAAATGGTCGAAAGGGCAAGAGAAGTGACGACGTTTATTTACAACCATAATCAAGTAGTCACAATAATGAGAAAGTTCACGAAAGACGAGAGTTGCTGAGGCCTGCGGCGACTAGATTCGCAACAAACTTTATAGCATTAGAAAGTTTATTCCAGCATAGGGGAGAGTTGAGTGAGATGTTTGCTTCCCGAAAATGGCTTAACACAAAACATGGGCAGAAGACATCAGGGACACCGGTTGAAGTTGTGAACACCATACGGGACAACAAATATTGGAAGAGGGTCAAGTCGATCCTAAAAGTGATGGAGCCACTAATGCGGGTACACCGTCTTGTTGAAACCGACGAAGCACCTACCATGGGCTTCATATACGATGTCATGAATAAAGCAAAGTTGGCAATTCAACGTGATTGTAGAAGCTGGGAGTCTTATTAGAGGATGATCGACAGGAGATGGACAAGACAACTCCATCACGATCTTCATACAGCAGGTTACTACCTAAATCCTAGGTATAGATATGCCCAATCATTTGTTGCGGATGATGAAATTCATGCCGGGCTAAAAAATGTGATAAAGAGATTAGAGCCTGACTTAGATCTACAAATAAAGGCATTGAATGAATTAGATACATTTGAAAATCGCCTTAGTAGCTTTGGAGATACTCTTGCACAGCATGCAGTATCTAGATTGCAACCGGCCAAATGGTGAATTAATTTCGGAGAGAGTACGAAGGCTCTCAAAAATATTGCGGTAAAAGTTTTGAGTCAGACAACATCTTCATCTAGCTGCGAAAGGAATTGGAATTATTTTGCGCTTATTCATTCAAAGAATAGGAATAGATTGCAGACTAAAATATTAGATAAACTTGTCTTCATGCAGTATAATATAAAACTAAGAATGCAACGACATCATAGGAGCATTACAGCTGCCAGTGACGAAAACTACTGTCCAATAAACTTAGACAATATTTATGATGAGGATGACCCACTTCTACCTTGGTTGGAAACAAGGGAAAAGCAAATTGAAAAGGATAGTGAAGAATTGAAAATTGATGACCTAGAAATACACAGAGCGCAACAAGAGAGTCATACAGATGTGTTGGACCCAGTAAGAGGGGCAGCGTTTATGCCAAGTACGGGTACGGCTCAATATCAACAAAAGAGTACGAGCAGTGATAGCGTGACCGTGTCGGATGATGGTGACGATGACCCCCCTGCCCCTGGTGCTGGCACTTCTGGTGTTGCTCAGCGCCCTATACAGTCGTCTACAGATCGCAATGTCAATGAACATCGACGAGGTAGTACACGAGGTCAGACTTATGAGTGTACTGAGTCACGATACAGCTAGCAGGAGGGTACATCTAGTGGTGCACCGGGTCCGGGAGGTCCGGAACATCAGCAGGCTCATGGTCCTGGTTATTATGATGGATATTCTTATGGTCAATTGGATTATGATTATGGTGGTTATACTGAGCCTGTTCCATCACATTCATGTTGGAGTAGTCCTCCCGATCAATATCCATATGATTATAAATATCTAGATCCAAATCCAAGTTACTCATCACAACAGACGCACTCTCAATCTCAAGATTCTCAACAGCCTGAGTACGGGCACCAGTATGGCTATTCGACGGGCACTGGTGGATATCCTTACTCGGGGTCAGAGTCGTTGCCTAGTCAGGATCAGTCATCCTCTGGTTTCGTTGATCTAGTATTTCCTTCTGGCACTGGATATTATGGATATATAGATGCAACGCCTACACCTATTGGACAGCCTCAGCCTGATGATGACGATGACGATGATGTGGAGGTCGAGCAACCACAAAAAAAAAAAAAAAAAAAAAAAAAAAAAAAAAACAGATTTTCATTTTGGTGGTGACTTGTGATTGTGAGTATATGTTTGTATTAAGGTAAGTATTTGCAGCAGACAGCTCAGAGCAGTATTATTGCAAGAAGCCAAGCACACACTTAACACTGCCGAACTTGTATTTAAAATAGCTACCCTGACAACCAATGAAGTAATCCTTAATCAAGTTGCAGGAGAGTATATCAGACACTACTATTTTTTTTTTTTTTAAATATTCTTGACTTGAGGATGACAGGTCATAGACAGGAATCATAATCACGTCCATAGGTATGTTCGAGAAATTCCTCAAAAATAATTGCAAACACCTAATGTAAGATATTTTCATATTACATTCATTCTAATATATCTATCATTGATAGTAGATAGTTAGAAAACTAAATATATGAATTTTGTAGTCAAATTCAGGTTATCTGGTTCATAAATTCATCAGACAGTCCGATACAACTTCTCACCAAAGAGTGGACCGTTACACCACCATAAACATGTTCCAATTTATAAATGAATGCATATTTGGAATGCTTAGATTATTTCGGATTTAATCCATATTTTTTTAGCAAAAAAAAAAAAAAAAAAAAAAAAATTGCGTCGTTACGGGCCGTTACGCCCCTGTATCGCCGTTACACCCCGTATCCGTATCGGTTTCGGAGGGCACCGTTACACCAACCGATACCGATACGAGATACCTTGCTCATTAATCATGCACATGAAGCAAATGTTCGGAAGAATCATCGACCTTCTCTATAGATTATCTATTGTGAGGATTCGCTTCTGACACACCAGCCACACAAAAACTGCCACACAAGGAGCCCCATAAAACCAATGATGGAACAGATGCCCAAGGAGACGATGCGAAGTCTCCGAAACCAAACCAAATAATGATTTAACAAAAAACTGCCCGGAAGCACTTCTACACCACACCAAAGAGTCGTCTTAAGGATCGAATTTCACATTCCTTAATAGCTTTTGGAGGCTAGTATATTCGTCGATATCTACGTCCAAGAGATCTCTAGGTAGGGCGGTGCCCAAATCGTCTCGTCCCCTAAAAGAGACACAGTCGGCAATACAAATGAATATATCTGGAGCTAGATGGGCAATCCTAGGGAACAAAGCCTGCAATTGTTGGTCCCCGCACCAATTATCAGCCTGCACACCTCTCCCCCCACTTGAGGAGGTGAAATTTCTTCCCCTCACTAGCGTCATTCCACAAATATTCTCCTTAACTTTTCAATCCTCTCTCCATCACTGTCCCAAAGATGGATAGGAGGCTTTCCTACAGAAAGGGGCAACCAAGATAGGTGGATAGGAAGGAACCGACTTTACACCCAAAAATATCAGCCAAGGACCACAACTCTTCCTCAGTGACCTGAATGCCAAGAAGTTCCGATTTTGCTACATTAATCTTCAAACCCAATGCTGCCCCAAAACAAACAATCAACTTCCGAATATTGTCCACTGCGCTTGCCTCTGCCTCACAGAATATCATCTGCATACTAAAGGTGAGAAATTTGAGGCCCATCGCTGGCTACCTTGAATCCCTAGAATAGCCCAAACTCCTCGCCTCTCCATAACATGCCACTAAGCGCTTCCCCAACTACCACAAATAAATAAAGGGATAGAGGGTCCCCCTGCCTCAATCCTCTAAAGGCCCGAAAAAAACCTTTAGGCGACCCATTCACCAAAATGAAGAAAGACGGAGAATGAACACGACCTAATACAACGCCTCCACTTCTGGCCGCAACCCAACCTCATAAGCATGTAATCCAGGAATTCTCAATCCACGTGGTCTTAGGCCTTTCCGACGTCAAGTTTGCAAACTAGGCCGCTTTTCTTCTCTCTAAATCTTGCATTTATGCATTCATGTGCTATCAGTGCGCTATCCAGGATTTGTCTGCCAGCAACAAGAGCTCATTGATTGTCAGAGATCACATTGGAGAGAACTTCCTTGAATCTAGACATCAAGATCTTAGCTAGAATCATGTAAGGCGCTCTAATGAGAGTAACCGGCCTATAATCTTTCAATTGCTCGGCTCCTTCAACCTTAGGAATCAAGATGATGAAAGTGGCTCCCATTTCGGCAGATAAGCGACCCCACTCAAAAGATCCAATAAAAAGTTCATCACATCTTTCCCGACGACATGCTAGAATTTTTGGAAAAAAAAAAAAAAACAAAACAAAATGGGGAAGCCATCAAGGCTAGGGGCTTTTTTCCCACACATCGATCGCAAAGCTACTTAAACCTCGTCTTCAAGAATGGGCTTCTCAAGGTATCAAATTGCTTCCTCCGAAATGTGCCTAAATCAAACATTATCCAAGGTCGGTCTTCCCCAGTTTTTAGCCAAACGCGGATTACTAAAATAGGAAGTAATAGATTCAGAGATTCTATTCTGATCAAAAGTATAAGAACCATCAATATTTAAAGACCCGGTCCTATTTTCCCTTGCCCGAGCACTAGCGAACGAGTGGAAGAAACGAGTGTTCTTGGTTTCTTGTAGGACCACATACAAAGGAACGAGTGTTCTTTGTAGGACCTCATGAAAAGGAAACCTATTATATGCACTCGTTTTTTGTAATGTTTTGATTTCTAAGTGAGTATTGATCTCTTTTTTAACAATCCCTGAACTTTCATTGAAAATTTTGACCAATGTTTCCCCATGTTTCCCAACAACAACGATACATTATGTGATACAAACGATATTTTCCTATGCAATAACCGATATGTATCCATATCCCACAAGTGTGATACATTACGCGATAACGATATGGAAAACATTGCCTCCTAGAACCATCTCTCTCTCACCTTGGAGCAACTCACCCTAACACCAATTCCTCCCTCCCTCCCTCATGACTCGCCCTAACTCCAAGTCAACACTATTGTAGGCAATATAAAAGCCTACAATAGTATCCATATCCCACAAGTGTGATACATTACGCGATAACGATATGGAAAACATTGCCTCCTAGAACCATCCCTCTCTCTCACCTTGGAGCAACTCACCCTAACACCAATTCCTCCCTCCCTCATGACTCACCCTAACTCCAGGTCGACACTATTGTAGGCAATATAAAAGCCCCCCCCCCCCCCCCCCCCCCCCCCAAAAAAAAAAAAGATACGGAAAACATTTCCTAGAGCACTTGGTTTTATTTTCAATAAGCTACAAAAGCTCTTCTTAAAGCTAAACACACCTTGTTCTCCTTCATCTTCTAGGTGGTAATGTTGATGTCATTACTCTTACCCAGTGTTTGAAATATCGGTACCGGGTTACGTATTGCATCCTTGGGATACAGATATGTATCGGTTATCGTACGGTATATATCGTTTGTGTCGGGTAATTTATCGCACTTTTTGGGAAACATTGGGAAATTTATTGAAATTTTCAATGAAACTTCAAGGATTGTTTTAAAAAAAAAGACCTCAATACACACTTTTAAATCATAACATCTCAAAAAAGAAGTGCACATAATAGGTTTCATTTGTATAGGGTCCTAAGCTATGCGTTGTCTGACTGAACCAATGCAACTATATTCAAATTGAATGCATAACATTAAAAGTGTACGTGATGATCATTTCATCAAACACTCCTAAATACTTCGAAATTAGTCTCAAATAACAGTTAGTTGAAGGGAAATTTCGAAAAAAAATAATAATAATAATAATTTTTTATTGATTTTTTATTTAAAATGATTTTTATTTTCCGAAAATTGACAAGGACTTGACAAATCAGTAGATCAGCCCTCAGACATTCAAATTTCGAAATTAAAATGTTTTTGACAATCATTTCATCAAATACTCCTAAATACTTCAAAATTAATCTCAATTGACAGTTGGTCAAAGGAATTTTTTTGAAAAAAACACAGAGAACATGAAGAACCAATGGATTTGTAACCATTTGACATTTATTTAACATAATTTCAACTTTAAAAAAAGGGATTGGAAATTGAAAATGCTCACTGAATCGAACATGTAGGATATATCGACACTACCTATGTGTTTCGTATCGCACAGGTGGTATACAAGATATATCGTGGGATATATCAGCCGATATCGTCGATATTTAAAATATTGCTCTTACCTAAGAGGTGCCAAAACATCTCTCTTTGTATATATTGGGAACTCATTATGTTATCTTTCTTGTTTTCAAAGAATTTTTCACCATTATCCATCAAAAAGAAAATGCCTAAACATTTCTTATCTGCATTTCACAAACAGAAGAACTAATGTATAGCTAAACGTGGATCATTAGAAGCTGACTTCCACCAATCTGCATTTTAGGCAAACAAGACCATTTGTCCCAATCTCCAAATGTCGTTTGCTGGACAAGCATATTAGTCCTATCCATAGTTTTGGCCCCACAATGCAGAGGAAGTAAACGTGGATTGGCCTCTGCAACCAATCCTTCTACTTGGTGGCAAACAGGCCGTCCCACCTCCTCTTGGAGTAAGCTGAAATGGTCCAAAGAGCATCTGACAGGCCTGTGAATGAGAGAATCCAAAACATGGACATGGAGAAACCCTATGGAATCCTCAGGAAATGAAAAACTGCATATCCAGTCCATTGTCTATTTTAGAATGTTGTATTCTATGCAAATGTTAATAGTTCAACAGCCAAACAGCTACACCTGTCTCTTGTAACCATGGACGTCGACATTTAACATGCTTTTTGGAAGCAACAGATTTCCACATTTTTCAGGAAACCTTGGAAACTGAAATCAATTTCCATGCCTACTTTTTTCGGCCTACTTTTTTCTCTCAGAGGAAAGTAGGCAATTGATTTCTTTTCCACGGTTTTCCACCTTCGCAATGAAACAGTTCCCTTTCCAAAGAATTCTTACTGGTGCACCATGGACCTTTTTGAATGTACCCCAAAGATGAATGGCAGGATCCTGGTTCCCACCTATCTGCATTTTGGTGAAACGGGACCATTTGTCCCAGTCTCCAAATGCCATTTGCAGGATGAGCAAAGCTGTCCCTGCAACAATTTTGGCCGCAATCCATGCTTGAGATTAAGATGGATAGGATCAATCATGATCCACCCACAAATTTGGCGGCCAAAACGCCACCTCCTTTTGTGGTAAATATAAATTGGCCATAAGGGTTTTCAAACTTGAGAGTAACATTCATGGCCATAGACTGCTTACCAGTCATGGACAGTGCCTATCAGGCCTCTGTCATATATTATCTTGAGTGTGTTCGGTCCATCTTCTGGCACGACATTCATCACCCAAACATTTTTATCTCTGAGGGCAGCTGCAAATGATCCTAAGTTTGCCTTCATGTCCATCACATTCCTTAGAGTGTCCAGCTCAATCTTTGGCTGCAACAGATTCCAGTAACTCTTTACCCTCCGTTGCCAAATACCCTGCACCATGTGAAAAGCATCAGACGCTGCTTCTTCTGTTTTGCATCATGTGAATGGGAACAGGAATGTAAGCTCAACAGGCTTTTGGATTACCGTGTCCTTTTCAAACATATCACTGGTATAATCAAAATCAGCCAGACGAGGAGGACCAGCAGTCAATCGAGCTGGCCAAGGAACCAATCCACTCCCTCTGGCTCTCTGGTTCTCTGATAAAGTCATAAAGAATTTAGTTACTGCATTGTTCAATTTTGTTTCAAGCAATAAAATCATAAATATGAAACAGAAGATACAGCTTAGAAGTTACCGTATAAGTAACGGAGAATATCAAAATGGCATGGAAGGATTTTCTATTGAATAGCATCCTATAATAAAAGAATTCAACCAATCCACTAATTGAAAGAAGAGCATGTTCATTGAACCAAACGAAGAAGAAAGAAGCAAAGAAAAAAAAAAAAAAAACTGGAACCTCATGGCTGAAAATGTGGCACTGATGAGTGGTTTTAGAATCTGAACAGATTACTAACAGGATGCTACCCATTATCAAGCTTTCTTATGATGATTCAAGAGATGAGTCATATGGATGTAGTTATTTATTGGTGGCATTACCCTACACTAGGTATCGCTAGTTCCAAAATTTTCAGATCCTCAAGCAAATCATGTTAAAAAAGAATCCGATGCTCTGTGTTGGTTTTTAATGGCGATAAATGGAACAGAAATAAAATTTTAAAAACCTTTTTGCCAATTTTGATATTAAGGATCACCATCCATGAATCAAGCCATGTTTAAAAAAACATAAAATAATCACACGATTATACCTGAGTGGATCATCACTACCAAATCTATTATGGGTTTAGGATGAGGAGAAACCAAGTTGATTCGTTCAGTAGGGGCTGAGGATAAACCAGAGACATCCAAGAGTGGGCCACACACGCCAAGACGTGTGCACATGTGGAGGAGATGAATTGAGGACACCTACTCTTCTCTACTTCTCTCTCTTTTCCTCCCGCTCTCTAAGGGGGTGTTTGGCGCATGGAATTAGATGGTATTAAGTGGGATGGAACTTTAAATCCCTTGGTTTGAAAAATCATCCCCATTTGGTTCATCATAGATTTCCAACATTGGATCATGTGCATGGAGTAGGGAGGGATAGGGAGGGCTTTCTGCAATTCAACGAGGACATGGATTTCCTCCTAAAAGCACGAGCTAGGACTTTCTTTCGCTAGGAAGGGAGGTGGGGTCCACCTTGATATTTGTGAGGAATCCACCCCATCCATCTGTTTTACAAGATCATTTTAGGGTAAGCGACCAAAAATGAGATAGATTTAAAACTCAAGTGGGCCACACAAGAGAAAACAGTGGGGATTGAGTGACCACCATTGAAAAATTCAATGGGCACAAAAGTTTTGTATCACAATAAAGTTTTCTATGTTGCCTATTGATCCCGACAGGAATGAACTTATAAACGGTTGGGATGACACATAAACATCAAGGTGGAGCTCGGGAAGGTTTCAACGGTAGGAAATTCTTTCCCCACTCTTTCCTCTCGTATGGCCCACTTGAGTTTTGGATCTGCTCGACTTTTGGTAGCATGTCCTAAAATAATCTCACCAAACGGATGGATGGGGTGGATTACTCACAAACATCAAGGTGAGAGCCACCTTACTTCTCAGTGTAGTTTTCAAACACGATTTTCGAGAGGTAGTTGTTTTTCATGTACAACCAAACACTACATGAATCAAAACACGTATTTAAGCCTTACACCAACATGATCCAAACACCAACGTGAATAGCTCACTCCCATGGCATTAAGAGACAATCCACAGACAAGTGCATTTATGGCAAAAAATCAATTCCATCCCACTTTTTTTTAAAAAAAAAAAAAGTTTGTTAGTACCCCTCACTGTCAGTTCACACTTCACTGTTAGCCACCCCCACTAGGGAATCGATACCAAGACCTCAGTGTTGAAACGAGGTATCCTTCACTCAGTCTACCACTTGAGCTATGGAAGACATCCCCATATAATTCCATGCGCCAAACACCCCCTAAGCTCTCTCCAAATGGAAGACATCCAAGGGAGGTGGATGTCCAAAGCTTCTCACTCCATCCCTACTATAGTATGATCTTAAATGGGAGGATATTTAAAATTTTAGGAGAGCATTATATTATGGTACTCCACCACCCCATAGGACATCTGTATACCCTACCATGAAGGAGGTTTGTTTACCTTCCTAATCCATGGACCTCATCTATTTCCTTCTACTATCTGTAGTGTCCATTCTTAGGCAAATCCCATGCCACCCCAAGGTGTGGCCCATTAGATTTTTGCCATCGAATGTCCATCGAGCTTGATTTAAAACACATCAACAGTTAAAACTCATCATTTAAAGGTTGAAAAAACTTAATTAAACAAGAATCGTTAGGGTTGTTGGCCACCCTTTAAAGCATTTGATGGACGGTTCAAACCTTAAGATCAGCACATTAACATGAGATCTCGAGTAAACCAAGTAAATCCCATGTTGGATCATGTGATCTTTAACGAACTTGATGAAGAGACCCAGTATCACCCACTTCTAGTGGTCATGTAGCGACCTCATAAAGTGAACTAAAGCACCTACTATCAAGCCATCTTGGCCCACATATCCTCAGGTCTAAGAATATGGACAGAGCTAGTGCAAATCTGCAAGTATTATTCTAGTATGGACATGATGGGCCTTCCAATCTAGAATTTGCAAGTGATCCCACCAATGTGAATGACCAACGATCCAACCAAGTTGATCATCCACGGCTCACAAATACACACTTGTGTGGGGTAGGGCAAAGGCACACAAACACCAAGTCGGGTCCAATGCTGGAGACTGTCCATCCTGATACCAAGTCAATCCCCTCACACCAAATGACCATCAATGAAGAACAAAGGCAAGTCCTAGTACCTTTATGGTCATGGCCTATGCATTGAGATCCATGGACCATATCTCTCCTTTGGCACTTGGTCGATGTGTCCAATCTCTAAGATGCCCAAGGACTCGGGGGCTACACCACAGAATCCTAGATGAATAACAAACATGTCCACATACAATAAGCATGACATACGTATGAATGAAGATCTATGCATAACTAAGTGCAAGCATACCTAGGTCCAAGAGCCACTTAAACATTGGTTTTCTAGGACACAACCCCAACATTCTAAATGTGACCTTCTAAATCACTCATGATTTCTTAGTTTTAGGGTGTATGGACATTCGATACATCAGGCATCACAATGAATAGCTCAAACGGTGAATGATTTTTTACTTCTTGTTCTATGTCATTCAAACTTTGATGACAGTGATGATCTTGATTTACAGCATGTTATATGAGAGGTACTCTGAATATGAGGGTAAATTCAATAAAATATGTAGAGAAACTATGACAACGAAGAATTGAGGAGCCTTTCCTCCTAACACAAAAACCTTGACCATAAATCATTCTGTAAAACTTTTTTGGAAATATAAAACTTTACTGCAAACGAATGAAAAATAGACCGTTGGTTGACTGCGTACCTAGAATTTGAGATATAATATAGTGAATGTCGAATTAACTTAAGAGAAACCATTGGCATTATAAACAAGCATCTTTTGAACAGTTGGAAAAAAAAAAAATAATAAAGAAAAAACAACAGAGATCACAAACAATGGGTATAAAGGACTACAAAATACAAACTCACGTTGAGAGTAAGGAGTGATGCAAGCTTCCATTGGCACACCCCACACAGCATCTGGATCATCATCAGATCTGCACAGAGGAGGTTGAGTACCGGGCTCTCTCTCCATGTAACAGTCATTTGTCAGAGGTTTGACCCAAATCACCGTTTGATTTCTTTTGGCAGCAATTTTCCAGCACATGCGTTCAACAAGGGCACTCATCTCTCTCCATATACGGAGATATTCTTCATCCTGTGCATATGCTTCAGGAGACGAGTAGGCAAAATAGCCTCCTGGTCTAAGCACTCTATCTAACTCAAGCAAAAGAATCCCATCCCTTTGTAGCCAATCAATCCTACAACGAGAACAATGAGCGAGCTCAAAAGATCTGCTAGGGTAAGGAAGCCTCTTTGTCCCCAACACCCCAAGAAATGCAGGAATGCCCCTTTCCAGGGCAAACTGGATCTGGTTTTGATGTACATCATTCGGTGCTAAAGACATAGCGATTATGTCGGATGATAGGAGATAAGCTCCAAAGCTTGCAACTCCACAGCCTACATCAAGAACCGTTCGGATCCTCCCTTCATTGTTTAAATTACTGTTTGTGAAATTGAGCATCTGCACATTCAAATCAGGACCAATATTAATCATTTTACTCATCAAATTCAAGAAATGTATAAATAAGAAAAGAACAAACCATGCTGCACAAGAAATTAACTGACTTTTATAAATAACAGACTTTCTTAGAGAAGAGAAAAGGAAAGACCAACTATCCTTGACCTTAAAAAATAAAAAATAAAAAAATAAAAAAACCAACTATCCTTTAGCTAATGGATAGCAAATGCCGATACACAACATAGGCCTCGAGACCCCTTGCAAAAGAAGGAAACCCCAGAGCGTGTAAACAACAAATTTACAACTTATAGACTTAACAGCATTATCCAAGTGGGACAGAAATGATGCAATGTTGTTCAACAAAGCATGCTAACAATCCTATATAAAGTTACCATTCAAATTTCAAACTACTTGCACACAAAAAGAAAGCACTTTCAAGTGTAGCAAACAACCGAGAAAGAACAGTACTGGATTTTCCTTCTTTTCTCTTCCAAAACATTCAAGAGCAACATGGTAAGAATAGTACTGGATTTTCCTTCTTTTCTCTTCCAAAACATTCGAGAGCAACATGGTCTTACATTTGCAAGCAACTTGATATATTTATCAGCTCCATAGTGAAAATGCGTGCCTCCCCCAGGAAATATAATCCGTTCACCTTTGACTACCATCCAATTCTGGTCAGATTTCTCATGTGCAAGGTGAGTGTGAGGTATATTTGCTTTCCATACTTCATCTCTGCTCCTTGGCCACTTAATCGGAACCTGCTAGAAGCAAGCATTGCAGCACCAGCAACAAAACACATGGTGGGTACCAGGGACCAGAAAAGGAAAAAAATGTTCAATTTTGTATCTGGTAGAAAAATAAAGGTAATATGACCTTGTAGCCTGGTGGTGGAGGGATCAGGCAATTGTAGCGCCTTTCAGGTGGAGGGCAGTGCCTTTCATAGTGCTCCATCAAAGATAAATCCAGCTTCAACCTCAGTTGGTATATAAGATTTCTGTCTAGGCAGGGAATTAACTCAGAATGCCGTTCGTCACAAACCTTTGGAAGCAGAAACAGAAAGAACCAATGAGGATATGACAAAATCATAGATCATCTCAGTCAGAAACAGATAGGTCAAAAGACAAACCGGAAAGCTTTTTGGCACAAGATCATCATCTCCATCTTCCAGTCCAAACTTGGCGGACGAGTCATCTTGCTTTCCACCAAGCTCAGCATCTTCGTCACCACCCAAATAGGATGACCCAAGTTTTCTCAAAGTTTTACCATAATCCATGGCTGATCCACCATGTTGAGAGCCAAAAAAGGACCCATAATATACAAATAAGAAAGCAAGAAAAATCCCAACAAGGCACAAGGAAGCAACCAATCGCTTCTTTTGGACTCCATCTGATCTTCCCCTCATGATTTTGGCGCAAAATTCAAACCAAGCTACTGTTTGAGTTTTATTATAGCATTCAAAAGAAGACAAAAGGGAACAGCATTTCCAAAACTTAACCAGTGGCAGATGGCCACTAAGAAACTACAAAACTCTTTACAAAACTGCTTATTTGACAATTTACGCTCTGCGGCCTCCCAGGCACAATTCAAAAGGGAATCCCAGAAAGACTTGCACTACTCATATAGAAGCACCACCCTGTAAAATCCAACCCACATTCTGTCAACTAACCAAGACTAGAACACTCAGAAAGAAATAGAAATAACAAAGTCCGGTTCCAATTAAATCAAATAAACAGCATACACAAATGCTTAGGCAATTCAAGCAAGGAGAGATGGATGAAGCAATTCACATGGGGAATGATAGAAGAGGTGATCGGTGGCACACACACGAGAGATCTGGCCACCTGGCCCAAATTCAGGCTGGCCCGCTCATCGAATCCCAGTGGTCAAAAAAATGGCCACTATGTACATTCAACATATTGACAAGGGGATCAGTTACTTTTGGGGCAAGTATAAGCTCGCAGTGGGCCCGCCTGATGAATGACCCAGATCTTGCACCCATGTGCCACATTGGCAACTAAGCAGTGAGCGCCTCTCCGATCCCCCCAGCATTTCTTACCAGTCCCGACCAATTGCCAGGAATGGATCAGCTGCACATATCTGAGAAAACAGCAGATGGCTATCAAAACATTATAAATCTACCAAACATAGATGCAACTGCACATCAAAGCGTGAGGAGATGATGAGAAAACCACCCCAATACGGATAGAAAACCACCACCAAAACTGAAATCTTCAATATCAATATAAGATTATCATGCGATAAGCTTCAATGAAGGGGGGAAAAAAAGGTCATAGGTAGAAATTAGTACAGCACAGAAAATCACACTTTTCTTGATCAGGCCATGGTTTTAAAACTGGGACTTGGTGGCCCCATTTAAGCTCCCACTGCAAGTGTACGTTAGCAAAACAAATGAGGAAATCTAACATTGCCCACCGACGACCGCAAGGCATTAAATTCCGCCCAGAAAAGCAATGAAAGAGACTGACCACAGCCAGTGCTATAAAAATCCAATGTCGGCGAAAACTCCAAAAAAACAAAAATCTTGAAGAAATCAAACTATCCAAAACAAAACCCTAGGCAATATTAAAATATACAATTTTTCAAAAAAAATAAATAATAAAAATTACATTTCTCTGTAATCATCAAGATCTCGAAATCAAATACGGAATTTTCGAAACTAGAACGAGAAAAAGCCCTATTTTAATGCTGGATTTCGCTACACCGAACGCCGGATCTGAGGTAACAACGATCGACTGCGTGGTTTCAGATGAATCCGATTCCGATAGACAAAAAAACAATAGAATTCCGTTCCAAAAGCGGTAGATTTCAATTGAATTCGATATAAATACGAGCATTGAAGAATAACTTACTGCATATAGATCTAGATCGGAACACGATCTTAGGAGAATGACGAAAATGGAAACCCTGGATTTCACAGAGAGAGAGAGTACACAGGAAAGAAGATAAACGGACAGAAAAGGAAAGGGCATCGAGGGAGATGCGTGGAGCCGAGGCGAGCAGATCCGTGATGGACTGTCCTTTTTCTGGTCTGATTATATGTTAGTTTTGCACCATTTAATAAATGGTGATGACTCTTCAGCCATAGACATTGGATGGATTTACGGATATCCGTGGACGGGGTATAACCGAAACATTACAATGGGAAATTAATATCATCCATCTGATTTTTCGTATCTAATTTGGACCACTCAATTTTTTAATTTTAATCTTTTAATAAATGGTCATCATTTGGACGGTTAAGATTTTTTGATCAGTGTTATTTTAGACATTCGATTCAGACAAGCTGTGAACCAAAATTTTAATGGTGTGGATGGCTCCAAACTTAGAAGGATGAGTCACCACCATTTTCAAAATGGTTCTAAACTTACATGGGAGATTGTTCTTCTTGTTTAAGTAGTTGTATGGTAGTACCCGGCATTTTTTTGCGCTGGACACCCGGTTTGCCCGTGTGATCCAGACCATTGGTTTTCTGTTTTCCGTACGCGGCTTAGATGAATCCCAAATCCACCGACGTCCGTGTATCCGGGGCACTGAGATGTATGTTCCTTACATCCACGCCGTCCATCCGTTTTTACCGCTCATTTTAAGCCATGATCCCAACATTGAAGGGACGAGGATTAGGTGGGGCAGGCTAACAGGTTAGTGGGTGAGGCCCTGACCATGGGCCTACCCAGACGTATGTGTTGTATATCAGGCTGTCTATCCTTTTTGCCAGCACATTTCAGGACATGGTGCAAAAAATGAAGCAGATCCAAATCTCAAGTGGACCACACAAAGGGATTGGGTTCCCACCGTTAAAAACTTATGGGAATATGAAATTTTTAGATCAAGCTTCTACTTTTGCTTTTCCATTCATCCATGAATGTAAAACCTTATCAACGGGTTGAATGGCAAATAAACATTACAGTGGCTTTACAAAGCTTTTAAAGGCTGGCATTCAATTAAGACTGTTTTCATTTGATGTGGTCTAATTAAGATTTGGATCTAACCCATTTTTGGGATGAGACCCTAAGATGAGCTGGAAAAATGGATGGACGGTATGGATATACAGTATATACATCGAGGTGGGCCCAAAGTCAGGGCCTCATCCACAAAGCTGTAACCCGGCCTTGCGCTCAAATTGAAGCAGATCCAAATTTTACGTGGATATGGGGATTGAATGTCAACCGTTAAAACCTTCCTGGAGGCCACCGAAATGTTCATGTGCCATCCAACCTGTTGATAAGGCTACACAGTACTGGATGAAGGGATCATATAAATACGAACTCGATCCAAAACTTTCGTAGCCCCCAGAAGTTTTTAATGGTGGGAGTTCAATTACCACTGTTTCATGTGGTGTGGCCCACATGAGATTTGGATATACTTAATTTTTCGCATGGTGCCATAAAATGATCTGTCAAACTGAATGGACGGAATGGATGTAAGGCACATACATCACAGTGGCCTCACCGTCCAGCCACCGATATCTGCGCCACTATTTCCGCATACAGACTATCTCAATGAAGTATCAGTGACATTGACGGTTTAAACTCTCTATTTATAGCTTCGACCGTTAAGAAAGTGTTCTAACATAGCGCGCGGCTTCGGTGGATCCCTGTATCCACCGAGGTGGGCGGGACGCCTGACTATGGGGCCACCTTGATGTATGTGACTACATCCACACCGTCCATCCGTATTGGAAGCTCATTTTAAGGTATGATCCAAGATAATGAAGCAAATCTAAATATCGGATGTAGCATACTTACATGAAATAGTGGTGATTGACCATTAAAAGCTTTTTGTGGGCCACATAAGCTTTGGATCAATATGATATTTGTTTGGCCTCTTCATTTAGGTTTTTGTGACCTTATCAATAGGTTAAATGACAAATAAACATTATGGTGGAATTCATGAAGTTTTTAATGATGCAGATTCAATCACAAATGTTTGTGTGGTTTATTTGAGATTTGGGTCAATTTCATTTTTTGGATCATGCGGTGAAATGAGCGGTTAAAATGTGCACAGCATATGAGGCCATTATTTTATTTTATTTTTAAAGATCACTAATTGTATTAAAAGAAAGAAAAAGCATAAAGAGAAAGCAAAAAAGCGCAGGGCAACACCCCCAGAGGCCATTATTTATTTAGTCATTGCCTACCGTCCAGCTTTTCATGAAAGCTGAAAGTGCCTTTTAAGAATGGTAGTGTGGGTGATTTACTGCATTAACATTGTGAGTTAATTATGAACCGTTTCCTCTAGTGTGGTCCATCCATGATGAGTTTTATCCTTTTTTTTTTGTTAGCTTGTTAGTACACACCCATGTCAGTACACACTGATGGGGTTTTCCTCCTCAATTCAGAGGAGAGGTAACGCAGTTTCCTTATTTGACTCTAATTCATCCGCTTATGTGCAGTTTCCTTATTTGAGTCTAATTCCTCTGATTCTCTATTTATGGGGTTCCAAAACGTAATTAGGGTATTCTATTTTAAGGGTTTCTCACCTCCAAAGTGAGAGAGAAAGATAGCAAAAGAGGAAGAGAGGGAAAAAGTGAAAGAGAGAAATAAAAAAGAGAGAGAGGAAGCTTATGGAAGGGAGAATTCTGTTCGTAGAGGTGACCTACTGCGCAGTCGACGTCTCAGCGCTTCTACGTCCTCGTGATCGGTGAGATCTCTCCTTTTTTAATTATTCTCTTATTGTTCATCCACTCCTGCGTGAGTGAAGAAGGTTTGATCCAAGCAGTGTGTGCTTGTGATCAGTTGTAATGTTCTACTTCTTAGTGGATTGTTGATATGGACGAGGTCCCGTGGTTTTTACCTTTTTGAGGGTTTTTCACTAAAAATCTCTTGTGTCGTGTGGTTTGTACTTTGATTTATTTCATTACTTTTTTATCCCATAATTCTGGTTCAATCTGGGAGGTTAGATCCTAAGGTTTTGTGCAAGACCCATAACAAAGTGGTATCAGAGCTAAGTTCATTGAACAGAGTGGGATCGGTTTTGAATTATAGAGGTGGCTCATCAAGGATGATCAGCCTCAATGGTTCTAACTAGACCATATGGAAGGCTAAGATGGAGGACTTGCTTTATTGCAAGGACCTATATTCTCCAATTTTAAGCATATCAACAAAATCCAAGGATATGTCTGATGATGATTGGAAGAAGATGGACCGAAAGGCGGTAGGGTTTATTAGACAATGGTTAGACGATTTCGTATTCCACCATGTGTCTACAGAGACCTCAGCTGGTAGCCTATGGCTGAAATTACAAGGGTTGTATGAGAATAAGACAGCCGGCAATAAGATTTTCTTGATACGACGACTTGTGAATCTCAAGTTCAAATATGGTGGTTCTATGGCCGAGCACATGAATGAGGTCAGCAATATAGTGAACCAGCTCTCCGCTATGAAGATGGTCTTGGATGATGAATTGCAGGCTTTGATATTGCTTAGTTCATTGCCTGACAGTTGGGAGACATTGGTGGTGTCTCTAAGTAACTCCACACCAGATGAAAAGATTTCCATGGAACGGGTAACCAGTTGTCTTTTCAATGAGGAGACAAGGAGAAAGTCTCAAGGGTCTACTCAGTAAGAGGCCCTTGTGACACAGGAACGGGGAAGAAAGAACAGGAAGGGCGGGAAGGCCCGAGATAAATCAAGAGGCAAGTCAAGTACCAGGAAAGATGTTGAATGCTGGAATTGTCGCAAGAAGGGTCATTACAAGCATGAATGTCATGGTAAGAGAACGACAAGAAGGAAAAAGAAAGAGAAGGAAGATGAATCAGACTCCACCACGGTCGCTTCAGATGGCGATGTTGTAGTTATTCTTTCAGCAGATTATGATGTTTGTCTCACGGCTACGAGTCAAGACACCGACTAGGTGATTGACTCGGGAGCCGCTTTTCCTGCGACTCCACGCAGGGACTTCTTTACAAGCTATAATTCATGTGACTTTGGAACCGTGAAGATGGAGAATTCTTGCGTATCAAAGATCGTAGGGGTTGGTGATATTTGCGTAAAGACCGATGTGGGATGCACATTGGTTCTCAGGGATGTGAGGCATATCCCAAACCTTCACCTCAACTTGATGTCGACGGGAATGTTGGATGATGATGGCTATGAAAGCTGTTTTGCTGGTGGACGTTGGAAGTTCATCAAGGGTTCGTTGATCGCAGACAAAGGAAAGAAGTGTTGCACTCTTTACAACGCAAGTGTCAGTGTGTGCAAGGATGGGTTGAACACAGCGGAAGATTCAGCTATTAACATGTGGCACAGGCGTCTAGGCCACATGAGAGAAAAAATGCTTCAAGTACTAACGAGGAAGCGGCTCCTTCAAGACGTGATAGGTATACCTCTCAAAACCTGTATTGATTGTTTACTAGGGAAACAACATAGAGTTTCATTTGTTAAAACTGTTTCTCATGTTAATAAAGTGCATGCATTAGATTTAGTTTATTCTAATATTTGTGGTTCTATGAGGACAAAAACCTTGGGTGGGGCATTATATTTTGTCACTTTTATAAATAATGCATCTAGGAGGGTTTGGGTTTATGCTTTGAAATCAAAGGACGAGGTCTTTGGTGTGTTTCAATTGTTTCATGCTATGGTCGAGAGAGAGACCGGTAAGTCATTGAAGTGCATCCGCACTAACAATAGTGGTGAATATATTGGCTACCTTCATGAGTATTGTAAGTCCCTAGGTATACGGCATGACCAGACGGTTCCCAAGACCCCCCAGCATAATGGTGTGGCTGAGCGAATGGATCATACCATTATAGAGAGAATCAGATGCATGTTATCCCATGCGAAATTGTCCAAGACGTTCTGGAGAGAAGCAATACACACGGCGGTGTATTTGATAAACAAGTTTCCATCAACCCCGTTGAATGGAGAAGTACCTGAGAAGGTGTGGACTGGACAGGATCCATCGTACAGTCATCTCAGAGTGTTTTGATGCAGAGCATCCGTTCACGTACCAAAGGACGAGAGGTCCAAGCTCGATATGAAGATCAGGCAGTGTGTGTTCTTGGGGTACGGTGATGAAAAGTTCGGTTACAGATTGTGGGATCCGACCGAGAAGAAGCTCGTCAGGAGCAGAGATGTGGTTTTCTTTGAAGATCAGTGTATAAAAGACATTGGTAAGCCAGAGAAGAACCAGCCTAATTCAGGTGAGCTAGAAGACATGAATCCGATTATTCCTCCCGTGATGCCTGATAACTGGAGAGTACAACAAGGTGTAGAGAACGAGGGAGTTCCTTCAGAAGATAGACCAGGGGAGCAGCCCCCACTTGATCCACCTGTTAAGCCACAAGTGAGGAGGTCATCCAGGGATAGACAACTGTCCAATAGGTACTCGTCGCATGAATACATTATCCTGACTGATGGGGAAGAGTTAAAAGATTATTTTGAGGCCCTAGCCGACGAGCATAAGGGGGAGTGGTTGAAAGCTATGCAAGAGGAGATGAAATCCTTACATAAGAACCACACTTATGATATGGTGAAATTGCTTAAGGGCAAGAAAGCTTTGAGCAACAAGTGGGTGTTCAGAAAGAAGGTCGAGTAGAAGAATTCACAGACGAGGTTCAAGGTCCGACTTGTGGTGAAAGGGTTTGGTCAGAGGAAAGGCATAGACTTCGAGGAGATATTCTCACTAGTGATGAAGATAACATCCATACGGGTGTTGCTTGGGTTGGTGGCTAGCATGGATCTTGAGATAGAACAGTTAGATGTTAAAACTGTCTTCCTCCATGGTGACCTGGAATAAGAGATCTACATGCACCAACCAGAGGGGTTCAAAATCAAAGGCAAAGAGCATATGATGTATAGGCTAAGGAGGAGCTTTGTATGGGCTGAAACAAGCTCCACGATAATAGTACAAGAAGTTTGACTCGTTTATGTTGAAGCATGGGTATGACAGAACGAAGTCGGACCACTGTGTGTTCACGCGCAAGTTCTCAGATGGTGATTTCTTAGTTCTGCTATTACACGTTGATGACATGCTCATCATGGGTAAAGACATCAAGAAGATTGACAAGCTAAAACAGGAGTTGGGCAAGTCGTTTGTTATGAAAAACTTGGGTCCGACTAAACAGATTTTAGGAATGGAGATAACTCGTGACAGAAGTAGCAGAAAGCTTTGGTTATCACAAGAGTTGTATATTGAGAAAGTCCTAGAGCGGTTCAATATGAATGTAGCGAAGCCGGTCAATATTTCATTGGACGGTCACTTCAAATTGAGCGACAAGCAATGTCCTAAGACAAAGGCAGATGTGGATGAGATGAGGAAGATACCCTACGCATCAGCGGTAGGAAGTTTGATGTATGTCATGGTGTGTACGCGTCCAAACATAGCATATGCAGTTGGTGTTGTTAGCCGGTATCTTGTCAATCCTGGCAAAGAGTATTGGGCAACTGTGAAATAGATACTGCGGTATCTAAGAGGCTCATCCAGGTTGAGCCTATGCTATGGAGAAGGAAAACCTGTGTTAGAGGGCTATACAGATGCAGATATGGCAGGTGACATAGACTCCAGGAAGTCTACATTGGGGTTCATGTTCATGTTTGAAGGGGGAAAGGTCTCTTGGCAGAGCAAGCTACAGAAGGTTATAGCATTGTCGACGACAGAGGCCGAGTACATTGCAGTTACAGAGGCATGTAAAGAGATGTTTCGGATGAAGATGTTCTTACAAGAACTTAGCCTGAAGAAGGAGCAACACGTGGTCTATTGCGATAGTCAAAGTGTTATACACTTGAGTAAGAATCCAAGTCAGCACTCCAAATCGAAGCACATAGAAATTCGGTATCACTGGATCAAGGATACTTTGGAGCAGAAGGTGTTACAGCCTGAGAAGGTCCACACGGACAATAATGGGTCAAAGATGATGACCAAGGCATTGCTCAAGGGCAAGTTTGATGTTTATAGAAACCTGGCTAGTTGAAGAATGTGAATTCCTCCTGAGTCGGAAAAGGAAAGATTTGATGGGTTTTCCTCCTCAGCTCAGAGGAGAGGTAGTGTAGTTTTCTTATTTGACTCTAATTCCTCCGCTTATGTGCAGTTTCCATATTTGAGTCTAATTCCTCCGGTTCTCTATTTAAGGGGTTCCAAAACGTGATTAGGGTATTCTATTTTAAGGGTTTATCACCTCCAAGGTGAGAGAGAAAAAAAGAGGAAGAGAGAGAAAAAGAGAAAGAGAGAAATAGAAAAGAGAGAGAGGAAGCTTGTGGAAGGGAGAATTCTGTTCGCAGAGGTGATCTACTGCGCAGTCGATGTCTCAGCGCTTCTATGTCCTCGTGATCGGTGAGATCTCTCATTTTTTAATTATTCTCTTATTGTTCATCCACTCCTGCGTGAGTGAAGAAGGTTTGATCCAAGCAGTGTGTGCTTGTGATCAGTTGTAACGTTTTACTTCTTAGTGGATTGTTGATCTGAACGAGGTCCTGTGGTTTTTACCTCTTTGAGGGTTTTCCACATAAAAATCTCTTGTGTCGTGTGGTTTGTGCTTTGATTTATCTCATTGCTTTATTATCCCATAATTCTGGTTTAATTTAAGAGGCTGGATCCTAAGGTTTTGTGCAAGGCCCCCAACACACACACTCCATGTTAGCCACCCCACTAGGGATCGATACCAAGACCTCAAATGTTGAAATGAGGTATCTCCACTTAGTCTGCCAGTTGAGCTATGGATATGGGTGTGATGAGTTTTGCCCTTAAACTTTGGTAAATTGCATGAAATTAAAATTAATTTCATGTGGACAGCTTGACCTTGCTATGAGACGATGTAGTGAACCCCGTACAAGATGTGGGATGAGTTCAATAGGTGGTTTTTACACTGGGATATCATTTAGCACTTTATTCCTTTTTCTTCTTCATTTTTCTTTTTCACATGAGAACTATTTGGTGGTTACAACCATTGCCACCTCCGTGGGACCTACTCTAGCAAGCCTTCAGTGTTATTCCCTCCATTTTGGCAAGCTTCTGAGTTTTATTTTTAAAGATTTCATGTCACACTCTCTGATGTAAAAAGTTATAACGGTCAAAGGTAGGTTTGGTTAGGATAATGGTGGGTTTTGTTTTTTTGTTTTTGCTTTTATCAATGATGGGAGTTTGTGAAAATGGAGGGTGTGGTGGTTCCCTTTATAATTTTTTTTATGGGATGAATGGTAGGAGTTTATGAAATTGATGAATTTTGTAATTGAAAATTATTGTAATAGATGAATTTTGAAAAGAATGAATGTTGTAATGGATAGATGTGATAAATGTTACTCAAAAGTAGGCCCAAAGTTGCTGTTGATCGCTAATACTTACCGTAGATCGTCGATACTTACAGTTGATCGTCAATCACATGAAAACAATCATAACTCCCATGTTACATGTTTAATTTGGGTGATCTTGTACTTGTTGGAAATGTAATTTAATGAATTTTCAAATGGATTTAAAATCGCCTCATTTGGACATCACTTTATATGTGCTACAAAAACGGTCATAACTCTTTCGTTACATGTCTGATTTGGGTAATCTTATACTTGTTGGAAATGTAATTTAATAAAATTTTAAATGGTTATAGAACTATCTCACTTAGACACCATTTGACTGCCTAAAAGTGGGCCTAAAATTATTGTGAATCGTAAATCCCATAAAAACGATCATAACTCCCTCATTATACATCCAATTGGGGTTATTTTATACTTGTTGGAAAATTAATTTGATGAACTTTTCAATAACTTTAGAATTATCTCATTTTTATATTATTTTATTGCCCAAAAGTAACCCTAATATTTATCTATTTGGATATCTCATACGCTAATAAATGTAATGATGACCATTTTCATGGGATCTGTAATCGATAGTGAGTCTCGACGATCCAAAGTAATTCGCGCCCATTTTTTGGCAATCAAATGGTATCCAAATGAGGTGATTCTAAAGCCATTTGAAATTTCATCAAATTACCTTTCCAAAAGTATAAAATCACTTAACTCAGACATGTAACGATGTCATTGTGATCGTTTTTATGGGACCGGTGATCCATAGTGAGTACCGGCAATTTATAGTGAGTATTGTCAACCCATATTAATTTTGGGCCTACTTTTGAGCAATCAAATGATGTCTAAATGAGGTGATTCCTAATCCATTTGAAATTTCACCAAATTATCTTTCCAACGAATATAAGATCACCTAAATCAGACAAGCAACGAAGGAGTTATGATTATTTTCGTGAGACCGTCGATCTATAATGAGTACTGGCGATCCATAACGAGTATCGGTGATCTATAGTAAGTTTGGGTACACTTCCGGGCAAACAAATGGGGTATAAATGAGTTAATTCATAATCCATTTGAAATTTTAGCAAATTACATTTCCAACAAATATAAGATCACCAAAATCAGATATATAACAAGGGAGTTATGGTAGTTTTTATGGGACAAGCGATATAAATTGAGTACCGACGATCCATAGTAATTCTGGGCCCACTTTTAAGCAACATTCTTTAATTACAATATTTTTCCATTACAAAATTCACCCATTTCAAACTCTCACCATTCACACTCATAAAAAAATAAAAATAAAAATTATAAATGGAACCATCACACCCCCCTCCCTTTCACAAACTCATATCATTGATACCTACTACAAAAAAAAAAAAAAAAAAAACATACAAAACTCACTATTATCCTAACATAAACCTACCTTTGGTTATCATAGCCTTTTTACATCAAAGAGTATAGTCAAAATTAAAAAAATAAAAATAAAATAAAAAATACTTAGAAGCTTGCCAGAATGGAGGGAATGACGTTAGAAGCTCACTGGAATGGGTCCCACAGAGGTGGCAATGGTCCTAATGGTCAAATGTCCCCTCCCATAAATTTATAAATATTAAAAAAAACAAAAAAACAAAAAAACAAAGACAAAGAAGAAAGAAAAAGAAAATAATAAATGGCCTTCCCGTATAAGGGACCACCTACTAAACCCATCCCACGTCTTGTGTGGGGCCCATTGAATTATCTTGTAGAAGATCTAAACCGTCCACATGAAATGGATTTTAATTTTATGTCATCTGCCAAAATCTAAGGAAAAAGTTAATATGAATGGACCACATCGGAGGAAATAGTTAAGAATTAACTCACAACATTAATGCAGTTGTGGCGGAAAGAAATCTCCAAAAAATTTTGAAATCATCTTTTCATGAGCTTAGGGCTTTCCAAGTAAAGTGAACGGATCAGATTGACCGAGGGGTGGCATCAATCATTGATTTAGTGGGGCCCACATTGCCATTCTCAGTAAGCCCTATCAACTTCCATGAAAAGCTATGGTCATGCAAAGAGACAGCTGATAAAGGATTATTTCATCCTTTAATATATATATATATATATATATATATATTATATATATATATATATATATATATATATATATATATATATATATATATATATAAGGTATCTTAATGGCTAAATAATGACTTTAGATTCTGAGGTTGACGCCTTTATTACATCATAATCAAAGGTTATTTTACTTAACTTCCCATGAGGACCGCTGAGATGGTAACAATAGCGTGTGGTGTGTTGGGCACGTTGAAGCCCACCCTGATGTATATGTTTTATATCCATACCAACCATCCATTTTTCCAACTCATTTTAAGGCATAAATAAAAAATTTAAGTAGATCCAAAACTCAAGTAAACCACACTATTGAAAAAAGTGTCGATTGAACACCCACAATTTAAAACTTTTCACCCACCACAAAAGTTTTGGATCAAGCCCATATTTGTATTTTCCCATCATCCAAGTCTTTGTGACCTTATCAACAGGTTGGATGGCAAATAAACATTACAATGGGCTTGATAAAGTTTCCTACTGTAGGTATTATTTTCTCCACTGTATATGTGGTAATGGTCCACTTGAGCTGTATATCTACTTGGTTCTTGGTTCATGCATTAAAATGATTTGGCAAAATGGATAGATGGTGTCGATATAAAGCACATACATGAGCAGGAGACCCACAACTCATACACGACTGCTGGTGTAGTGTTCGCAACACTACCTAATACACGTCCCTCCTCAAATATGAAACCAACAAACCAACCGTCCGGATTAACTAATGTGGGCCTCGTATTAATTGGAAAAAACAAAGAGTATATACTGCAAACGTGCGGGCATGGTATATACTCATCCTGATTCCGAGGGCATGAGATTCCGAGGGAAATGATTTCACTTCAGCTTATCGACAATTTCGAGTTACTCTTGAAATATTTTTTTTACAGCGGGAGATAATTAGCTAGAGTTCCTTAGCCGTACACGCTGATGATGCACCAATCCAGACCATCCATACGGTTGAACCTACTGCAGACGGTAAAATGGGGAGCGGATGAACGCGGATTTCATACTAACCCTGCCAGTTCTCTACTGGTCAGTTCTCTGTGGGGCCCACAATGATGTATGTGTTTTATCATTTCTCAGCATGCGCCTAAAAATGAGGCAGATATAAGCCCATCATTAAAAACTTACCAAAGCCCACTGGAATGTTTACTTGCTGTCCAACTTCTTAATTACATCATGCGAACCTGGTTGAAGAGAAAATACAAATATCAGCTTTGATCCAAAACTTTTATGGCTATTTGGAAGTTTTTAATAATGAGGGTTAGATCAACTTCAGCTCGAACTCGGCTCGGCTCGGCTCGGCTCGGTCCTCAAGCCTGACTGGCCAGCTCGACTCGGTTCCGTCAGCATCTTGGGCCAATTTGAGCCGAGTTCGAGCCGAGTTCGAGTCGAGTTCACCATTGCAGCATTTCCACAAATACCTAGACTACATCTTCAAAATCTTTGTATGTGAAATAGAAACAATGTTTTTACAGGTATTTTATCAAATACCTTCTAAGCAACATAAATTTTTTTTTTTAGAAAAAAAAAACCCAAGAAAAAAAGGATATTTATTTCATGTACATACCTTCCTTACCACCAGCCACACTTCATTGAGTCATTTTATCAAACACTTGGTGAGCAACATCAACGACAAAGTAACCGAGTCATCGAACTGGTTCAATTCGAGTTCAATTTGAGCTGGATTCGATCCGAGTCGAGTTGAGCTAGGGCCTGCTAGAACTCGGCTTGAACTCATTTTCGAGCTCAAAAAATCAGCTCGACTTGGCTCGAACTTAGCTTCGAACAAAGTCGAATCGAGCTTTTTCGAGTCGAGTCGAGCGAGCTAATTGAGCTAGCTTCGTTCGTGTACACCCTTAGCTATGACGGGTTGAGTATCGAGACTGGCCACTGAAGTGGCGTCACCAAGTTATGTGGGCCCCACCATGATGTATGTTTTGTATCCACACCGTCCATACATTTTGAGAGATCATTTTAGGGTATGATACAAAGACTGAGGAAGATCCAAGGCTGGAGTGGACCATTCCACAGAAAACAGTGGAGAGAGTGACGCCCACCGTTGAAACCTTCTGAAGGTCCACCATGATGTTTATTTGAGATCCAACCTCTTCATGTGTTAAAGAAGACATGACAGAAGGGAAAACACAAATATTAGCTTGATTGAAAACTTCTGCGGCCCTTAAAATTTTTTAATGGTGGGCGTCACTCTCCCCACTATTTTCTGTGCTAGGGTTCACTAGAGCTTTGGATCTGACTCATTCGTTGGATTATGCCCTAATATGATCTCTCCAAATGGATGGACGGTGTGGATACAAAACATACATTATTGAGGTCAAAATCTAGACCACCCTCTACTCAATGCCGTGAACCTTCGACGAACCCTAGTCCTGCACAAAAAGGTGAGCAAAGGAGAACCCTGGCTCAACCGGGGGACCCTCTGATGCCTAAGTCAGGCTAGGGAATCTGGGTCTAAGTTGAATGTAGAGAGAGGGTGCGAGATCTTGCGTACCTGTAGCAATGGGGTCCCCTGGTATTTATACCTGAGGGTTGAACGATCCACGTCCGTTAATCTCGGCATGATTTGCTTAGTCAGCAAGATATTGCGATCATGGAGATATTATCCATAATCTTTGTGTCGTGCGGCGTGTCATGTCTTAAGGGTGCATATCCTTAGGCGAAATATTCGGTCACGTCCGTATTTAGGTTAGTCTCCAGGCTCGGCACACGGAGTATCCTCACCTGGGTTTGGCTTCAGACTGTGTAATCCTGAGACCGAGCACTGGTAGTCAGAGTTTGTCAGTAGATCACCGAGGTCAGAGTTCGTTAAATGAAGTTGAGGACGAAGATTAGAGCTTGGATCAGCCATCCTGTAACACCCTGAAAATCGGGGGTCGAGTGTAACTCAACTCCCGAGTTCTAACGCATCACTTATGCAACTTAAATAATGCTGATTAAATATTGTCTGTGTTAGAACAATAAACATGAGTGAGATTATACCAAAAATAGTAATTCATACTCCAGATCATTTGTATAAAGGCAAGCGGAAGACTGAACTACATATACATGTATGTAATGAAACAAAAATCATTTTTGTTCTCTAGAGTATGAATCTATCTGAGTTACCATATACATATGTTTGTTTTGTGAACAAAATGTCAAAAATAATCTAAGAAGCGATCCCTGCAAATCCCGTCAGTCCGGCAGTCTAGTCGAAGCCGCCATAGTACTGCATATAAGAGAACTCCTCCTGGTCCTCGTAATAATCAGGCTCCGCCTCCTGAGTCGTCGGCTCGTCTAAACCTGAGATAGAGTTTGGTTGGTGTCGCAACACCGTCCCGTAACGTGGGAGTGAGTAGCTAACTCAGTGGAACAATAAAGCATAGGTTAACATGTTATCAACACAGTCAAGCAGTAATGATAAAGCAGTAAAATCAAACACTCCTAGCTACTCTTATTAATGCAAGTATGGATGCAGGTGTGATGGATGCCCTCACCACACCCTCCCTCGTGCGACACCATCTCACGTTCGCGGCATACTTTCATCCCTCAGTGCTCCACATCTTCCAGGCACATGCAATGCATGATGAGCATGATTACCGAGTTTTTAATTAGTCCATTTCAGACAGCAGGATTAGGAAACTAAGGTACCTCCCTTGTATCATTCCCAAACACGATCCATTCTAGGGTCGTCAGTCCTAGTTAATATCAGACGATGGTGTGTTTTCTAGGTCACTGCAAAGGCTGCCAGGGCTGTTACGCACAAAGGTTACACCACTCCCCCATCATCTCTTAAACGATTCATCACAATACAGAAACAGGCCTAGTTCATACTCTATATACCGCGGTAAACCCTAAGGCGCACTGCGATTTCAGAGTATGCTCGAGGTCACTACAAAGGGCTGCTAGGGCTGTTACGCACAAAGGTTGCATTGCTCCCCCATCACCTTATCAATGTAGGCCGACAGCACGAATATAATGTCTCTACCACCATAATCGGCTCACGAGTTGGGTTGCTCACTGGTCACTACGGCGAGGCACGTGGCCCCAGCATAGGCCAATAGCTCGACCACGGTGTCCCATACCACAATGCCCGGCTCATGAGTCTTAGCGGATCGAGGTACCATGGTTAACGAGATTCTTACTGGTAAGTTTGGTACCCTAAGTTCAAGCATTAGTGACCAAACATGGTGAACATACATAAGACACACGGGTTACTTAACGTGCTCGGCTAGCTCGAGCGCACAACAAGTTGAGCGATATGAAGCGCAGAGGCACTTCGTGTGGCCAACCACTATCGCCAACCGAAGTACGACACGGGTTCACCAAACACATCATATGTGGCGAGATGAATCTCAACCACGATCTCAAGTCTGGTACCGAATGTCTGGACTATGGACATAGTCCCAAACTCAATCAATTCTCAACCATAGCATGTGAAGTAAAGCATGATAAACAAAGTAAATCAAGCACGCTAGCAAGCATGTCATAAAGCATATTATAAAGCATGTTATGAAACAAGTTACAAAGCATGTTAAAAAGCATGTTATAGAGCACTATACAAATAGGGATACAAACACATATATTTCATAAGTGAGTGGTTAGAGTAAACAACCACATGAAGGGAATCATACGTGTCTCTACGGTAGTTGAGAACCCCATCTCAGCACCTACCTAAGGCACTAACATCTAAGATCTTACTCCCACACACAATTTCACAAACACCTAGAGTACACTATTTCAACAAACATGACGTATGTTAGTAAAATATGTATTAGGGTTGTCCTTTCACCAGACTAGTATTTTATCCGTGTATATCATATTCACACAGCAAATAATCATGACAATTACATCTCCAAAATTTATACATATGCGGTATTTTCTAGAATACACAATTTCAACATATATAGTGTATATAAGCAAACATTTATTACGGCGATTCCTTTCGCCAAATAAGTATTTTATCCATATACTATATAATCATACAACAATTAATCATGGCAAACACATTTCCAAAATTTGTACGTATACGGTATTTCTACGTATACCTAGAGTATGTAAAATTCCATATTTTGCATCTTTAATCGAAACAGGAAACGGAAAGCACTTTGTACATGTACAATTACATGCAGATCATGAATCTATCATTATCTGACATTGAAAGTGTTGAAAACCGTAACCTATACACTTAAAGTCGTCACCTTATACCTTAGGATTGCAACGAATTAGCTAGGTTCGTTAGGCTTCCGTATCCGGCGAATTTGTAGCCTAAAGAGCGAAACCGATTAGTTATTTCATAACCTATAACCTTCACACTCTTAAACAGATCTAGGGTTAGGGTTTCTTACCTTAAAACGGAGTCGATATCGCCGGGAAAGCGGTAAGGAAGGGGTGGTGCAGCCCGTGTGGTGGTTGGAAACAGTAGGAGGAGTTTCTCCCACAACTCTCAAGCTTTCTCTCACCTTTCCTCTATTCTTCTTAGGGTTTTATCCCAAATTCTCTGTGGGCTTGAGTAGTGTCTTCTAGGTCTTTGTCTCCTTTCACTCTCTGGTACTTATGTATTATATACTTATAGTTACTTTCTTCTTTGTCGGTTTCTTCAAGCTTCTTATAAGCAAATCGGCGTTAATTCAGATCAAAAGAGGGCTGGCGGCCTCCTTGAGCCAAACGTCGGACTTAAGCTCTCTAACCTTGGATCTACGTGGGGTTATGTTTTCGTCTCGGTCGGAATCCCAGATCACGAGTGGCGGACCATTTTCAGTTCAACGGTCAGTGGGCCTCGATCCGAAATTCCAAGTACTTGTAAATGTTCATGAAATTTTTCCTGATCCGAAGTGTATTTGGGTCAGATTCTGACGGTCTGGTTGCTTATAAAATGTACGCAAGCGATAGGTGCCAGATCACTATTCAAGATATTTATTTTGTAAAGAAAACTGGAGTTTTCACACTCCCTCGCTCTGGACTCGAGCGAACGGCCGTTGGACATCGTCTGGACTTGATTTTCGAGATGGTTGTCAAGCCCAGTGAGGCGGTCATGATTCCTTAACTTCGTATTATTCGGACTCCCGATGTGTGGTCTAGACCTGATACGGAGTTTCAATTCGTTCCCGAGAGCAGTTGGGTAATGAGTTTGATCCTAGACTTTAGGGTAACCTAGCGTCAATGATTCTACAAGTTTTGGGTCTTGCAGATCGTATTTAAAACGATTCCAACGGATTTCATGGCTAATCTAGTTTAGCACTTAGTTAACTTTGTTAAATTTCTAAAGGATTTAATCCTAAGTGATTTCTAGTCGATGTGATACTCGAGCCCTTGTACGGAAATTTACAGGTCATTACAATCTACCCCCCTTAAACAAAAATTTCGTCATTGAAATTTGTACATTTTCGTATTCCTCGAGAATCTGAGGGTAGTTCTTCCTGACCTCGGCCTCAGTCTCCCAAGTAGCTTTCTCCTCTGAATGATGCGTCCATAGTACCTTTACAAGTGGAATGACCTTGCTACGCAGTACCTGCTCCTTCCTGTCAAGGATACGCATGGGCGCAACTCATACGTAGCATCCTCGCTCAGCTGTACCTACTCCCATCTGATGATATATGAAGGATCAGGAACGTACTTCTTCAGCATAGATACATTAAATACGTTATGTACAGCTGCAAGTGGCGTGGGCAAAGCGAGACGATACGCCACATCACCCACTTGATCCAGTATTTGAAACGGACCGATAAACCTCGGCGTGAGCTTCCCCTTCTTCCCAAACCGAAGGACTCCCTTCATAGAGAAACTCGGAGGAATACATGATCCCCGACCTCGAACTCAAGCGGTCGCCGCCTCGTATCGGAGTAACTCTTCTGCCTGCTCTGCGCTAAGTAGTCGACGCCTGATAATGTCGACCTTCTCTGTAGTCGCCTGTACCAACTCCGGGCCAATCAGACTACGCTCGCCAACCTCAGCCCAACAATGCAGTGCTTTGCAAGGACGACCATACAAGGCCTCATATGGATTCATACCAATACTTGCCTGGAAGCTATTGTTGTAGGCGAACTTTGCGTAAGGAAGACAGTCATCCCAACTGTCCTTGAAGTCCAACACACATGCCCGCAACATATCCTCTAGAATCTGATTTACCCGCTCCGTCTGCCCATTAGTCTGAGGATGAAACGCCGTACTGAACTTCAACTTCACACCCATCACTTCCTGGATACAAGTCCAGAAGATAGATGTGAACCGAGTGTCTCTATCCGACACAATCTCAAGTGGAACTCCATGCAGACGCACAATTTCTCTGATATACAATCTAGCCAGCTCATCTGCAGAGTTCGTGACTCTGATAGGGAGAAAATGGGCCGATTTGGTCAACCGGTCCACAATCACCCAAATAGAATCGTGTCCCTTCCTCGTCTTTGGCAGCCCAGATATGAAATCCATAGAGATGAAGTCTCACTTCCACTCTGCTATGGGCATGGGCTGAAGCAGTCCAGGAGGTCGGCGATGTTCTGCCTTGACCTGCTGGCACGTCAGACAACGAGACACATACTCAGCGATGTGGGCCTTCATATTATCCCACCAATACGACCGTCTCATATCCCGGTACATCTTCGTGCTACCAGGATGCATCGCAAACTTCGAGTTATGGGCAGACTCGAGAAGCTCGCGTCTCAAGTCAGGCATGTCAGGAACGCATAGGTGGCCACGAAATCGTAAACCCTCATCAGAACCAACTCTCCACTCGGAGTCCTCGGCGTCGCTAGCTTACTCTCGAAGTTCAGACAGCCGCTCATCGCCCTCCTGGGCCTCAATGATCCTGTCGTCAATAAGTGGTCGCACCCGAATGTGCGCAACACACTCAAATGGCTCCTCCACAGTGAGTCTCTGCTCGAAGTCTCGCACGAACTCAACCATGTCCCATTCAGCTATCATCAATGGTGCCGCAAATGCTATAGCCTTCTTGCGGCTCAACGCGTCTGCCATAAGGTTCGCCTTGCCAGGATGGTAGGAAACCTCGAACTTGAAGTCCTTCAAGGTCTCCATCCATCGGCGTTGTCTCATATTCAAGTCTCGCTGCGTGAATATGTACTTAAGGCTCTGTGGTCGCAGAAAAGCTCGAACTCCTCTCCGTAGAGGTAATGTCTCCAGAGCTTCAATGCAAAGATGACAGCTGCCAACTCCAGGTCGTGTGTAGGGTAATTCTCCTCGTGCTTCCTTAATTGTCTCGAGGCATACGAAATCACCCTGTCCTTCTGCATCAGGACACAACCCAAACCAAACGAGACGCGTCAGTGTATATCGTGTATTTCTCCCCATGCTCTGGCAATACTAGCACAGGGGTGGACGTCAACTTGTCCTTCAGCTCCTTGAAAGCTGCTTCCGCCTTCTCATTTCAGGCGAACTTCAGGTCCTTCCGGGTCAACTGAGACAACGGCCTGACAATCTTCGAGAAATCCCGAATGAAGCGCCTGTAATACCCTGCCAGACCAAGAAAACTCCTCACCTCGGTAACCGAGTCGGACTGCTGCCAATCCTAAACCGCGGCTACCTTAGCAAGGTCCACTGCTATCCCATCCTTGGACACTATATGTCCGAGGAACTTGACTTTCTCCTGCCAAAAGTCGCACTTCTTGTACTGTGCGAACAACTGGTTCTTCTTCAGCGTACCCAACACCGCTCTCAGGTGCTCCTCGTGTTCCTCCGACTCGTAGAGTATATAAAATGTCATCAATAAAGACGATGACGAATCGGATAAGAAAGGTCGAAATACCGGTTCATCAGGTCCATGAACACGGCTGGTGCGTTCGTAAGGCCGAACGACATCACTAGGAACTCATAGTGCCCAAAGCACGTCCTGAAGGCTGTCTTCTGCACGTCCTCATCTCTGACGCCAACTGGTGGTACCCCGACTGTAGATCAATCTTCGAAAAATACTTCGCCCCCCTCAACTGATCAAACAGATCATCTATCCTGGGCAAAGGATACTTGTTCTTCACCGTGACCTGGTTCAACCTACGGTAATCAATACATAACCGTAGTGACCCGTCCTTCTTCTTCACAAATAGTACAGGTGCTCCCCAGGGAGACACACTAGGTCGTATAAAACCCTTCTCTACAAGCTCGTCAATCTGTCTCCGCAGCTCCTCCATCTCACATGGAGGCATACGATAAGTCGGCAATGAGATGGGTGTCGCACCAGGCGTAAGATCAATTGTAAAATCGATCTCACGCGAGGAGGTAGGTAAACAGGAATAGTCTTAAACACATCTATAAATTCCGAACCACCGGCGTATCTTCCAATGTCGGACCATTGATCGGCACTAATAAAGCAGCATAACAATCAACACGGCAGGGCCAACTGACCTGCACTGGAAACGTGAAAACTGTGCCGTCAGATCCATAGGCAGTCACGATCCGAGTATCACAATCTATCTCTGCCCTCATCTTAGCGAGCCAGTCCATACCGAGGATAACGTCGTAGTGCCATAGTGGAGCAACAATGAGGTCGACGAGCACTGTGCTGCTACCCAAATCCACAGAGCAACCCTCACATAACCGTGCGACATCCGAAAAAGTCCTAGTGGCTGTAGTGAGTCTCAGTCCCTTAGTGGGAATAGTACGCAAAGATAGACGTTTAACTGCCCCACAAGAAATAATAGAAGTAGTGGACCTAGTGTCCACCAACAAGGAAACGAAAGTACCGTGAATGTGAGCCGTACCCTCAAAAGCTATCGGAGCCGAAAAAGACATCTCAGGTGCCTCAGCAACGAGCGTATGTATGCGAGCCTGCTGCTGACGGTTCGGCTTTGGAGCCAAGGGCCGTTGCGGCAGCCTGAAGCGTGATACAGGAGGTCGGAAGGAAGGATGAGCAGGGGCAGTCTGTAGAGGTGGAGTCGATAAGGCCTATTGGCGAGAACGACCCAACATCTGCGGCGGAGAGAAACTACTATCCTTCATCTGCGCGAAACAACTCCCAATAGGATGACCCTGTTTTTCGTAGTACGTGCAGGTCACAATAGGGCGCCTCATCGGAGCCACTGGCGCTGCGATCCTGGGAGGCGAGTCAGCACGAGGCCTCTTGCTTAGGATAAGCCTGCTCTATACCTCTTGTCGTGGTCTCACAACCATAGCACCACGAGAACGGGTCAACCGGTCCACATCCTGCTCGGCCGTCATAGACATGTGAACCAGGGCCGCATAAGTAGGTATACTGAGGCAGCATATCTTCGACCGTATGTCAGGTCGCAAACCTCCAGAAAAGTGCACGCATCCGCATCTGCTCATTGACGAGGATAGTCGGGACAAAACGGCCCAACTCTGTGAAGCGGTGCTCGTACTCAGTAACCATCATGCCTCCCTGCCTGAGGCGCCAAAACTCATCCTCCCGCTCATGTCGGTAAGTCTGCGGGTAATATTTCTCGTGGAACCGGAACTCGAATGCCTCCCAAGTCCACACGTAGCCCTCTACGACCGACCGCAGCACACTATTCCACCATAAATTGGCCTCCCTCTCGAACATGAAAGAGGCCAACTCGACCTGCTCTGCCTCTGTACAGTGCAGCATCCGTAGCATCTTGGAGATATGGTCAAGCTAAAACTCTGCCTCCTCGGGTTTGTGAGAACCCATGAATGAGGGAGGCCTCAAGCGCTGAAATCGTTCGAGTAAACCGCGGGTACCAACATCTCCAGTAGGAGGTGCAACGGGTGTGGGCAGAGGCACATCCTCAAACTGAGCAGGAGGCTCCAAAGCTCAGCAGGACGTGCCGATGTCGTAGGTGGAGTCGCACTACCACCCTGGGATAAGGCCTCAGCAATAGTGGCCATAAGCTACTAGTGTGTGCTGCTGCTGCTGCATCTGCTGCTGATGCATCATCAACATCAACTGCTCGATCCTATCCGTAGGCGGAGCAGCCTGTGAGTCATGCTACGCAGATGATGATGCCCGGTACTGCTCACGAACCGGGGGCGTGCAAGGTGGCATTCCACCTGTAGGACAAGCAGGAGGCTGGTTAGAATCTAACCCACGGTCCGCAGGACCACCACTACCAAAAGAAATCTAGTCCATCGAGCTAGTAAGACAGAGGTGTGCCGTGCTCCGGGTATACTGTCGCGGCATGCCCTATACAACATAGGGTATAACATTGGTGAGATAAAGCATAGCAACGCATCATATAAGCACTTTAAGCATTCCACACATCTCATAGCAAAAGAGGCTACATGCTTTTCATTTACCCAAAATTGTCATAATACATGGAATACAGAGTTACATGAATCATGACAGAAATTACATGCGAGCCAATACATCCACAACATCAAACACTTAAAACATATAACTAACTACTACATCATCAACATGAAACATAAACCTACTACAGAGAAAACCAAAACAACTACAAGCAGCAGTATGGATGGCTAGGCATCCGAATCAGGCGATGGAGGAGGGGCATTCTTGTCCTGCAGACAACACAGGATGACCTTCAAGGTGCGAGATACCTTGCTGAGCTTGGTTCGGACCCTCCCGACCTCCTGTTGTAGGGAGGCTTGGCCTTCCTCAAGACGGGCTAAACGCGCATCTATGGCAGCCCGACCCACGTCTTGCTCCTGAGCCGCAGGAGGTGAACTCTCCTCTGTGTCTTGGGCCTTAGGTTCCTCTTCCTCTTCTTTAGCTTCACTCCCCTCTTCACTCTTGTCTTCTTCGCTCTCAATCTCATCCTCACTCTCCCCCTGTCGGGGTTGTGTCGCTGTGCCCCAAGCTTCATCTGCTTGAGAGTATTCTCGTCGATTTGGTGGACCGGTACTGGCATTTCTGCCCCTAGACTATAGCCATACTCCCGTGCAATCCTGCATATGAGTCGGCCGAAAGGAAGCGAATCAGAGCTCCTGGTGGAGCGTGCAACATTCACGATCTGTCATAACACGAAAGTGGGTACACACAAGTTCGCCCTCTGCCCCACTTGGTACAGAAAGTCAACCATAAGTCGCGTGCACTCGCTGCGATTACTGTGCCTGGGGTAAAGGTTGTATGTGAAGATGTGATGTAGTAGGCGGAAGTCGTCAGACATGTGGGACGCTAGCAGGCTTTTGTTCGGCTGCCACTCAGCTAGTCGGCCACCACAAAGGTATCGTGTGCGACGATCCCTTTCACGAGCAGTCCCCAAATTCAGCTCGCTAGCATGTACGTCACCAAGGGGCATATTCATAAGCCGTGCGATCATCCTCACATCAATGGTGACGAACAGATCCACCCCAACTAAGAGCCGGAACTGCAAAGGTTCTAGTGTAGGCTCACGAATGTTGGCGTAGAAGGCTCTGACAGTGCCGAAATTTGCGCGACCTCTGACCTCAAATAGCGGACCCCAGAGGGCCGCCTCCACTTGATCGAACAAATAATATTCCCCAAATAGCTGACCATCCACCTGGGCTTTAAAAAGAACTCTGCGGTCCTCATAAATTCCATGAGGTAGCGCCGCCAATGTACCCGTTCAGCAGGGATCCGGGGATCAAGGTCCCGCTTCGTGCGAAACTCTCGGGCAAAGCTCGAGCTAGCGGCGGTGTCTCTCGGCCACCTTGATCATGTAGGGCGACTAAGCCCAACCTCATCAGCGGCACTCTTTCTCTTGCCCATCAGAGAGAGGATGGTGGAGATGGAGAAAATGGCCGCCACAACTCCAAAAAGGGCCATGGAAAAAGACGGAATAGGGGAGAAAGGGCTGACTTCCCTAGGTTCTCCACGATTTAGGGCCAACAGATCTTGTAGGGGCCCAAAAGAGAGGGGATTAAAAAGGAGAATGGAGAAACAGGTGGTGGAGATGGAGACTCCCACGAGTTTTGGAGCTCCAATGGGTGTGGGGGGTGGGGGTCAAAAGAGGGAAACGAAGAGGAAATGGAGAAGGGGGCTGCAATACACGATGGAAGAGGGTAGGGTGTGGTCGAAATAGTAGAGAAGAGGGTTGGAGAGGCGATTGCGAGAGAGAGGGCAGCAAGGTAAGAGGAAAAAAATGGCTAGGGGAGGGGGTTTGTGAAGGAGATGCAATTTTTGGTGATGGAAATGGGATGGCGGGGGCACTAAGGGGTTTATAAAACCCCAAACACAATCGCCCAGCCCGCGGGCCCGGCCCAGCCAGAAAGTCGGTGAGGCCTCGCCAAAATTTTTTCGGATTTCGAAAAGGGGGCCCCATGGCCCTGTTCGTACAGCCCCCTGGGCCCCAAAAATCACTGGGTCCCACCCTGGGTACCCCTGGATTAGCGTAGGTAGGCCCCCGACCCCGATTCGCTCTATTTCGGTCACCTTCGGGCACTTTTGGACACTCACTGACATTTGTAGATTTTTGACTGCTTGGGTAAGGTGTATTGTGATCTAGACACGTCAATAGATGGTCTAGAAGCGATTTGGGATCGATACGTGCGGTCGGGATCGAGTACGAACTCGATCAAAATGTCTATTTTCAATGAACTTCGCCGAATGGCGAAATCGGAAAAACCTAAGACTGTTTCTATATTTTTGCGCACCCTCCTAAGTTGTAATGCGTCAGCGTACGTCGTGGGAACATAACTCAGGTCCGGTTTAATCAAAATCATGCTCTGATACCAACTTGTAACACCCTGAAAATCGGGGGTCGAGTATAACTCAACTCCCGAGTTCCAACGCATCACTTATGCAACATAAATAATGCTGATTAAATGTTGTCTGTGTTAGAACAATAAACATGAGTGAGATTATACCAAAAATAATAATTCATACTCCAAATCATTTATATAAAGGCAAACGGAAGACTGAACTACGTATACATGTATGTAATGAAACAAAAATCATTTTTATTCTCCAGAGTATGAATCTATTTAAGTTACCATATACATATGTTTGTTTTGTGAATAAAATGTCAAAAATATTCTAAGAAGTGATCCCTGCAAATCCCGTCTGTCCGGCAGCCTAGTCGAAGCCGCCATAGTACTGCATATAAGAGAACTCCTCCTGGTCCTCGTCATAATCAGGCTCCGCCTCCTGAGTCGTCGGCTCGTCTAAACCTGAGACAGAGTTGGTTGGTGTGCGCAACACCGTCCCGTAACGTGGGAGTGAGTAGCTAACTCAGTGGAACAATAAAGCATAGGTTAACATGTTATCAACACAGTCAAGCAGTAATGATAAAGCAGTAAAATCAAACACTCCTAGCTACTCTATTATAATGCAAGTATGGATGCAGGTATGATGGATGCCCTCACCACACCCTCCCTCGTGCGACACCATCTCACGTTCGCGGCATGCTTTCATCCCTCAGTGCTCCACATCTTCCAGGCACATGCAATGCATGATGAGCATGATTACCGAGTTTTTAATTAGTCCATTTCAAACAGCAGGATTGGAAAACTAAGGTACCTCCCTTGTATCATTCCCAAACATGATCCATTCTAGGGTCGTCAGTCCTAGTTAATATCAGACGATGGTGTGTTTTCTAGGTCACTGCAAAGGCTGTCAGGGCTGTTACGCACAAAGGTTACACCACTCCCCCATCACCTCTTAAACGATTCATCACAATACAGAAACAGGCCTAGTTCATACTCTATATACCGCGGCAAACCCTAAGGCGCACTGCGATTTCAGAGTATGCTCGAGGTCACTACAAAGGGCTGCTAGGGCTGTTACGCACAAAGGTTGCACCGCTCCCCCATCACCTTATCAATGTAGGCCGACAGCACGAATATAGTGTCTCATACCACCATAATCGGCTCACGAGTTTGGTTGCTCACTGGTCACTACGGGGAGGCACGTGGCCCCAGCGTAGGCCGACACAGCTCGACCACGGTGTCCCATACCACCATGCCCGGCTCATGAGTCTTAGCGGATCGAGAGGTACCATGGTTAACGGGATTCTCACTGGTAAGTTTGGTACCCTAGGTTCAAGCATTAGCGACCAAACATGGTGAACATACATAAGACACACGGGTTACTTGACGTGCTCGGCTAGCTCGAGCGCACAACAAGTTGAGCGATATGAAGCGCAGAAGCACTTCGTGTGGCCAACCACTATCGCCAACCGAAGTACGACACGGGTTCGCCAAACACATCATAGTGGCGAGATGAATCTCAACCACGATCTCAAGTCTGGTACCGAATGTCTGGACTATGGACATAGTCCCAAACTCAATCAATTCTCAACCATAGCATGTGAAGTAAAGCATGATAAACAAAGTAAATCAAGCACGCTAGCAAGCATGTCATAAAGCATATTATAAAGCATGTTATGAAACAAGTTACAAAGCATGTTAAAAAGCATGTTATAGAGCACTATACAAATAGGGATACAAACACATATATTTCATAAGTGAGTGGTTAGAGTAAACAACCACATGGAGGGAATCATACGTCTCTCTAAGGTAGTTGAGAACCCCATCTCAGCACCTACCTAAGGCACTAACATCTAAGCACTTACTCCCACAAGCAATTTCACAAACACTTAGAGTACACTATTTCAACATACATGACGTATGTTAGTAAAATATGTATTAGGGCTGTCCTTTCACCAGACTAGTATTTTATCCGTGTATATCATATTCACACAGCAAATAATCATGACAATTACATCTCCAAAATTTATACATATGCGGTATTTTCTAGAATACACAATTTCAACATACATAGTGTATATAAGCAAACATTTATTACGGCGATTCCTTTTGCCAAATAAGTATTTTATCCATATACTATATAATCATACAACAATTAATCATGGCAAACACATTTCCAAAATTTATACGTATACGGTATTTCTACGTATACCTAGAGTATGTAAAATTCCATATTTTGCATCTTTAATCGAAACAGGAAACGGAAAGCACTTTGTACATGTACAATTACATGCAGATCATGAATCTATCATTATCTGACATTGAAAGTGTTGAAAACCGTAACCTATACACCTAAAGTCCTCACCTTACACCTTAGGATTGCAACGAATCAGCTAGGTTCGTTAGGCTTCCGTATCCAGCGAATTTGTAGCCTAAAGAGCGAAACCGATTAGCTATTTCATAACCTATAACCTTCACACTCTTAAACAGATCTAGGGTTAGGGTTTCTTACCTTAAAACGGAGTCGATATCGCCGGGAAAGCGGTAAGGAAGGGGTGGTGCAGCCCGTGTGGTGGTTGGAAACAGTAGGAGGGAGTTTCTCCCACAACTCTCAAGCTTTCTCTCACCTTTCCTCTCTTCTTCTTAGGGTTTTATCCCAAATTCGTATGGCTGTGAGAGGGGCTGCCCTAAGGTCCTTATACAGCCTAAAAACTCTCCGGAATAGACTTATGTTCAAGTTATACTTAACTTATAAGCAAATCGGCGTTAATTCAGATCAAAAGAGGGTTTCTGGCGGCCCTCCTTGAGCCAAACGTCGGACTTAAGCTCTCTAACCTTGGATCTACGTGGGGTTATGTTTTCGTCTCGGTCGGAATCCCAGATCACGCGTGGCGGACCATTTTCAGTTCAACGGTCAGTGGGCCTCGATCCGAAATTCCAAGTACTTGTAAATGTTCCTGAAATTTTTCCTGATCTGAGGGTGTATTTGGGTCAGATTCTGACGGTCTGGTTGTTTATAAAATGTACGCAAGCAATAGGTGCCAGATCACTATTCAAGATATGTATTTTGTAAAGAAAACTGGAGTTTTCACACTCCCTTGCTCCAGACTCGAGCGAACGGCCGTGGGACATCGTCTGGACTTGATTTTGAGATGGTTGTCAAGCCCAGCAAGGCGGTCCTGATTCCTTAACTTCGTATTATTCGGACTCCCGATGTGCAGTCTAAACCTGATACGGAGTTTCAATTCGTCGCGAGAGCAGAGTTCGTTCTTCAGAGGGTGGTAATGAGTTTGATCCTAGACTTTAGGGTAACCTAGCGTCAATGATTCTACAAGTTTTAGGTCTGCTTGCAGATCGTATTTAAAGCGATTCCAATGGATTTCATGGCTAATTCTAGTTTTAGCACTTAGTAAACTTTGTTAAATTTCTAAAGGATTTAATCCTAGGTGATTTCTGGTCGAGGTGATACTCGAGCCCTTGTACGAAAATTTACGGGTCGTTACACATCCTTCTTCGGATGAGGACGAGGATTTGGATTGGCCAATCAGGATTGTAGTTTCGAGTCGTGATTCATTAGTGGAGAGCTTGTCTCAGGTAACCTACGGTCGTAACTTAGGGGTCGGCTCATACTTGACGTGGTATCCTCCTTCTGAGGCCTTGTTAACTGATTCAGGTAGCTTAGGCCGACCCCAATTATCCTTGTCCAGATTTTTGCATAACAAAAGCCCCCTACTCTCTTGGTCCGAGTCCGGACTAAGATAGTAAACGCTTGGGGAAATGAAACGATGTCTCCACGCCTCTACTCATGATGGCGATTGGGATGATCGGGGCACAATTAATGCGATACATATGCCTCAGATCCAACGTGTTGTACGACGGCCACAACCTTTCAGCTTCTATCCCTTTGGCGAACGATGCGTGGCGACGGTTACGATTCGCAATCGGTGGAGTGAAGGAAACAGCGCCACGTGTATGCGGAGGGGAGAGGAGCCACCTTCATCATTAATGACATTAAATGCTGAGAAGATTCCGACTTAGAAGCGTGGGTTCAGACGTATAATTCTCTTCCACGTGTCCCTGGTGCCAGTACCGAGTCGCCTTGGCTTCGGGAACGGCCACTTGCAATGATGACACCGAGTAATGAGGCAGTTATATAAACCCCTCTCGTTCTTACTCTCACACTTCTCGCGCACTCACTCTTTATTTTCTCTGTTCTCTCCTTCTGAATCGCTCTCTGCAGGAAAAAAGATTTTCATCGCCGGATAAAGGGTTTCCGGCCATCGGAGAAGAGATTCTGCTCAGAGGAAGCTGTTGGAATCTGGTTGATGATGCAACTTAGAACATTTCTATCAGTTTCCTGGCCTCGGCTAAGTAGGCCACCATCCTGGTTTTCTTAGCTTTATACTCGGTGGAGATGTGGTTCACCACAAGTTGGGAATCACACCGAACTTCAAGGGACTGAACCCCCAAATTAGCTGCCAGCCTGAGTCCGGCCAGCAGGGCCTCTTACTCTGCTTCGTTATTAGAAGCTCTGAATCCAAGCCTGATGACATACTGTATAGTCGTAGAATCGGGCGCGACCAGGACAATTCCTGCCCTGACGCGCATCGGACGACCCGTCGACATAAAGGACCCACTTCTACTCCGACTCTGTATCCTTGATAGGCGAAGGAACAGGCGAGGTCGCGAGAGGCTTCTGCTTTAGTATCTGCACTTGAAATGGTAAACTTGGCTATAAAGTTATCCACAGCCTGACCCTTGATTGCAGTCCTCAGACGATATTGAATGTCGAACTCTCCGAGTTCTATCGCCCATTTCATCAGCCAACCTGAGAAGTCTGGCTTTTAGAAGACTTGCGTGAGGGGAGAGTCGGTCAGGACGATGACGTGTGTACTTGGAAGTACGGGCGTAGCCTCCATGCTGAGAAGACCAAGCTGAGTGCTAGTTTCTCCATGTCTGGGTACCTGGTCTCGGTGGGTACCATTGCTTTGCTTACGTAGTAGACAGGATACTGCTTGCCTCCTACCTCCCTGATGAGTGCAGAACTGACGGCCGAGGCGGAGACTACTAGGTACAAGAGTAGGGGCTCGTCCTCTTTTGGCTTCGACAACAAAGGAGGCGAACCCAGCTATTGCTTCAGCTATTGGAACGCTTGCTCGCATTCAGAGGTCTACTCAGATTTTTTGTGACCTTTCAGTTGCTGGAAAAAGGGCAGACACTTATCTGTTGCTCTAAAGATAAACTGACTGAGCGCTGCTACTCGGCCAGTCAGACACTGGATCTCATTCGTTGTCTGATGCGAGCTCATGTCGAGCAGCGCTTTTATCTTCTTAGGATTCTCCTCGATGCCTCTTTAGCTGACTTGGAACCCCAGGAACTTGCTCGAACCGACTCCAAAGACACACTTGGCTGGGTTCAGCTTCATGTGATACTTCCGGAGGATCGAGAATGTCACCCCGAGGTCCGCAAAGTGGTCGGATGTTCTGACACTCTTGTTAAGCATGTCATCGACGTAAACTTCCATTGTCCAACCGATCTGCTTGGCGAACATTTGGTTCACCAATCTCTGGTATGTTACCACAGCATTCTTCAAGCCAAAAGGCATGACCCGGTAACAGTAGAGTCCTTTGTCGGTGACGAAGGTAGTCTTCTGTCTGTCTAGGGTTGCATCGGGATCTGATTGTACCTAGAATAGACATCTAAGAAGGAGAGTCGCTCATGTCCAGCCATGCTGTCCACCAGCTAGTCGATCCGGGGCAAGGGGAAGCTATCCTTAGGACAAGCTTTGTTCAGGTCTGAGTAGTCTACACAGACCCGCCACTTCCCGCTTAATTTATTCATCAGGACCACGTTGGTGATCCAGTCCAGATAATGTACTTCCTCGATGAAGCTTGGAGACTTCATCGGTTATGACAGTGTACCTCTCGACGTCGAACGCTCCTCTTTTGTTTCAATGGCTTATAGTCCGGATCCATGTTCAACCTATGAACCATGACGTCGAGATAGATGCCCGGCATATCCTTGCGCGACCACGTGAAGACGTCCCTGTGCTCTTGTAGGAAAGTCAGCATCTGAGACCTCTGCTCAAAATTCAGCGAAGATCCGAGCTGAACAGTTTTGCTCATGTCGGGTTCCTTAAGCGGGACGGTCTCTAGGTCATCGTGGGGATCTTCCGTGGGAGTTCTGGGGTTGAGGACGTTGATGGTAAGGGTCTGCTTTACCGATCCTTTTCTTACAGCTATCACATAACATTTTCGATCTTCACGCTAGTCCCCTCGGAAGTATCCAATCCCACCTTCGGCGGGGAACTTCATCATCAGATGGTATGTGGACACAACTGCCCTCATTGCATTAAGGGAAAGTCGGCCCAGAATGACATTGTGCACCGACGACACATTGACAATAAGAAAGTCCACGAGAAGTGTAACTTGATGTTGCCCTTCTCCTGCTGTCACGGGGAGAGCGATGGTTCCCTCAGAGATCACCTTATCTCCAGCAAAGCCGTGCAGAAGGGTTTTCACGGATCGGAGGCATGACCTTTTGATCCTTATTTTCTCGAATGGTTTGGAATAGATGACATCAGCCGAGCTCCCTGTGTCAACCAGAATGCGGTAAACCTTATGGTTGGCTATGGTCATAGTCACCACGAGGGCATCGTCGTGCGGATGCTGGATTCTGCGCGCGTCATCCTCTATGAAAGTTAGACTGCAGGGGCTGACTCAGAGTTCTTTCCTCGGCCTCTCTGCCAGATGGACGTAGTGCTTGGGGTCTGAACTTCGAGAGTGGGCTTTACGAGCCCTGTTTGAGTCACCCCCACCGGAAGAGCCGTCGTAAATAGTGTGGATCTTGGCCGGTTCTTCCGCTGGCTTGCTCGATTACTCCTCTCCGAGCCAATCTCTCCTTCTTAGTGTATCGACGTACATGACCCTTACAGATGAGGGTCTCAATCTCATCTTTGAGGTCCAAATAGTCGCTCGTGTTGTGACCATGGTCACGATAGAACCGGCAGTACTTGCGTTTGTCTCGGTTCTCTGCGTCGGCCTTCATGTAGACAGACCAGTTTAGGAGTTTCTGACTCCTGATGTCCAACAAGATCTGCTTCGTAGAGATGTTGAGGGGAGTGTAAGAACGAAAATTTTCCTCTGGTCTCCGGCTTAGCCGGCGGTCATGAGGGGCTCGGTCATCGGGTTTTTTGTTGGACGACTGAGGTTCTTCGTTCCTTGGCCTTTTTTCCTTTAATGACGTTTCGGCTACTTGGATGTTTCTACGGAAGCTAGAGAACTCCTCGACATTGGTGTATTTCTGAGCTCGGTTACGGTAGTCGGTGGATTCTTCCCAATCGAGAAAGTGAGCCCGCTGAACATGACTGAGAGTGTCATTTTGTCATCGTAGTCTTCCACTAACAATGCTTCCTCATTGAAGTGGGCAATGAAGTCCTTCAGTGACTGCTTGTTCCCCTGCTTGAGGGTAAACAGATGGGTAGTCGGTTTCCGACTCTTCTTACCAGAGATGAACTAGGTAAGGAACAATTTGTTGAGCTTGGCGAAGGAGCCGATCGATTTTGGTTTAAATTGTCGATACCAACTCCGAGCAGGTCCGGAGAGGGTTATCGAGAAGGCTTTGCACGTCATCGCATCCGTAGCTGACTGGATTTGCATCCACGAACGATACGACTCTACATGCTCCGACGGGTCTCTAGACCCAGCGAATTGGATGATGGGAGGCATCTTGAACCTCAGCGATATCACCTCACTCATGATTTCTGAGGTGAAGGGAGGCTCGGTCTCTTCCATCATCGCTTGGACTGCGGTTGGGACGGATGCAGATCGTTGATTCTTTTGAAATGCCTCAAACTGGTCACGGAGTTCCTTAAGTTGAGCTTCCCAAGGATTCTGATTCTCTACTACCATTTCCTAGGGGCCCTCCATCATCATGGGTGCTCGGCCCTGTCTTCTCATCTCCTGCCGATGGTGGAGGTTGGAGGGGGCCAGAGCCGAAGTGACGGATACGTAAGACGGCTCCGTATCTCGAACAGGTTCGGGGCTTGGGCGAATCGATTCTAGGATACTGCATTGTGCACAGGGTGAGGAGCTCGCGCGGACGGTGCTTGGGACCCTTTGGCCCGGGAACCTGTTGTGGTCATTCCTCGGGCGCCGGGGTGGCTTCCACCATGTTAAGGAGCAGCTGCTAGTTTTACTGCGTCTTCATTCGGCTGATTTCGTCCTTCAGCATCTGGACTTCGTTTTACAGCGCCTTGTATTTTACTCGGCTCTGAGTCCGTTGGGACGACCTTATTGGAGCCGACTCGGTATGCAGCAACGAAGAAGACTGATATTGCCCGCTAGGTTTGGGCTCCACTGTTGTCATCTTTTTCTTTCCTCTCGCCATATCTTATAAGCTTCCTAGCTTTTTATTATCGTTTCCCACAGACGACACCAAAAAATGTTGAGGTCAAAATTTGGACTACCCTCTACTCAATGCCGTAAACTTTCGACGAACCCTGGTCCTGCACAAAAGGGTGAGCAAAGGAGACCCTAGCTCAGTCGGGGGACCCTCCGATGCCTAAGTCGGGCTAGAGAATCTGGGTCTAAGTTGAATATAGAGAGAGGGTGCGAGATCTTGCGTACATGTAGCGATGGGGTCCCTTGATATTTATACCTGAGGGTTGAACGATCCACATCCGTTAATCTCGGTATGATTTGCTCAATCAGCAAGATATTACGATCACGGAGATATTATTTGTAATCTTTGGGTTGTGCGGCGTATCGTGTCTTAAGGGCGCATATCCTTGGGCGAGATATTCGGTCACGTCCGTATTTAAGTTAGTCTCCAGGCTCAGCACACGAGTATCCTCACGCCAATCCCGAGACCGAGCACTGGTAGTCGGAGCTTGTCACTAAATCACCGAGGTCAGAGTTCACTGAATGAAGCTGAGGACGAAGAAGAGAGCTCGGCTTAGCCATCCTTCTTCGGATGAGGATGAGGATTCGAATTGACCAATCGAGACTGTAGTTCTGAGTCGTGATTCATTAGTGGAGAGCTTGTCTGAGCTAACCTACGGTAGTAACTTAGGGGTCGGCTCATACTTGATGTGGTATCCTCCTTCCGAGGCCTTGTTAACTGATTCGGCTAGCTCAGGCCGACCCCGATTATCCTTGTCCAGATTTCCCCATAACATACATCATGACGGGGCCCACAGAAGTTGGTGACATCTCTTCAGTAGCAAGTCTCGTTGCTCGACCTGTCGGTATCTAATCCGCGTCGTATGTAATCTACCTCCCAAGTAGATCGGGTGGTGACCCCGACACCACCAAACTAGGTGGTGTGGGGTGTTGTGGGCTCACCATGATATATGTGTTTTATCCATATCCTTATTTTATTTAGCCAGTTCATTTTATGGCATAAACTAAAAATTAAAATAGATAAAAAATTCAAGTGGACCACATCACATGAAATGATTAAATGTCCACCATGAAGAAAAAAACATTTTTTTTGGGGCCATGAAAGTTTTGAATCAGGTTGCTATTAGTAATAATACATTCTCCTCACCCCAGTATTTGTGACCTTACCAACAGGTTGGATGGCAAATAAAGGTTACTGTAAGTCCTAAAAAGGTTTCAATGGTGAGTGTCATCATCCTTACTGTTTTTTCCTGTTGTGTGATTCAATTGAACTTCAAATCTACTTAATTTTTAGTCTCGTGCCCTCGAATAAGCTGGCAAAACAGATGAACAACATGGATATAAAATACATACATCATGGTGGGCCCACGTTGCTACCCAATCTGTAAAACCGGGATGTAAAGTGAAAATGAGGAAGCTCATGGACATGCCAGAGCATCATGTACTCCTTCACTCTTTTCAATTTTCTAATTTTTAGAATATTCTTTTTTTTTTCTCTCCATAAGATAGAAATTCCTGCAATGCACAGGAACATTCTACCAGTCCACGTGAGCTTAATAGGGTATTTTATTGCAACATCACGAGACGAGTCACATTATTTTATTTTCACATGACATTGGAAAAGCAGCCCTTTACAAAAGTAAAATAGACCAATCCATATGGGATGGTCTGATTTCCCATAATGTGGCCCACCCGTGTGATGGACTGGGCTGAGTTTTGGTTCCAGGACATGAAATAGATGGCTAAACCTAATGGATGGAGTGGATGCCGTATATTCAATTAGGTGGACCCCATGGAGATTAGCTAGCATGCTGTAGGGGCTTTCAGTATGTTTGTAATGTTTTTGGGTAGCTAGCTTGTTTTTGGCCCTTGACGTGGACAGTATAAGTATAAAAGCTTACACCTATTAGACTTTCTTATCCATCTAATCGGTGGCTAGTTAGTCAATTGTAAATAATATAATTAATGGTAGAAGGAAAAGTGATAGACGGGTCGTCCAATAGGTTTGATTTTTATTAGGCATCAATAGTTTGACATACGTGATTTATAATTCAGCCTATCTAGCATTGTATATGCATATTTAAAACTTTTAAATAATTTATTATAATAAATATTTTTAAAGTTTAGTGGGACTTTCCTTATGAGGATGTCCTCGTAAAAACTTCCAAATCTTAAAATCTTTGGAAATATTCTTAATTCAAGAAAGGGCTACGACAATATAATGAGCTCACTTTGACGGATTGAAAATTCAAATGGTGCAGCACAAAAAGAGTGTTGCTTGGATTGCTGAACTGGTTTGAGTTTCATGGATGTGGAATTCGGTCCAGATCAATGAAAGTCTGTACAATAACTCACTCTCTCCCATTCATTGCCTGACTCGGCCATGTCATGACTCGACTTGAACAAATGAGTTAGGATGATTTGACCAATCAAGAAAACTATGAAACATCGTGTGATGGCAAGAGGAAAACGTGTGATGCTTATAGTATGTGTTCAGTCGATCCAACATGTAAATCTTGAACTCACCTTCCTTTGATTAAATAGTTCAAAGCATAGAGCTTTATTGTGTGAAAGCAAAAGCATCATTCATAATAAAATCTGACCGTCCATTTGATCTGACCCCTTAAATAATTAAAACTCATACTCATCATCACCACTATATGAGCGTCTATCATCTTCCTCTGAGCATCTGCATGACCTAATTAATTATCTTGACTTGGTTTCATTCCCTTCATGCTTTTATCCTAACTCAATATAGGTACATGCGTCACTTCATCGTGACCTTTTCACAGTGTGTAGAATAATAAGAACACTAGAGTCACTTAGAGGACTAGTTTGACTGGATGTCACCCGAATAGGATGGGCGTTCTCCCTCCTTTCCCCGTGCAAGGGAGGTTTAAATGGACAGCGTCCGTTTCCATCAAGCAACACCCTACCATCATAGGACCCAGGGAAAATCTGAACCGTTCATCTAGTTCGGACAATGATTCCAACGAAATCCGGTGGTTCCCAATTAAAACAGAAGTTGCATGTGAGCACGAGGATGGGCGGAAGCAAGAGCATGAGATACGTTTTTCCAAAGTCATGAGCTCCACTCCGGCCGCATCGCCGGCGATCTAAGTGAGGGAGCCCCTTTAGATCTCAGCCCTTCATTCGCATGTATCATGGCCCTTCTTACAGTCCCGTGTTCGGGTCTTTTCCATCGCCTGCGGAAAGGCGGAAGGAATCTTCCTACTTCGAGTGGTTAAGCGCTGACACGATCTGAGTTGTTGCGTTGTGTAACGCCCTGAAATTCGGGAGTCGAGTATGAACTCAACTCCCGAGTTCCAGCGCATCACTTATGCAACATACACAATGATGGTTAAATGTTGTCTGAGTTAGAGCAATAAACATGAATAAGATTATACCAAAACAGTAATTCATACTCCAGTTCAATTATATAAAGACAAGCGGAAGACTGAAAATTTATATTTAAGGTGTGTAAAGAAATAAAATTTTATGAACACCAGAGTATGAGTACTAACTGAGTACCAATATACATGTATGGTTTCTAAGTCAAAAATCAAAATACAACTCCCAAGAGAAGCCCTGAAATCCCCGCGATGCAGCCGGCCTAAGCAAAGCCGTCAGAGTACTGCATAAAGGAGAACTCCTCTTGATCCTCATCGAAGTCGGGCTCCGGCTCCTGAACCGAGGCGCCATCTATACCTGCGACAGAGTCTGGTGGGTGTTGCAAACACCGTCCCGTAACGTGGGAGTGAGTAGCTAACTCAGTGGAACAATAAAGCATAGGTTAACATGTTATCAATTCAATCAAGCAGTAATGATAAAGCAGTACAAATCAAACATTTCTAACTACTCTTATTAAGTGCGAAAATGAAATGACATGATGCTGTATGCCCTTGCCAAACCACCCTCAAGCGACATCATCTTACATTCGTGAATGCTTAACTCCCTCAGTGCGCCACATCTACTAAGCACATGCGGTGCGATGATGATCATGATTACCGAGTTATTATTAGTCCATTTCAAACAGCAGTATTGGGAAACTAAGGTACCTCCCTTGTATCATTCCCAAACATGATCCATTCTAGGGCCGTCAATCCTAGTTAATAACATACGGTGTTATGGTTTGAGAGGCATAGCGAAGGCATCACAAAGGGCTCGTCACCCGTCAGCACGGATACAGATCTCACCGTATGCGGCTCAATTGCTGACCGTCAGCTCGAGTATAGGTCTCACCGTACTCGGCTCAATCACTAGCCGTCAGCTCGAGTACAGGTCTCACCGTACTCGGTTCAACTCATACTCTAGTTGTTGTGAAAGACTCGTCGCCAATCACAGACACTTGGAGTATATTCGAAGATACTACAGAGGACTCGTCGTCCGTCAGCACGAGCACAGGTCTCACCGTACTCGGCTCTTGCCGTAAGTATCGACAGCTCGAATACAGTGTCCCATACCACCGTATTCGGCTCACGAGTTTGGTTGCGCAATGGTCACTACGGGAAGGTACATGGCCCCAGCGTAGGCGACAGCTCGACCACGGTGTCCCATACCACCATGCCCGGTTCATGCATCTTAGCGGATCGAGGTACCATGGTTAACGGGATCGCCACTGGTAAGTTTGGTACCCTAGATTCAAGCAGTAGCGACCAAACATGGTAAACACACATTCAACATATCGGGTTACTTGGCGAACCTGACTAGCTTGAGCGCACAACAAGTTGGGCGATATGGAGTGCAAAAGCACTCCGTGTGGCCAACCACTATCGCCAACCGGAGTACGACTCGGGTTCGTCAGACACGCTCCTTGTGGCGACATGAATCTCAGCCACAACCTCAAGTCTGATACCGAATGTCTGGACTATGGGCATAGTCCCAAACTCAATCAATCTTCATCCGTAACATGTGGAGTAAAGCATGATAAACAAAGTAATACAAGCATGTTAACAGGCATGTCATAAGGCATGTTATAAAGCGTGAAGTAAAGCATGTTGTAAAGCACGGAGTAAAACATGTTGTAAGCATGTTGTAGAGTACTATACAAATAGGGATACAATTACATACACATCACAAGTGAGTGGTTATAGCGAACCACCACATGAAGGGTATCCTACATGTCTCTAAGGTAGACGGGAATCCCATATCAGTGCCTCTCTAAGGCACTAACACTCAAGCATTTACACACACGAGCATTTACACAAACACTTAGAGTACGCTATTCCAACATACATGACGTATGTTAACAAAATACGTATTAGGGCTATCCTTTCGCCAAGTGAGTATTTTATCCATGTATACTATAATCATACAACAATTAATCATTACAATTGCATTTCCAAAATTTACACATGTGGTATTTCTAGAATACACAATTTCAACATACTTGGTATTTACAAGCGAACATGTATTTCGGCGATTCCTTTCGCCAAACTAGTATTTTATCCATATATCATATAATCATACATTAAATAAACATGTCAAACATTTTCCAAAAAAATATATGTATACGGTATTTCTACGTATACCTAGAGTATGTGAAATTCCATATTCTACAACGTTAATCGAAACAGAAAACGGAAAGCACTTTGTACATGTGCAATTGCATGCAGATCATGAATCTATTATTATCTGACATTAAAAGTATTGAAAACCGTAACCTATACACCTAAAATCCTCACATTTGCCCTTGGAATCACAACGAATCAGCACGGGTTGTTGAGCTTCCGTATACGGGCGTTTTCTAAGCTAAAGAGTGAAATCGGTTAGCCTTTTTCACAACCTACAAACTATATACTTCAAATCAGACCTAGGGTTAGGGTTTCTCACCTTCAAACGGAGTGGATACCGTCGGGAGAGCGCCTGGAATGAGGCGGTGTAGGCCGTGTGATGTCTGAAAGCGGTAGGAGGAAGGTCTCCCACAAATCCCAAGCTCTTCTCTCTCTTTTCTCTCTCTCTCTAGGGTTTTATCCCAAATTCGTATGGCTGTGAGAGGGGCTGTTCTAAGCTCATTTTATAGCCAAAAACTTTCCTAAAACAGACTCAGGTTTAAGGGTTACTGCTAATATAGGCATTTCGTCACTTTTCCAGCTTAAAAGAGAGGTTCTGGTTACCCTCCTTGAGCCAAACGTCAGACTTAAGCTCACCACACATGGATCTATGTGGGATTACGTTTTCGACTCGATCGGATTCTCAGATCGCACGTGGCGGACCACTTTCAGTTCAACGGTCAGTGGGCCACGATCCGAAATTCTAAGTACATGTAAATGTTCCTGAAATTTTTCTTAATCCGAGGGTGTAATTTAGTCTAATTCTGACGGTCAGGTTGCTTAATACTGATGCGCAAGCGAATGGTGCCAGATCACTATTCCAAATATTTATTTTGGAATGGGAATAGTGTTTTTCACACTCCCTCGCTCCGGATCCAAACGAATGGCCATGGGACATCGGCTGGACCTGATTTTTGAGATGATTGTCAAGCCCAATGAGGCGGTCCTAGTTCCTTAACTTCGTGTTAATCGGACTTCTGATATGCGATCTAGACCTAATACGAAGTTTCGTTTCATTCCCGAGAGCATCCGGGAAATGAGTTTGGTTCTAAACTTTAGGGTAACCTAGAGTCACTGATTTTGCAAGTTTTGGGCCTTGCAGATCGTATTTAAAGCGATCCCAACGGATTTAATGGCTAATCGAGTTTTGCACTTAGTTAACTTTGTTAAATTTCTAAAGGATTTAATCCTAATTAATTTCTGGTCGAGGTGGTACTCGACCCAATGTACGGAAATTTACGGGTCGTTACACGTTGCTTCTAGAAGACTCTTTAGACCATCTCAGATGTCCGATCTAGGGCTGCTTACCGTCACGTTCTCGGTTGGCAATTGATATGGGTTTGAGGACATAGTTTCTATTGCAATGTTCATAGAGAATGGAGATCCCTCCACCATTCGAGAGGCTAAGTTTGAAAAAGATGGCAACAAGTGGATGTCAGCTATGACAGAGGATATTGAATCTTTACATAAAAATAAGACGAGAGTTGGTGGAACTTCTAAAAGGCTAGAGGGATATATGGTGCAAGTGGGTGTTCAAAAATATGCTAATTGCTGCGAAGGACAAGAAGGAGATACTCTTACTTAAGTATTTGTTAAGCAAGGAGTTTGACATGAATGATTTGTATGTTGCGAGGAAGACCCCAGGCATGGAGATTCACAGAGACAGAATCTAGGAAGTTGTAACTTTTTTAAAGGGGATGTGTAGAAAGTGCTATAGAGGTTCCACATAGAAGGTGTTAAGCCAATTAGCATACCTCTAATAAGTTACTTTAAGTTGTCAGTCAGGTCCTGTCTAAGCACAAAAGAGGAGATTTCAGAAATGTTATGGATGTCGTACACGGGTGCAGTGAGGAGTCTCATATATGTGATGGTTTGCATGAGGCTAGATATCTCACAGGCAATTACTATGGTTAACAGATATATGGTGAATCTAGGAAATGAGCATCGAAATATTATTGAGTGGATTCTCATGCATCTTGGGGGCATAATCAACATTAGGATCATGTTCGGGGGACATCGAGCTTCGGGTGAAGTTGTAGGCTATGTGGATTTGGATTATACAGGAGACATAGACAACAAGATGTCCACTATGAGATATGTTTTCGCATTAGTAGGTAGACCGATATGTTGAAGATCTCTGTTACATTCTACTATATTGTTGTTTATAACTGAAGTGGAATACATGATTGCACACTACACCAAAATTGTAATTTTGGGACGGCCATGTCTATGGTTTAGGAACGGCTAAAGTCCGTTCCAGATTTGAAACAGTTCTAATCCGTTGCAAAAGCTCCCGTAGCCGTTGCAAATTTCCTGTAGAAACCTTTGTACGCAATATATGTGGGGCCCACTGAAATGTTTATGAGAAATCCACTCTGTTCATCCGTTTTGAGAGCTTATTTAAAAAAATGAGGTGGATCCAAAATTCAAGTGAGTCACATTAGAAAAATTGGGGAAACGAATTTCAACCGTTGAAACCTTTATGGGCTCCACCTTGATGTTTATATGCCATCCAAACCGTTTGTAAAATCATTACCCTTGGGATGAATTGTAAATACCCAAAAACAAATGCCTAACCCAAGAATTGTATGGCCCCAAGAATGTTTCAACGATTCACACATAATCCCACTGTTTCCTCGTGTGACCCACTTAAGTTTTGGATACATATCATTTTTAGTCGCAGGTCTTAAAATGAGCTCTCAAAGCGGATGAACGGGGTAGCTTCTTAGTGGGCCCCACCCAGCATCCTTGCACAGGGACCACCTGCGAAAGGCTTTTAGGAGGAAATCCGCGTCCGTCGCGTGCGGGGCCTCTCTCTCACGAATCTCATCCTCCAAACCCTCTCTCTCTCTCATTCTCTCATGAACCTTCTCCTCAGAGCATTTCCCTTGCATGCTTGTCCTGCACACCTCCGCAAGCTTCAGATCCGCAGGTATACAAAAAAAAGGGGGGAAAATAACAGCTTTTAATTTAACTTTTCTCGGTTTCTGTTTGGGGAGAGAAGTGTTCTCAGTCTCTCTCTTCTTCTGGAAGGAAATAGAAAGAGTCAAAACAACAGTAGAAGGTGAGATTTTTTGCCCTAAATTTTCAATTCATCTTGGTAGAAATCCTTTAATTCGATCGATTCCTTCTATCAGTTTGGAAGATCACGTTTCGGATCGATCTTCAGAAGCTTTCGACATGGTGTATGTGTGATTCTCTCTGCCCTTGCTCCAACCCAACCCACATCCTCTACCTCTCTCTGATTCTCTCTCCCTCTCTCTGATTCTCTCTCTCTCTCTCTCTCTCTCTCTCTCTCTCTCTTAGATTCTCTCTCAGGTTCTCTTGATGCTGCCGGTAAAACAACCATCCTTTACAAGCTCAAGCTTAGAGAGATCATCACCACCATCCTCACTGTTGGTATCAGATCTCACCCTTTCTGTCTGAATCTGGGATGCTGGATGGTTTTTGTTTTTGTTTTTTTTTTTGTTTTTGTTTTTTTTTTTTTTTACCTAGATTATATAATTCTGAATGTTTTTAGTGATTGATTGATGTTTGATCTAGTTTTCATGCTTTTGGACTCAATTAGATCCTTTCTATATCTGTAGAATCGGAACTGGGTTTTTAATGACATGTTTTGTTTCTTTTGGATGTGTTTATTTGATTGTAGTTGTTATGTTAAGATTCTGCTGGCTTCAGTATACAACTTGTAGATCTGTGCATTTTAACTCTGAATAGAAAATACATGACAGGAGTTGGCTACCACCATCTCTCAATCTCTTTATTCTAGATTATCATGATTGCACTTCTATATGAATTAGATGTTCTAATCTTCTAATTGACCCTTTCAGTTATTATGGGTTGATCTGCAGGACAGTTGTTTGATTAAATGACTATAAGAATCGAGGCATTTTGAGAGAAAGAAGTGCGATGCTCACTACTATCTCTTTCTTTTCTCATTGATTTATTTACAATCTTTTTTTTTTCGGATTCTGCATCAGTTTTTCATTCGTAGATGACACTTTAGACCTCAGGTTTCTGATTCTCTCTCTCTCAGAGATTCGGTGAAAGCTAAAAATCCCCAACTGAGAAAAGTAAGAAATGGGTCAGATTCAATACTCTGAGAAATACATGGATGATACCTACAAAAACAGGTCCGTACACTGCACACGCCTCTTTCATTATCCTTTAATTTTCCAAAAATTTAAGAAATCTCAGTAATTTTTTGTCTGAATTTTTTTATAGGCATGTCATTCTTCTGCCGGAGGTTATGAAACTGCTGCCGAAAAATTGGCTCCTCTTTGAGGTAAATTTCAATCCAATTTGGATTTCAAACTTTCAATATGCACCTCTGCTTTCTTGAGTTGTGAACAGATCTGTGGTTGGGTCCACTGTGCAATCCATCGGCCTGAGCCCCACATAATGCTTTTCAAGAGGCCCCTCAATTACCAGCAGCTTTAGGAGAATAATCAACATATAGTCATTTGTAAGTGATGATGTGTTTTCTGTATAGAAATGTTGTTGATGGTTGCTAGTAGTACTGTGAACTTGGACTAGTCTTTCTGTTGACTGTAGCTCTTCATGGTTTGTGCCATTTTGGCATTTAAATGTGGCTGTGATGATTATAGTTAAGAGGATTTGTGGAGATTTGGGTGTTTTCCTTGTATCATGCTGTGGATGGAATTGCTCTTCTGGTTTTGTTTTTGGACTGTGCTGGCCTAACGGTGTGGGGATGTGGAGGTAGAGCGCCGGGTGGAAGGGATGACTTATGGAGAAGGGGTAGACTCTTATGTTAGTTTTGCACCAGTGAAAAGATGGTGGTGACTCATCCTCCCACATGTGGTGCTAACATTCCGCTATAAAAACCATCTAATTAGTGCTAACATTCCGCAGATAGAGATTTGGACGGTTTGGTTGCTGAACAACTGTGCGATGTATATGATTTGAATTCATCATCATTTTACAATGGTTTAAAACTAACGTTGGAGTCCAGGGCAATGCTCATTTTTTGAAAGTTTCCTGTCCTTGTATCTACACAAGTTATGCAGGTAGTTTTGTTTTGTTTCAAGTTTGGAGGTTTTTTTTTTTTTTCCTTTTTCTTTTCTTCAGGAGAAATGGTCACGCAGCGGCTGTATGTGAACTATCTCAGACAACCATTTCTTACTAACCAACTTCTCATGTGTAGAATATCCTATCCGGGACAAAATGATGATTACTTGGTTTGAACTTTAGGCCAATCCACTTACCATGTTGGCGGGACAATTACATTTAGTCATGTGATTAGCTAGATGTCCATTATCTGGCCATTGATTTTGACTTATAGCCTACCCAATGAGTAGATTGGCCCAATTTCTATAACAGGTTTCATGGTATGTGACTCACCTTTTGCATGTATTGAATATTTTGCGAACGCAACTCTGGTGGGGAAAAAATGCAGAATGTGAAAGTTCATATACAGTTGCTGTATGTGATGATTTTCTCTTATTTTCTATGTGCAGGGCGCAATGTAGGAGTTGTTAATTAATATTTGGCCTATGCTACACTAACAATAACATTTTTTAAAATGGTTACAATTCATTCAATGCGCATTTGGTGGCATGCATTTATGGTTGTCCATTTACTGTGATCCCTGTCATGAGTGGATCATTGCCCAACAATCACGATCATTTGAGACCATCTAATTTTGCCCAATTGAATTGGACCATTCAATTTGATAGATCCCAGACTTGAGATGGAACAAGTGGTTATAGAAAAGTCTCCATTAGTGTAGAAAGGACCATGATACAACTTCCCCTTTCATTGCTTCTGAAATCTTTTATTCTCCTTTCATATTTTATGGTTTAATTGTTTTGAATGACTAATTGTTTATAATTTTTTTTACCATGGCTTACACCTGTTAAGCGATTGTAAAGAGAACTATGAAGTATAACACATCAAAACAAGAATAATGTCCCTACGTACTATTTTGTGCAAAATGGGACTATATTTCAATGATCTGGACCATTGATATGATGGGACTCACCATAGATGGAAGATACCCATGAAAATAATTGCAAGATACTACAAAATAACATATTTTAGTTATATAAAATAATTATACCAACTTTTCTCGAAAACTGATTTTTAAAAGACAAACATGTCTAATACCTCATCTGCATGTCACACTCGAAATGTGGGAACCATGTCAAATAAGATCACATGGCTGATTGATGAGACCAGTATACATGGAAAGTAAATCAATTATCACAGCTATCAACTAGAGCAGGAAAGAAATTGCAGATTGCTTGAAAAGGGTCCCTTTGCATCCCTAGATCATCACAGCCATTAAATCAGCTTATACTCTTGGGTATATTTCCTAATTCTCATCTTTTCTATTTTTTTCTTATTTTGGAATGTGATCTTAATGGTGGGTGTGAAACTTAACATGTGTCCCAAGCATTTTTGGAAATTCTCATTTTGAAAATCTTGCTGATGCCCGCTGAATTCTCGGTGGTGGCATTGTAAGCATTGAAGCTGTGCGCCCTTACTAATTGGGTAATGAAATGTCAGGTGTGATTTGAGGATAGTGAGTGATGCCAACGTCTTCTTCATTGAGACAATCCTCAAACAGCATGGGCTCTTTGATTATTTCTCGGAGATCAACACTAATCCCATCTTCATCGATGAGGATGGGAAGTTTAGGATCTTGCCATACCATGATTGTGCATCTTCTCCTCATGGATGCGATCTCTGCCCTCCAATCATTTGCAAGGTATGTGCTACCCTCCAAGCATCTGGATGGTCTTGACTGACATACATGAATGCTAAATGCACTATTTAAGAAACAGTGGATAGCATATGTACAACTATGCTATTTTGAAGGATTGCAAAAGTCACATCTTTTTTTTCTTTTTTTTTGAATGCAATAGTTGTGATTTTTTACATCACTTGCTTGAATCTGAAATGGTTTTTTATGTTTTAATTTTATTATGATTTTTATTTGTTCTTGCATTAATGAATGGAATGTTGCTTTTCAGATTCTTTTCATTGAATCTGGATTGTTTTTTTTTTTTTTTTTTTTTTTTTTTTTTTTTTTTTTAAAAAAAAAAAAAAATTTGTTGAATTTATTTATTTTGGGTTAAATGAGAGAATAGCTTGATTGATTGGCTGGGAGTGCTCATTGGGCCAAACAAATGGGTCAAGAAAACAATTGCCTTGGATAATGTTTACTGAATTTTCCTCAGCTTGAGTATAGTAATGTACACGAGTTTAACTGTCTACAAACTGGAATTTTCTTAAATTTTGAGATGAGACCATTTAATTGAATTCTTAAACTAACTCTATCTAGAAGCTAAATTTATTCCATTTAAGAATTAGTTGCCCAAACAGCCCTGCTGCCTTTTGGGTACAAATCCAAATTAGTCATTGATGGTATCAGCCTGAATGTATTTTCTTAATTTGTCTTTTTTTTTTTTTTTTTTCCTGAGCCACATTGTTTATGATCTATAGCAGTGATGTCAGTTTCTGTAGTTCATTTAGCTGAAGTGTCCATTTTAGTTGATTGCAGGGTATAGATAGGATTTTGAAGGGTTGTTTACAAGAAAGTTAAGCAGAGCATAACTTTCCTACTACCAGTTTGCCACCTAATTTACGAGAAAGTTTGCTCTGACACTTACGTTTTTGACATCTTAGGTTTCTATGGACAGCTAGGATTTATGCTGCTAGCTCTGTTATGCAAATTAGACTTTTCTCCTTTTATGGTTCTTGTCATTGTTGTTCTTGTCATTGCTGACTGACAACATGAGAATGTCGATGCAGTTGCTGGTTTACCATGATCTGTTGGGCATGTTGCAACATCCTCATCATGCAAAGGTGCCTTGATTTATTTATTTTTTCTCTCTCGATTGTTCCAATACCTCTTGGGTTTGGGCCCAGCTTACCTATCAAAAGCAACATGGATTTCTCACAAATTTCTCCAATCCAATAACCAAGTTTCTGTTATTTTCCATGTATGTTGTGTATACTTCTGTTACAAAAGAAACATGGTTTTCTGATCGTACAACACAGGACTATGTTTCCTCGTCAGTGCCCCCCTTGGTGAATGATTCCTATTATAAAAATTGAGTTGGCTCATCTTTGGTATGGATGTACCTACTGCAATACAATTGGTTTTCCAATTTCATTGATGAAAAGATACACTTGAGCTGTGTATTTCATGATTGAATGATTTATGGTTGGTTTTTTAAGAGTACTCAGTGCATTTAGATATTACTATATGGATTGGCAGTCATAGATGAGGTAGGAACCGCTCAGAATAGGTTGTGTTATTGGGGTTGTCTTGTAATCGGGAATGGCGCCCAATACAAAATTTAAAAAAAAAAATAAAAAAAAATGGTGCAGATTCAGACACAGGGCATGACCAGATGTAGCTTTTTCTGTATCTCATAGGTTTCTCATGGTCATAAAAGTGGATATTTCTTAAATTCTTCATTTAGGAAAAGCTATGTATCATGTGAAACTTGCCTGATGGACCATGAATTATAATCACCAGACCAAATTTAACATGTTAGTCACTTGTATGCATATGCAACTAGATTGTCACATGTACAGTGCACATATAGTTGAACATATGGATAAAATACATGCATGCTTGTTGGTGCTTCCTGGTGAAAGGGTTAAAGGCCTGATTTCTCCTACAGGGAACCGACATCTCTACAAGGTGTGTTTTTTTTTTTTTTTCCTCCTCTTTTTCTTTTTCTGCACAATCACTTGAAGTTTTAGCAGGCAAGCTTTCTTTCCATTTCTCCTACCATTTAATTCTCGATGAAAATATTTGGGGGTGGGAATATTTTTTAATGGGCTGACTTGATAAATTAAACTGTTCTTGGAAATGAAGGGCAAATAATTTAAAAGGTGGGGGAAGCTCGTGATGTGGGCCACAACATGGAGGAAGCACATTTACTACGTGCTCAACCAGGAATTCCAATATCGGAATATGGGGTAAGTGTTATAATTTCTCTGGTTGTTTTTCTGAACTGCTGGTACCAATATAGGAATATCAGTTTAGTTCATAATATTGTTTCAGGCATCAGAAAAATCAGCACAAGCCTATAAATGGGCTGAACCCCAATTGGAAACAGTTAAAGTTGTGAGTTAACTGCTACAGATTTGCTCTCTCTTTCTTTTACTAAATATGCTTGTATTATGGTTGTAGTATAGATATTTTTTACTTAATGAAGAAATTCAGTGCTGTAGGATTAGTTTGAAAAGCTTTCAGCAGGGTCCTAGAATTTGTAGTATAGATATATATATATATTTTTTACTTTATTGTGGATGGAACACATACTGGAAAGCACGCTGATTAGACATATGTGGGCCATTGTGTTTAAGTACCAGCCATTTTCTTTTAACTGTCCATGCAATGCCACAAACTGAATGGTTAAGATCATTTGGTTATTGTGATTTTTGGAAAAAACTCCATTCACAATGGGGCCCATGATCTGCGGCATGTGGATATGGGTGCATGCAGGCTACTATTTTTTAAGTGGTAGGAAATGCACATAGCAGTCTTACCCATATATATTACAACTTTTACTGTCACCACATTAGCTTGACAGGTTCAAGAAAATAGTTGTATAAAAATGATGTTTTAACCCTGCTGTCCATATGTGCTATGAGTGATGCAGTAGAAAGAGATACGGAGCTGTTGGTGAGAAATGAACATGCAGCCATCGAATCCAAGGCCCAATGTGTGGAAGTTGACATGTAGCCATCCAATTCTGCTGATGGAAATGTAACAGTTCCGTTATGCTTGTTGGATTTATATCCATTGACAGAATCATGGTTCATTCTTTCCAAGTTTTTGGAAAATGTTAAACAGCTATCCATGGAGCAATCAGTAAGCTCAGGTTGATGATGGACAAAGCCATATCCCATCAATCCCTTCTCTTGTTTCTGCAAGCTCATGTCCGATATCTCAGTCAATTCATAAATTGAAGAGCTTGGGCGTTCAGCATCTTCTGTAGAAAACAACTCCAAGAATTCCTCACACCCCTTTTCTTTTTCTATTTTGGGTATTTTTTTGCTGCATGTTGTTAATTATAGATATTTTAGCTTTTGGAGGCCTAAATTTGGTTATTTTTGTATTCAATCAAGGAATAGAAGTGTTGTATAGATTACTTACAAAGGGTCTTTTGTATTTCTCTATTTCTGTTTTTCTTTCGTCTATTTTATGATTTTTTCAGTGCTTTTTGTAATTTTTGGGAATTTAATCTTTGAAGCATGCCTGGTTTTTTCCCCTCGAAATCAGCTTGGGTTTTGTAGTTTTCTCTATTTTCTTTTGTTTTGGCTTTTCTTTTGGTATTGGATTTTTTCTTTTGATTTATCTAATTTCTTTTCTATTTTTTCAGGGTTGTAATTGACAATGATGCTTGTAAGAATGAAACCGCTATTCAGGTAACCTGGAATACCTTTTCACTAATTACTGGTTTGGTTTTGTGTTGGGAATTTGAATCAGAAAAGAGAATTTGTCCTTTACCTTCACTATGGTTTTATTTAGGATGATGGTTTTCATATCTGTTCTTTTCCTTTTCAGACTATTCAACGTCTATGTTCGTAGCTTGCTCAGCTCCAAGATACATACATGTAGAAAGGTATTTTCAAGATATTTACTATTGATGTAGGCTTTTCTCATGTACTTAAAATTGTATAATGTGCTGCTATAATTTTATTGGCTTTTGCTCGTAGTCGGATGATTTTTTGGCTTAAAATCGTTCCGAAATAAGAAAAAAATACTGTTCCCATAAACTTAAAAAAGGGCTGCAAATCGAGAATTTGCGACGGTTTTCAACCGTCCCTAATTTTTTTGCAACGCCCTACTTTAGGAACGGTTGGATACTGTTCCAAAATTGAAAATTTATGAACGGCTTTCAACCGTCCATAATTTTTTGCAACACCTTATTTAGCCACAGTTGAAAACCGTTCCTAAAGAGGTATTTTGGTGTAGTAGCGACATGAGGTGTCAAAAGTGGCATTATGGTTGAAGGCTCTGATAGGAGAACTCGGGTTAAAGCATTAAGCGATTTGATTGTATTGCGATAGTCAGTGTTATCCATCTAGAGTTGAATCAAGTGTATCATGTAAGAACTAAGTACATTGATGTGAGGTTTCATAAGATATGAGAACTCATTGCTTCCGGCGAGATTCAGTTTCAGTAGGTTCACATGGACGAGAATGTCATAAACATGTTGACGAAGCCGATGATGTCAGAGAAGTTCAAGCATTGCTTGGGCTTGATTAATCTCACTAATCATTGATGAGATTGGGCACCCTAGTACAGGGGTGCGGATGAAGATCGAGTTAGGGCTGACCCGACTCGACAGTTTTGAAATAGACTTGAACCGAACTTGACCTGACTCGGTACTAAGTCCAACATGCCTGATCTGAGTTCGAGTCTGACCTGGACTAACCCGGACCAAGTTTAACCCGGTCACGAGGACCGAGTCTGGTCAAGTTGACCCTTTTTTTTTTTTTTCGTGTTGAACTTTAGGGTTTAGGTTTAGGTTTAGGTTTAAGGTTTAAGGTTAGGGTTTAGGGTTTAAGGTTTAGAAATGGCTCAACCTAAGCCAGCTTAACCACACTCGAGCTAGTCTAGATGCACCACAGTTAGCCTGGACGTACCCAAGACAGCCTGGAACAAATATAAGCACCCAACCCATTTTAATTTATCCATTCAACTCTATCCGGTCCCAATTTCACAAAACCCACAAATTAGAATACCCTAGCATGATGTATTTTACAAGAATAAATGAAAATCATAAAATAGAAGTTTTCTCGAATACAAATTACCTTGATTAGTTGATTTGGAGAGCTGGTGGTTGTCGAGAGTTAGAGGCAAACGAGTAGGCCGGGTCGGTGCGGATGAGCTGCTCAGTCGAGACGAGTAGTCAAGCTAGTGGTTGTCATGTTGGGACCGCCAGGTGTGGGAGATGAGGGAGGGAGTGGAGCAGAGAGAGGAGGAGGGTGGCCTGGTGGTGGTGGGTGGCTGTTGGGCTCAGGAGGGAGGGAGGGAGGGAGGGAGAGAGGTCGGGTCGGGTGTGGCAGGTAGGTTAGATTAAATTGAAGTTTTTATACACACACACACACACACTCGAACCTGAGTCGAGTCAGTACCGAGTAGGATTTCGGGTCGAGTCAAGTTACTGGGTGACCTAGACTCGACTCGATTTGAGTTCAGATTGGGTGAAGTCTACTCAATTCGGAACGACTCACCCACTCGATTCAGGTCGAGTCAGGTCTAAACGAGTCATCCTGTGCCTAGCTCTAAGGTGGAGAATGCAGAGAGTGGTTTGCGCTTAAGGTGGAGGCTAGCATGGAAGATCTTCAAGGTGAGTTGGCAGAATATAAGTCAATGTGAAGATTGTTATACAAATGCCTTGGGTTCTGCTCAGTCCAGGAGTAGTAACAGGGCTTTGTCAGTGCGACCAACAAAGTATGGGTTCTCTCGAATGGAGTGGGAAGCAAGACACTATTAGTTTGACCAACAATGGGTTGGTGTGACCGACAACATGTGACCGTTATATGTCGGTCTGACCGATGGTGTTATGCGGTTTATCGTAAGTTAGGGTATTTAAGTTCGATTGTAATTAGGGCTTAATAATTATGAGTGTTTTGTCTCTAAGAGTGATAATTTCATACAATGAGATGGTTCTCTACACTTATAAGGGCTTGGGAAGGGATTTGTCAAGGGGCTAAGATTTTTCTAGGTATGCATCGCAAGGGAAGATCGGATGATCCTGTAATTCGAAAAGGTGAAAGGTGTAAACTCTAATGCTTTCGATTATAATAGATATTTTTGTCGCTTTGTACCATGATTTTTCCCCGCAAAAGTTTTTCATATAAAATTAGTGTATTTTGTGTTTGCTTGCTTGATTGTTTTGGTTATTGTAATTATTCTTATTGTTCTATATTCGTTAAACATGCTTTTGCAAAGCACGAAGATTAATAATACTATTAGATTTGAATTTCTAATACATAGGGTTGATCTGAATTTGTTGAGTTTCAAAATTACAATAAAATTGTATCACATCCAAGCTCGATTTATTATGATACTTAGGATGAAAGACTTAATATAAAGGCCTTTCTAGGCCTCTTTCTATTTAACATGGGAAAAACGACACACCTACAGAGAAACAAAAATTACATAGGTTTTTCTTATACTTTAAATCAAAGTTTCCTAACACCTGGTATTCCATGTACCTTCTAATAAATTAGATTCCTGTGACCAATTGCACAGGGAAAATTTAACATAGCCAATTGCGGTATGTGTTTTAGACACACACACACAGCATGAGGTCACAGTGCATAGAGTATAATTCAGAAAGAGTTGTGCTCTAGTGATAAATGTGCCACCACTATGATGTTGTGGGGCCATGCAATGTATATATGACATCCAACCCGTCCATCATATACATATCCACACGTTTGACCTTAGGCCCAAAATTCATCCCAACTCAAAACTCAATTGGGTCACACCATAGGGAAACTTTCTGAGGGGATGATCGCCATTGATTTGCATGGGGCAATCGACTAAGGAAGGATAAGTAAAAAAATCAGACCATTCTGAAACTCGAGTGGGCCCCAACAGAAATCAGTGCTCAGTTAATTTTTGAACCCTTGGCCAAACATGGGCCACGCATCTGATTAATGGGTTGGATGGCATGCGAATATCACAACAGCTAGTTACCACCATTAGCCACCGGTGGAAGCCTTATATATTGTACTTAAAAGAGGAACCATCTGACTTCACCTTTAAACATAGCTCACTTTTCTGTTTTACTTTGTACCATCCATTGAATGGGACGGTTGAGATTTTTAGTATTGCTTGATCAACACGATTTCAGAGATATGCTTTGTCTGCAGTGTGGCCCACAATTTGATTGAAACATACCATTTCCTTCATATTGCATCCAGTCAATTGAATCTGAACTACCTCTGTATTAATCATTTCTTTTTAATATGAACCGTTGAAGTAGATTTGTGGGCCATTGATCCAATTTGTAAGGTCTCCAATCTTAAAGAGTCTTTGAGGGTCAGTCATCATGCAACTCAGGAGAATGATTTGGTAGGGAAACGTTAAGAACCTAGCCAATGTGCCAAAAGCCCTGAGACTGATACACCGCGTCACACTAGGTTTTCTAAACCATTGGGATTATAACGTTCCACCATACTTCATAACCGACGACCACAGCAGCCTATTCTGTGGCGGCAATCACTCTGGCTCTATTTGAAGTTGTCCTTTTCAATGCATGATGATTGCACTTTAATTATTTAGTTAGTCTTTTTAGCACTAGGGCGGCTTTCACCCTAGTCTATGTTGTTATTTTCATATGTTATCACTTTTACTATTTAAATATAGAACATGATATTGGCTCTGATATCATTTGTCAAAAACTTAATTAATATGCCAAAAGCTTTAAAATTGTAAAGCTATGCTCTTTAAATCACTGAGATCACACCAAGAAAACTCTTGCATAGGTCTCTAGCGGCCGTGACTTTCTTCAATATGGGAAATGATTTTACATGGATGAAAGTCACAAGTTCCATTAGTTATAATATCCCTAGCTTAACCTTTAAAATTTTGTGGCATGGCCAACACAAGTTTTGGAATACTTTGATTTTCAGGTGGTAGATGAATGGATTGGATTGCATATAAACACCACCATGGTGGACCTCTCATTCCAACCATTTCCTATGGTGCGGCCTGCTATAGTTTTGGATCATTATAATTTTTGGGTCCCAAGGTGAAGGACAAGGCAGTGGACTGATTGACGGTTGGATGTCATGAAAGTTTCACACACAAGACGCTTGTCTAACTGTACTTAGTTCATTTCACAAATAGTTTATTTAAATCCAGTTTATAAATTAAAAGTTAAAAGCATGCGCAACCGTGTGGGTGTAATTTTATTTATTTATTTTGAAAATGATTTCATTTTATGTGAAAAAAGATTCACCCTACCATGAAGATCAACTGATTTATCATCAGGTAGGGGTGGGCCACACAAATAAATATAAGCCAGGCCATCATATTTCGATGGCGTGTTCTTATTTTTCTCTTGCGATATATTTACAAGGCGGCCGTCCACCTTGATGATCATTTCTCTTTTTAGATGAGTGTCCAAAGGTCTTTTCCCATGTGAAATTACAAAATGTCCTAAAGGTGGAATTATCATCGTGGGGTCCACCTGGTTTGTATATGACATCCACGGAAGCGGATTCGCTGGTGTACCACACACCAGCTATATAGCTGCTGTAGTACGTGTCGTGTGAGAACGAGCACTGACGATCCTCCATCTCCGAGTTGTACGAATGCTTCACAGGAGATCAAAGTTACATGGCCCCCTCCTCCACAGTAATGTGTTTATTATATCTACACCCGTTTATGTATTTTTAGAAATCATTTTAGAGCATTATAAAAAAATAATCATATCCAAAGATAATCTAGGCCACACTTCAATAGCAGCCGAAATAATGATTTTCACCCTTAAAAAATTCGTAGGGCCCACATAACGTTTATTTTCCATCCAATCTGTTCATCAGGTCTCAAATACCTTAACGAAGAGGAAAAACAAATTTCATATTGGTCTAAAACTTCTGTGACCCCAAAAAGGGTCTGCGGGTCTGCCTTTTGCTGTGTGGCCCACTTGATATTTAGATCTGTCTTATTTTTCATCTCAAGCCTTAAGACGATCTCGCCAAATGGATGGACGGTTTGGATACAACAAATACCTCATGATCAGACCCACGTAACTTGCTTACGTCAATAAAGCAGCTATATAGCTGATGTGAAATACACCAGCCAATCCGCTGCCGACATCCACTCTGCTCAAAAGGGAAGCGGATTAGGTGCGACCCCGGCCTCACCCAAGGCAGTGCGGCTCTTATCATGGGTCCCACCGTGATGTATGTATTCTATATCCATGACACCCATCTGTTTTGCCATATTATTTTAGGGCATGAGCTAAAAAATGAAGCAGATTTAATTCTCAGGTGGACCTTGTGATAGAAAAAAATGATGATTGACCATTAATAAGCCACATAAGTTTTGAATTAAGCTGATTTTTTTCTTTTCCCTTTAATCTATGTTTATGTGGCCAAATCAACATGTTGGATGAAAAATAAAGATTATGGTGGGCAGGAAGAAGTTTTTAATGGTAAAACATTCATTCACCACTGTTTTCTATTGTATGGTCCACTTGAGATTTGGATCTTCTTCATGTTTAGGCTCATGCCCTAAAATGATCTGGAAAATGGATGGATGGTATAGATATAAAATAAATACATCAAGGTGGGCCCCACAGTAAGGACCAGACTGTCTTGGGTGAGGCTGGGCCGCACCTAATCCAGTTCAAAAGGTGCACTCTACCGTCATTATCATATGCACAAAAAATCAGGACAATAGAATAATTGAGTGGGTATACGAAACATGCATGTGGGTCCCCACCAAATGACCAGACGGCACTCGATTTTGTCCCGGTACCATATCTCGTGGGCCCACCTGAAGAAATCCCTGGATTGCTCATGTGCTAAACACGTGATTGTTGAATTGAGAACCCACCTTCGAGCAGCCACAATAGATATCAGACATCCCAGACGGTCTCCGCTAGATCTGAGGTCATGTTGCAATGATCTAGACCATTGATATGATGGCCCTTACACTGGATGAGCCACAGAACAAAGTTTTCGAGATTGGAAGACCATGCCCGACAGAATTATTCCAATCTGAGAGTTCTTTTTCTGTTTTTTTTTTTTCCTGGGTACCTCATCATCAATGAGGTCCATCTTATAGGCAACTTAGATAATTGCAGCTAGAGCTGAACACAAACCAAGCCAGCTCAAAAGCTGGCTCGGATTGGTTTGAAAAAGCTAGCTTTGATTGGTTCAAATAGAAGTTTAAATCAAACCAAGCCCAAGCTAGTTTTAAAAAACAAACCAAGCCCAAACAGGGGTCATACTGGCTCAGCTCGGCTCGGCTCAAAGCTTGGCTTGTTCAGTTTGGTTTATTCAGCTTGATTTAGCTTGTAGATTGTATGCACATTGTTTCTTGCGGTGTGATTCACTTGAATTTTGGATATGATTCAAATTTAGGATTATGTCCTAATATGGTATGTAAAAACGGATGAATGGCGTGGATAATATATATACATGACGGTGTGGATAATACTTGAATGCACACTGATTCATATGATTTGGTCAACTTGAGCTTTGGATATGATTCAATTTTGGATGATATCCTAAAATGATATGTAAAAACAGATGAATGTCATGGATAATACATATACAAGACAGTGAGCCCGCAAGTGTAGTTAGTTAGCTAAAGCAGGACTCAAATTGGCTGGTGACCTCAACACCTGCAAGGTAGCTCGTGTCAAAGCTATGTGGGCCCACCATGATATATGTGTTTTATCCAGCCATCCATCAAAATTTCACAGCATGAGACAGAAAAAAAAAAAAAAAAGGAAAAGAAAGAAAAAAAGAAAAAGATCTAAACCTCCACTAGATCCAAACTTGTTAGGAGACAAGTTTGGAATCAATACTATTTTTTTTTGTAGTGGGGCTCGCCTCAGCTCAGGTCAGATATTTGAACCAAATCAAACTAAGGTCAAGCTCATATAATTTAGACCAAACTAAGCTCAAACAGGAGGGATAGGCTGGAAGATCGGCTCATGTAAAGTTGAATCAAACCAGGTCAAACCAAACTTGAATCAAACTCGGTTCGGCTCAGTTGGCATGATTCCATATGCAACAGCAACCATCTCAATGCGTCAGGATGTTTTGAGGCACGAATACTAATCTCTCTACCTAACCTTACTTGAGGCACGTGTGAAGAGGGAAAAGATGACCAAGATCCAAGCCACTCATCAGTCGGACTAACCAGGACAATTCCAATAGCTGCATTAGACTGCTTCGTGGACCGTTGTGAATTTCATCCTAACCGTCCAGATATTCTACCCCAAACCCAATTGTTTACTTGTTTGTAGCCTTTTAAATCCCTCAAGTTTGTTTGGACTACCTTCATATTTTTTTTTTATTTATATATATTATATATATATATATATATATATATATATATATATATATATATATATAATATATATATATTTTTTTTTTTTTTAACACACGCACACACATCCCACACACGCACGCCTATGGGTACTCGAACCCTTGACCCGGTGTTGAAACTCCTGAGAGTCTACCACCCGAGTAAGAGTAACTCCTGAGAGTCTACCACCGGAGTAAGAGTAAGGACTACCTTCATATTTACTGTCCATCATGTGGGGCCAAACTTTGATGTGGACTGTCCATCGTGCGGGCACCACCTTTGATATGGACCATCCATCATGCAGGGCTCACATCGGGCCGATCTTTCATGTGCAGCATCCATTATATAGGGCCCACCTTTGATTTTGGTCATCCATCATGTAGGGCCATCATCAATGTTATTATATCATGTAGAGTTCACCTTCAATATCCACTGCCCATCTTGTGGAACATCCATTATGTAGGCCATCGGGCGATAAACGCAGTGTACAGATTACCTGAATACCCACGTCTATTTTCCAATTCTCTTCTAACGTCCTTTAAAATCCCAAAGTTTAGGACCCTTGCGAGGGTAACCTCATCTATTTTTTCAAAGAAAAAACTGGTTTTTATTAAAGATATCTGTACCAAAATTACAAAACGCAGGACTGAGACAGAAGCTAAAAAAGATGAAGACAGGGACTTTAACGAAGAAACCTGAGGAGAGACATCTAGCTTAAACCACTAACCACCTACAACTACCGAACCTAACGGTTCCAAAATCATCTATATTGCCCATAATCCAGGGAAGCGGATTGCGTACTGAGTAACTCAGTACCCTGTAGCGTACTGAATAAACTCTTGTGGGCCCACCATGGATGTATGCGTCTTATTCACACCGCCCATCCATTTCTTCATATCATTTTATGGGCCAAGGCCAAAATTGAAGCATATCCAAAGCTCAAGTGGACCACACTAAAGGAAACAGTGGTGATAATGATGTCCACCGTTGAAACCTTCCTAAGGTCCATAATGATGTTTCTTTCTCATCCAACCTGTTGATTAAGTCACACAGACATGGATGAAGGGAAAACACAAATATAAGCTCGATTCAAAACTTCTTTGCCCCGAACAAGTTATCAACAGGAGGAATTCAATTCACATTTTTTTTTTTCCAGTGGTGTGGTCCACTTGAGCTTTGGATGCTCTTCAATTTTCGGCTCATGCCCTAATATGATCTGGTAAAACAGTACATCATGGTAGGCCCCACAGAATATAGCCTACTGAGTACTCCATAATCCGGCTAAAGGGGTCAGTCTCTGGACTTTGGAATCACCCAGTAACATTGACACAGCTCTGGCAAAGGCACAAAAAAAAAAAAAAAAAAAAAAAAAAATGGTCTACCATCTCCGGATCCCACATATACATGAGACAGATGTGGGGGATGATCATATGCCTTTTCACAAGGCTATCCACCATGAGAACCTTTCTCCTGCCAACTAACCAAGCAAGCACCACAACCATGGTGGGGCAGGAGCTCTCTGCAGTCTCAGCTCTTGAGAACTAATCACTCTGTGGAACAAACAAACCGAAAACCTGCATTCTCACCCTTGTTCTTGATCTTGTTTTTTTAAAAATTATTATTATTATTATTATTATTTTAATAATATTGTCATAACTCCTACAGTACTTTTGGTTTTGCCATGATGTTTTGATCAACTCGTATCTTTGGTGCAACTGCATAACAGGTACAAATGGGAATATCAACATCTAGGTTCCCCTTGGAATTGTTGTAATCTTGCCATGTATTTTGACCCTAAACTAAATACAGTGCTTCAATTTCCTCGTCTCATCTTTAAATTGGACATGTGGTAAAACGGACCATGATCTGGACTGCTCATCAGTTGGGTCCCACTGTAAATATACCAGTTTTTGCAAAAATGTGCTCATCAAACAAGCTTAACCATTACGTCAGTGAAAAGAATATTGGCAACAGTTGCCACCGAGCAAGAAAAGGTCCATTATTTGGAAGGTTAGGATAGTCCAACATTCACATTTTGCAGATAGTTGTGGGACTCTCACCTTATGATTAATTCAGGTTATGGACAGTTGAGAGACATCTGACTTGTGGGCCACACACCAGAAAAGGAAATTGGAATGATGTGCCCAGGTTTGATTTCCATGTATGTTAATCCCTTCTTTCTAAAACTACACTGTCAGACCCTGGGACCAAATAAAAAGGATTAAAAGAACAAAGCAGCAGCAGAAGTGTTATAAAAACAAACATATAAACAATCCTCGACAAGAGATTATTATTCAGATAATCTTTCCTTCCATACAAGGGAAGACCAAAAAGATGCACAGGAAATCACATGGAGAGAACAGTTCAGCTCTCAACATTGTCAACAGTCTGAAAACATGTCTAGCAACCACAAAGCATGTCCGGAGAATAATGTGGTTGAAATACTCTCACCAGACATCGGGTCGGAGCTCACCAGTTGCTGGGGGCATCCATCTTCCCGAATGGTAGACACTTTCGCCTACTTTCCAGCCGGGCACGTCTTTCATTATTCTAGCCTCTTCTTCCAAAACCTTTTTCCACTCTTTTACAAATCTAAAGAAAAAAACATGCACCACACAGTTATTATTTATCTGTGGGTCTGTGCAGGGAATGTGTGCATGCATGCATGTACGTGGGTGTGGGTCTGTGGGAAGGAAGACATTCCCAACACAAATAAATAGTACAGGTAAGGTAAATAAACAGTTAGCCTTTTGATGGTAAAGCAGATAAAAGAGTTTTACCGTTCATCCTCTTCGGCTTGAAGCATGGGGAGTATTGCTCTGCGAGCAGCATATTTCTCTTCTTTGAGCTCGCTGCCGAATTCAAATTAAATAATCAAATCAATATCATGATCACCACCCATTCTGATTCATAAAGCCATATGAAAAGCATGCTTACAGAGTTTGACTCACATTTCAAATTACTAGAGTGGGACATCAACACTATTGACCATTAAACTGACATGGGCATAGTAAACAGAATAAGCATGTTTTGGGTCTATTGCAGACGCACATAAAGCGTTAAGAAACAACAAGCAACTGGAAAGAATCCAAGAAAATGTGTGGATTAGAATAATGGTGGGTCAAGTAAAAAATCTATGTGAGGCCCAAGCTGTTCCAAGCTTCTAATCATCTATTTGGAGAACCTGAAAAGATTTTGTATTGGTCAGATTCCGATGCTTGGTGAGAGAACAATCTTCAGGGAAAAAAAAAAAAAAAGCTTGGTGAGAGAAACGTGATTTCAGTGACCACTGACAAAGCATCTTTTGCACACAATGATTCATGAATTTTTTTTTTTTAATGGGTCAGGTTCCAATGCCTCATGAAAAGGTCTCTCCTCAATCCTGACTGCCCATTGTTCATGCCATCAATCAGAACATTTGGTTGGCTTGCTCTAGTGGTATGAACAAATGAATGGACTGTCCAGGTCGATGGTTTGGCATGCCATGTGTCATTTAAAAGCTTGTGGATGTTGCTAACATCCCCATGAAGGTGGTGACCTTTTGCATGTGTAGATGACGGGTGTCCATCCTAGGTAAGAAATCTAGAGTGGCATGATTAAAGGGGACAACAACACAACATTTTCCTTAGAATCACTAAGGCCCAGATAAGAAATAACAGAATTGGAGTTTAAAGGTGAATGGTAGAACAGAGGAAGGCAGGCAAGAAATAAGCAGATAAATTGTGAAGTTCTATTCCGACCTTCCGTAGGGTTAGGCTGGATTAGGTCAAGCCTCAGCAACCTAATCAATGAGGAAGAGAACTAGGAACATCATATTGGAGGACGGAATTGTTGAAGACCATAGTCTCTGAACTAGAGTGAAATAAAGCTCCTAGACCAGACAGGTTCCCTTTGGCAGTCTGTAAAGTACAATTTGGAGGAAGTACTCCAATTTCCAAGAAAGTGGAAGGTTATCCAGGGGCTTGTTTGTTTCTACAATTACCCGGAATCGTTGGTCGAATGCAAATGTATTTAGGAGACAGGTAAAGGAATTTGTAATCATTGCACTTTTTCATGGTATTATCATGAAAATCTCCCATGCAAACAGGAACATCAGTTTATTTTGGATGAACATTGAAGTAGTGTAAAAATGTCATCATTGCAATTTTCCCGTGGATAATCGGAACACAGGAATCAGCAGTCCAATACAACTGTTGTCTGGAGACAGGTAAAGTGATTTGTAATCATTGCCCATTTCTTTTACTGTAGTAATAGGCTAAACAAACAGGCTGTGAGGATATTGGGGGTTCTTTCATTGTCTCAATCCCCAAGGAGCAGAAAATTTGTAGACTTTAGACCATGGTTTTGAAAATTGGTTATCGACCATATCATAACCTTATCAGCGTATTGGCTTATAAGGAAGTATTCCATGAAAGGGGAAAGTTATCTAAGAAGATTGGTGGTTCTTTCATTGTGTCGATCCCCAAGGAGTGGAGAGTTTGCAAGACTTTTACACCATGTTTTTGAAAATCTTTTTATTGGCCATATCCAAGGTATTCAATAACAGTAACAGTGGCTGCAACAGCCAGCCTTACGGCCGTTACAATACAAGCTGTAGCAGACATTATGGCCTTGTAATGGTGAATTTCTTTTAAAGGAAAAAAAAATGCATTGGCCCATTACGGGTCCATATTGGTCCATTATGGTCTAGTATCAAAGCCCGTTATGGGCCTCTTTTTTTTCTTTTCTCTTTTTAAATCAGCCATTACAGCCCCGTGTCGTGTAATGGGCACTGTTACCATTATATAACGGCTGTTACAGCCATTACATAACTGTTTTTAAATATTTTGGCCATGGCCATACACATATCATTACTGTATCAACCACCCCCAACATATGATACCGGGGTGACCTGGTCAGATACCAAAAAAAAAGGCTTGTAACAGATTGCATTGGTCAGTACAGTAGTATTCAATGCGAGGAGGATGTTATCTAGGGAGATGGGGGGTTCTTTCCTTGTGTCAATCCTCAATAAAGGAGCAAAAAGTTGCAAGATTTCAGAACATGGTTTTGCAAATCTGTTATGATAAGACCTTATTGGGCACCTCAATGCACGATATGTGGGTGAACCAGTCAGATGCAAGGAAAAGAAGGCCACAATGTTATGTGTACAACGTATCTGCCACAGGTTATTAGAGTTCTATAGTTTACATTCGGTTTTTTTATTTTCACTGTTCCTCTTTTTTCTCCCTCATTTCTCCTCATCTCTTTAAAAATTAGTATACGGAGCTTGGGAGAGGTTTTCAACCAAATCTAAGCTCCAAAAAAAAAGAAGATCAAATACACTGATTTTAGTGGGATTTACAGCTTCGAAGCAAAGTTCGGGCCATTTTGGTTGATACTCCTGAAAACGTTTTCTTTAAAAACCAAAACTGCAGAACAAATATTATGCAGTATCAATTCTTGAAATTTTATTTCATCTTAAAATAATTTTGGTTGACACTTTTTCTATTATTACCATTTCTTTTGGTTGACGCTATTTGTTTTGGGGAGCAGATTCCATGTCTCCATGTCATTCTGAACACATGGCACACAGGATCCTCAGTAAATTGGCCCATTGTTCTGTGATCCAACTGTTGATTTTATGGATCTCATTCGTAAATAAGGCATGACCCTGAACTTATATTGGAGGATTATTAACCTCCGAGATTTGAACTTTTCTCCATTATGAGGATTATTGTACTTGGGTCTTACATTCATTTGCCACCAATATAGGAGATATCATACAGAGCCCTCATCTACAGAGAAATCCATTTCATCAACGGACATTGAAAAAATGAGCCCCCCCACATGCTAACACTATAGTCAGTAGATGTTTAATTACCAGAATAATCTCATATCACCTTTCTACGATGACACAACTTACATGATCTAAAGAGAATACCATCACAAAGAGACGTGGCTGAGAAAATTTTCTTTTCAAGTAAAAACTAAAAGCAGGTCACTGGCTATTTTACTTAGGGTGGGATTAAGGACCCGACTCATTCTGGGAAAAAAGAAAAAAAGAAAAAGAAAAAAAGAGAGAGAGAGTTCATTTCAAACTAGAGACCAAACACACTAATAGCAGTCGCATGGGAAGCAAAAAATCATTTTAAGGTAGTAATCAAACAGGCCCTTGGATTTTCTGGGAAAATTGAAAAAAGTTAAATAATCTTTTTTTTCTTCTCGTATTTGTTAGATGTGAATGTAATAGCTCCAACATACCTATCATGCTTGATTTTTGTTCAATTAGGGTGTATGATGTACGTTGTTGATTTCACAAATTTCTCAAGTGGAGTGGCCTGTGGGATGCAAGGGCACACTCGGGGTAGGCGGCCCGTTTGAGGCAGGTGGCTCGTGTGAGGTGGGCCCCATGTGATGTGGGCCCACGAGGGGGGTTCGGCCGAGGACCTAACCCATGGGATGTGGGGTCTGGGCTATGAGATAAAGGGATTGATTCGCCATGCTCTATTAGTTTGAGCTTTTAAAGCAAGTGGTTAGTTGTCCTGCATCAAAGTGGTACCAGAGCAGGAGGTCTTGTGCAAAAGACTCCTCACTGAGGATGATTAATGCAGGGGCATTTTCACACCGAGCTTGAGTTGGTGGCCTGTGGGATGCAGGGGCACACTCTGGGTGGGCGGGCCCCACCTGTCTGAAGTGGGTGCTCATGTGAGGCGGAACCCATGTGATGTGGGTTCATGGGTAAAAGTTTAGATCAAGGTAAAAGTTGGGCCCCAGGGGTTTCATGGGGTGCTGCATCACATGGACTGTTTAGATTTTGGGATCACATCACGTATGATGAGTTCTCAAAAAGTTCTCATCAGAACTTGTGAAAACCAGTGCGCAGCTGAGCATTGGGCATATAATATATATATATATATATATATATATATATATATATATATATATATATATATATATAGATATATATATATATATATATATATATATATATATTTTTGAAAGGTGAATACACACGCACACACACCACATGGGTTCTCGAACCTTGACCTCATAGTAGAGAAACACAGTGTCTACCATTGAGCCATGAGTAGAGAACCTACTCATCCATATAATTTTTTTTAAAATCTAAAATTTCTTTAGGATAAATGTTCATTTGAAGCTCGTTGATTGTAATCTACCTATGTAATAGACTATTAGATAGCGCTTGACTGTAAGTTTATTTTCCCTATGGGGGGCATTCACTTGTACATTTGTTTATATCGTATTTTTTGGCTTCGGCCTTTTTTCAATGAAATCTCGTCATTGTTCCCACAAAATAAAAAATAAAAAATGTAATAGTCTATTACATGGCCTTTTTCCCTTGGAGTTATCGTGTTTGCTTGGCTATCGGTAAAGCAAGGTCCTAACCATCAAACATCCAAGGAGTAGAAAGATGATAATCACAAACAGTTATATTACATGCTGAGAAATGTAGAATCCATGGACACTTGTTTATCCATTGTTCCTTTGTGACAAAGATAATGGAGGTTCTTTGCTTCATTTGAGAAGGTTTGGGTGATGGCAAGGTCATTTATAGATTTTTCCACGTATGGAATTGAGAATCCATCGAAAGGGGACACAAACCATATGTGGATTCATTGTTGGCAGGGCCCTGGTCAGTTTGGAAGGAACAAAAAAATATAACTTTCAACAAGTTGGAACTGCTAGAAGAGATTTTGCAAAGAGCAAGCATGAAGGTGATCAATCGGGCGTAAGTTTTAAATGCTTTGATTGGATATTGTAGAGAAGAATTTGTCGGTCTTTGGGGTGTTAAGTTGAGGCTCTTAGGGGTTGGATATTTTCTCATCATCCTTTTTCTTGTTTTGCCTTGGCCATATTGCTCTTGTGATTGGCTCTAATAAAATTTTCATTACCATTCAAAGAGTGAGTGAGAGAGTACCATGACTTCTATGATTAAAAGATATTAAAGAGAAGGGCAGATTTTTTTAGTGATAACAGTAAACTTTATTAGAATAAGAAAAGAAATTACCACAGGGGATAGAATTTGCAAACAAGAGAGCATGGAGCTGACCCTTTGTGTAGCCAAAGCATCGGCTTGTTCATTAGCTTCCCAGTGAATATGAGAAAAAAAAAATGCCAATCACCATCCAATCAGTCAATTTCTACACACACCCACTTGCTAATGGCACACATCTTTTCCTATAGGAGGAATCATCTTATATAATAGAGGGAAACACCTGCAATTTTGTGCAGTTGAAATCCAGCACCACAATGGGACTCATAATAACCCCACAAACTCCTCCCTCGTCCCACATGATTCCCCCTATTCTAGTTGGGCCCACATTACCCCATGAAATACCATAAAAAAAATAAGTTCCCACAACTTCATAGGAGGGGGAACTTGTCCTGAGTATATTCTTACACTGCCCTAATGATACTCATTCCTCTATGATCTTTGCCCGCTTCTCCACCACCATGCCAAGCAAACAAAAGATCCCGAGTAGTGCAAGGCAAGACCCAAGAAATAAGAAAGCTTTTAAGGATGGTGGACTAGATCCCTTGAGCAAAAAGGAAGAGAACGAATAGATGAACAATGGATTCCACCTCCTTCATACACAACAAACAAACATTGAGGAGAGCCATTCCCCGCCTTTGAAGATTGTCAACGGTTAGAATTTCCCCCCTAGTCAGAAGCCAAACAAAAGCAAGAATTTTCAACAAAGCACCATAGAACCAAATGAAGGAAAAGTAATGCATGTAGCTGCAGAGTGAATGCAAGGAGCTTAAAGAATTAGCAAATCAGGAACTTGCCCGCACTTTCTCAAGGCCAGGCAGGCACATCAGCAATTTCGGGAGAATGACAGACTCCATGCAACAGCTTTAGAAGACTGAGAAACTCATCTGTCTCCCAGTCCAATAATGGTCTCCTGCAAGGAGGGCACCATACTCCAAACCCCACATCAGAGAAGCAAGAAGCTATGAGAGCATTTAAATTCGAAGCCACTTGGGCCAGAGAAGGGAATAGAGAAATAAGGGAATTTTCATAGGTCCAACAATCCTTCCAGAACCTAATGCAGAGACCATTGCCAAGGGCAAAAGAGAGGCCTTCCTACGTGTGGGGCTTAAGGGCCGAGATGGCTTTCCACACAGAAGCTCTATAGAGAGGAGTGTTTGGGGAACGACCCCTCAGCCTGAAGCCTATGCTTCCTAGCCACTCTCTCTCTCTCTCTCTCTCTCTCTCTCTCTCTCTCTCTCTCTCTCTCTCCACCCACTTCCACTTAAGGTGAAGGGCCAAATCCATTTTCCAAGAAGAGTGGAGTTGAAAACAACCAGATCTTGGATGCTAGCACCTTCTTCCGAAAGTTGTTTGCAAACTTTAGACCAGCCGAGCAGGTTGAACTTATGCCCCTTAAGAGTTCCCTTTCCTCAAGAACTATCTTTTATCTTCTGCAGAGCCAAATTGGGGCAAAGGAAAAGGGATAAAAAGTAAGTGGGAAGATTGGAAAGGGCAGCTTTTATTAGGGTAAGACAGCCCCCAAGGGAAGGTAACTGATGCAGGACAATTAACCACTTGCTCTAAAAGCTTGAACTGATAGAGCATGACAAATTAATCCCTTTATCCCATAACCCAGGCCCCAAATCCAAATGTTAGGTCCTTGGCCAAACCCTCCTCGTGGGCCCCAAATCCATGGGTTCCGCCTCACACGACCCCCAAATCCATGGATTTTGCGGGCCACTCACCTTTAGTGTGCCCCTGCATCCCACAAGCCGCCCCACTCGAGCCCAGTGTGAAAATGCCCCTGCATTAATCACCCCCGGTGAGGAGTCTCGAACACGAGACCTCCCACTCTTATACAAATTTGATGCATGACAATTAACCACTTGCTCTAAAAGCTCGAACTGATAGAGCATGACGAATTAATCCCTTTATCTCATAGCCCAGGCCCCAAATCCATGGGTTAGGTCCTCGGCCGAACCCTCTTCTTAGGCCCCAAATCCATGGGCTCTACGGGCCACCCACCCCGAGTGTGCACTTGCATCCCACAAGCCACCCCACTTGAGCCCGGTGTGAAAATGCCCCCGCATTAGTAATGGTATTTTCAGGAGGATAATTTCCGCTCAACATGCTCAATAACCACATCCCAAAGGTGCTTGGTCGACTTCCTAATACGAAAGGACAAGCCAAGGTAGGCCAAGGGAAAGGAGTCGGCCTTGCATCCAAAAAAACGTAATAAGGGCAAGTGAGAGCAGGAGAATGGAGGTTAATGCCTGGCATCTCACTTTTGGAGAGGTTGATTCAAAGGCCAGAAACAGCCTCGAAGCAATGAACCACTTTTCGAAGGTTATCGGCAGCGGCCTTTGAAGCCTCAGATACAGGCACCTCGAAGCCGCTGAAGAGGTTGGCCAACACGCTTTTCCCCAACTTCCTACTAAGGCTTTTAACAACAATAATGGAGAGGAAGGGGGAAAAGCGGGTTGCCCTACCTTAGGCCATGGGAAGAGGGGAAAAAAAACCTTTATGAGACCCATTGACTAGGACGAAGATCCTAGCTAAAGAAATGCAAACTTTAATCTAACTATGCCATCTCGACCAAAGCAGAGACAACCCAACATGTAGTCTAAATAGCCCCAATCCACATGATCAAAGGCCTTCTTGACGTCTGACTTACAGACGACACCGATTTTTCCATCACAATGTCGGGAATCAATGCTTTCATGGGCAATGAGGGTACAATCAATGATTTGCCAGTTGGCCATGAAAGCTCCTTGAGCCTCAATGATAATATTGGAGAAACCTAGCCGAAGCCAAGAGGCTAGAACTTTGGCTAGGATTTTATAAGGCCTCCCCTAGCAAACTGATAGGCCGGAAATCCTTGAGGAGGGTCGCTCCTTCGACTTTCAGGATAAAACCAGAGATGAAATTTAACAAATCAACTTTAATATCATCCCAAAAAACTTGAAAGAAAGTCAGAGGAAACCCATCAGGACCAAGGGCCTTATCTTTGCTGAGGGAAAATACCGGGCCCTTGATTTCCTCCTTGAAGGGGGATTCCAGGGCGGCAAACTCCTCCATAGAGATTTGGGGGAAGTTCAAATTATCCAATTTAGGATGGTTCCAACCTTCAGACGCTAGGAGGTTGCTATTGAAGGAGACGATATGATCACATACCTGCTACCGATCCTCCACAATAGAACCATTAATGGTAATGGTACCTATCTTGTTACTGCAAGGCCTCACACTAGTGATGCAATGGAAGAAATGAGTGTTCTGGTCACCTTCTTTGAGCCACAAAGCCCGCAATCTCTGACGCAACTTAATCTCTTCTTACTTGACTTGACATGCCATATTGGAATATGTTGGGTAGCTCTTCTCTAGTTTCCTATGTTTTCTAGGGTTCTCGTTGTGTAACTGCTTTCTTTTTTCTTGTTTTGTCTTGTTTTTGTAGTGTTTGTTTTGCTCTTGTTGCTATTTCGGGTTGCCTCGACTCCCTTTTTTAATATATTTGCAAAAAAAAAAAAAAAAAAAAAAAAAAAGGAGAAAATTTGGAGACAGTCTCAAAGCACTATTAGTGTCAGAAAGCAGACCTGATTCTTCCTTAGAATCTAGAAGGTAAATGGTTGAATGGAGGTTATCAGGCTTTGACCTCGATAGAATCCAAAGATTATATTCTCCAATTAACCAGCTTATTTTTTTAGGAGCTTTAGCTTCTGGCTAAGAACAAACCCAAGGTCGCCCAAGACATAGAAGGAAAACCACTAATTTATAATAAGGGAAGAGAAACCCTCCAGTTCGAGCCACGATAGCTCGAACATGAAGGCCTTAGGCCCTTAGCTTTCCTCGACAAAGTCTAGGAGGATCGAACAATGGTATAAATAGGCCGAGGGAGCCTTGTGCTATGAAACCATGGGAAAGGCATCCAACCAATCAAGAGAGATGAGGAATCTATCGAGGCAAGAGAGGATCGAGGGGTTCTAACCATTAGACCAAGTGAATTTAATGTCCAAAAGAGGGCGATCCACTAGGTCATGGCCACTGACCCAATCGGAAAAAAACTTCATACTTTTTGAGAGGTGGCAACCATTCGACTTCTCAAAGGGGAAACCAACGATAGTAAAACACCTCTGAGGCACCAAGGGACCAAGAATTTTTTATTGTATTAGGTCGTTCTAGACAGGTGCTTAGAGGAGGCTTTACAAAGATCGTAAACCACCAAGAAAACCCATTTAAACCCAAAAGAGAGGTTTCTAAGGACCACAGAGACTGAGAAAGCTTTGAGCGTCATCTTTGACACACTCTAAGGAGTCCCAAGACACCATGATACCAACTGCATCAAGGAAAAGTCACTCCTTATGAGGAACACCCTAGAGGGAGTCTAACATTGACTGTTGACGAACTGTAACTTGGCCTCCTGAAGGGTGATGATCTGTGCTTTATGCCTATGGCAAATGTCTTTGACTTAAGCCCTTTTCTGCTCACAGCCGAGGCCACGAATGTTCTTAGATAGAATCTTCATTGAGGAAACAACACAACCTTCTGCCTTTTTTCAAGCTTCTTGAGCTAAAACCAGACTCATAGTTAATGGATAATTCAAGGTTGGTTGACTCTCTCCAACCTTTGGGGGATTTCTGGAGTTTCCTGACTTCCTAAATCACCAATGTCCCTTTGGCTTCAATAAATTGGAAGAGAGCTACATGGTCGTCATCTTGTTCACTAAAAGAGGACCTGACCAATTTCCCAAACTCAATGAAAGCATTCTCAACCCAATGGGGGTCCTTGCAAATTTATTTATTGGGGGGGGG
>JAJHSJ010000005.1:25542216-25650529 GCA_021015155.1 Magnolia officinalis | reverse complement strand
CCTTCACTTCACGGTCAATTCCATGCATTTCACAGTCAATTCCCTTCACTTCACGGTCAATTCCATGCATTTCACGGTCAATTCCGCGATTCCCCTTCACTTCAACGGTCATTTTCATGCATTTCACAGTCAATTCCTTTCATTTCACAGTCATTTCCATGCATTTCCACGATCAATTCCCTTCATTTCACTGTCAATTCTGGCGATTCCGTTTCATTTCACGGTCATTTCCATGCATTTCATGGTCAATTCCCTTCACTTCATGGTCATTTTCATGCATTTCACGGTCAATTCTGGCGATTCCGCTTCACTTCACGGTCATTTCCATGCATTTCACGGTCAATTTCCTTCACTTCACGGTCAATTCAATGCATTTCACGGGTAATTCCCTTCAATTCACGGTCAATTCAATGCATTTCACGGTCAATTCCCTTCACTTCACGGTCATTTCCATTCATTTCACGGCCATTTCCCTACACTTCATGGTCATTTCCATGCATTTCACGATTAATTCCGGCGATTCCCCTTCACTTCACAATCATTTTCATTCATTTCACAGTCAATCCCCTTCACTTTACGGTCAATTTCATGCATTTCACGGTCAATTCCCTACAGTTCACGGTCAATTCCGGTGATTCCGATTCACTTCACGGTCAATTCCATGCATTTCACGGTCAATTCCCTACACTTCATGGTCAATTCCATGCATTTCACGGTCAATTCCCTTCATTTCATGGTTATTTCCCATTCTGTAACCCGCCAAATTTTTAGGGTCAAGCAATGCTTAACTCCCAAGATCCAGCGCATCACTTATGCAACATGGATAATGATGTTTAAATGTTGTCCATATCAAGGTATTAAATATGAGTGAGATTATACTAAATCAGCATATCATACTCTAGAGATAATGTAATGAAGCAAGCGGAAGACTGAAACAAATATATTAAAGTATGTATGTGTTTCACAACCTCCAGAGTATGAGTATGTTACCGGGCTGAATATATACATGTTTTGTTTTAAAATATACAAAATGTCAAAATGTAGGTGTCCAACTAATCCATGAGACCTTGTAATCTCGTCATATCAGTACAAGGTCTACATAGACCCGCCTGATAGCTGAACATAGGAGAATTCCTCATCCTCGTCCATGAAGTCCGACTCTGTTGCGTAGACTACATCGTCACCTGCATCTAAACCATAGTCTGGTTGGTGTTTTAAAACACCGTCCCAGGGGTGGTAGTGTGATCAACTAAGTTGTACTATAAGCAGAGGTTACATGTTATCAAGTCAATCAGCAGTAATGATAAGCAATACAACAATCACTTCCTAACTACTCTTGTTAATGCAGGAATGGAGTGCAATAATGATGCATTGTAACACCCCGTACTTTCCAGTACTCGGGTGTTACCGTATAACCAAACTTAGCATAAATACAAGTCAGGCCTAAGTAAACACGTACATTTATCCTAGTTTAAATCTGATCGTTGAAAAATAGTCCGCACCTATGTACCAAACTATCTAACTGTTAATCTTCAAGACGAACTATCATGTCATTAACGCAACCCATTGCTAGGACTTCGATCACCTCGATAGACGAATCAAACCATCCTGTGATATTTAATAACTATATAATCATCCTTATTTATTTAGTTATTATATATAAGTGTTACCCAATCATATATCAAAAAAATTTAGATGGATTTGATAATTTAATTATCATATAGAAATATATGAAAATGTATTGCAATAGGGTGACACCTATATTTTAATGCACATAAATGAGAGACAATATTATATTAACCAAGCATTATGATAGTAATTTTACTGTATATAATTGAATTATAAATACTAATGTAGTATTGGGATATCTGTCATAAATATGTATACAAATCATTAAATATTTTAAAATTTTACATTATTTAACAATGTGAATCTAATCATGATATTGTAAAATTTTCAATTCACATATATGTATAATATGATATTGTATATTATAAATCATACAAATATGTGATCAATAGCATGAATATAGTAGTATGTTAATATTTAAAATTTTATTTACATATGAGATTTTAAACATTTTAATACACAAAAATAATACAAATTATATTAATATTCGTATTGGTTAGTTATATACGATGAAAGCCTTTCAAATGGCCCCTTGGACCTTTTCAACCGTTGACGTTCAGTTTTAGGGTGATCCAACCATTAGATCGACGTAACCGATACTTAAAGACCTCAGTTTTGTTAGTACGGCCCACCTAAGCATTGGATCTATCTCATCTCCGGTCTAGATGGCCCAGTTAGACTATAAAACAAAATGGATGGAGTGGATCTGTCTCAATCATCACGGTGGGCCCTACACTCGGTGCGAGTGCACCACAACCACCCGTGCACGAAGTGCACGGGATGTCCAGCGCTGACCCGCCATTTCTATTAAAAGAGAAATCTCTCTCTTCCTTTGGTTTCAGCAGCAGGCGGACGAGCGTCCGTGAGTTTGATCAGTGGCCCACCATGAGGATTCGTGGACTGATCTGAACCGTCCATCTTGTGCGCGGCATGGTCCTGAACAAAACCTAACTTCTCCCGCACGTGGAAACACATGTGCATGCACACCATCTTCGACCCAAACAGGCCTACAAACACAAAAATTCCAGAAATAGAAACCATTTCTCTTCCTGCCAACTCCACGATCCGTGTGAAACGTCCTCTCTCAATCCTGACCGTCCCTTGGAGAGTCATCCCAGCCATCCGTTGATGGCTCACGTGAGCTAGGGCTTTCCAGGGGAAAACCGACACAAAAACCACCTACCCGCTCGTTGTTTTTCATGAAACTGAAAACCGGGATTAGATCCCAGCCCTTTAGTCCCATCTCACGGTCTAGGATCGTTGAAGGAGTCCCACATAAGAGAAAAATCGATCTTCTAGGGTTTATATCCATTTCTTGCAGCAGGGAGGAGAAAAACACTCGTTTTCTTCATTCCTTCGAAACCACCAAGCAAACCTTCCTCAAGCTTCGAAAGAGCCTATCTGGAAGCTCTCTAAGACCCATAGGAATCATTTGATCGGAACAGATTGGAGGGAGGAGTGGTGTTTCCAAATCCGCCATTAACAGCGGTTGTCTTCCCCACCGCAAAACGTGAACCGGGTCGTGCCGCACCGAGCTGCTGGGTCATTTAGTGGTTTCACTAAACCTTCAATGGATGAAAGAAAGGAAGAAAGAGATGAGAGAGAGAACGAGAAAGAAAAGAAAGAGAGATGAAGAAAGAAAAAGGGAGAGTGGTGCGGCAACTGTTGCAGTTGCTGCTGTTGCACCGGCTCGAGATGCAGTGGGATCGGGCCGAGTCCTGGCTCGGTTCAGGCCATTCCAGAAGAAAGAAAGAAAAGAGGAGAGATTGAAAGGAGAAGAAACAGATAGAGAGAGAGAGAGGAGATAAAAGAAGAAGGAAGAAGAAGATGGTGCGGTTGCTGCTGTTGTGTCGCTGCACTGAGTCAGGCGTGGTGGTGGCCGGTTCTAGACTGAATCTAGACCAAGTGGGGTGAGTCTGGCTGAGTCCAGATGTTGGTCGTGGGTGTGAGAGTAGAAGTAGAGAGAGGGTGGACGTGGTGCAGCGGCACCATGTTGCTAACTCGAACCGAGTCGAGGCTGGACTGAGTCGAGCTGGGTTTGGTCCATCTAATCTCATTACTAGACCTCCCAGCAAGGAGAAGAAAAAGAGAGAAAGAAATGAAAGGAAGGAGAAGCGAGAAAGAGAGAGAGGGAGAGGAGAGAAGGAGGAGTCGTTGGGCTGACTCAGCTGAAACCGAGTTCGACTCGGTCAGGTTGGGCTTGAGGCCTGGTTTGGCCCGACAAGTCTGCTAGGGTGCAGCTTCGAGTGAAGGAGAAGGTGAAAGAAAGAAAAGAAAGGAGAGAGGATGAGATCGAGAGAGTTGAGCCGAGTCAACTCGGACGTCGAGTTGTGTTGATTCGAGTTGAATCAATCATAGGTGCGCCTTCTCTCAAACTTTTGCATTGGAATTTTAATTAGAACATTAGTAGATCATTATGCTAAATAAGTGATTATAAAAAAAATGTAATTATTAAATAATAGTTTCTTATCTATCATCCTTAAATATTCATTTTGGATAGTCATTGGTGTCACCATGATGATTATTTTGCTACATTAACTAATAGTAATTGTAACACTAGTGATAACAATTATTTTCTAATTATAAAATTAACATGGTTACCATTCCTATCATCATTTGGATTTTTAAGATCTAGAATGAATAGTCGTTAGTAACTTATTTACCGATATTAGCGATTACGTATAAAATAATATCATCACTAAACACTAGTATGTTGTTTTGTCACTCTCAAATATTATCATAAATAATAGATCGTAATATTAAATATCATTATAATGATTATTATTAATATAACATCTAATCTAAGGTGTGACACTAACACTAATAATTATCTTATGGCTATTAAGTTTAAATTGTAACTAATACGCCAACTAGAGTCCAAACCCTAAAATCTAAACCTATACCTGAACACAAGGGTGGAACTATAGAGATAAACAATCCAAACCCTAGGTTATGTGGGTCTTGACCATTGATGCTTGGTAGGACATTGATCTCACACGCAACGTCACAATTCATGGTAGGGTTCAATTCTATGGATGCATGTGCTTCCTAGCAACGTCAGTTGGCGGATTCGACACATGAGGTGATGATTCTTCCCCTTGAGTTTTCCATCTTCTCATTAGCTTAAGTTATAGTTTTTATTAAAAATCATAATTGATATCTCTCTCTTATAATCACATGCGTTAGCTGGTGGAAATTGAATTGTTGTATTGCCTGCTTAATGTTCATCCTGTATATTTGTTCATGCTTGTGGATTATCTATGTATTGCTTATGGACTTTAAACTGGTACATTAGTGGGGAATTCCCACATATGAATGTACACCCATACTTGGGATGCAACTTGACTAGTTGTGATCGTAATGGACCTTCGACTTGGTGGTTGTTGAGTGGTGGTCTAGATGGATCATTGATGTGGGCCTACCATCCAGGGTTGTTGTGCTCAATGGTTTTTAAGGATGGTTTTCATCGTATGGTTTTGATATTCGCCATATGTGGCATATTTTGATATTCGCCCTACGTAGTTTTATTTGATATTTTCCTTATATGGGGTTGATGTTTTATACTATGCAACCATGCGATGGTAAGCCCCATACACAGTAATATGATTGACTACTAGTCGACGGGGTTCCATTAAACATCCTAAGGTGGTAGTCTCATGGGCCGGGGATGGTGGGAATGGGACACTATGCCCGAGCCGTCGGCCTACGCTGGGCCATGTGCTCCCCGTAGTGACCTTTAAGTTTATCTAAATTGGCTGGTTGTAAATGGACTAATAATGACTTGGCTAATCATGCATACATGGCACGTATTGTTCCGACTAGATGATATTTTCCAGGTTCGATGATTCCGACTGGATGATATTTCCCAAGTTCGATGACTGCATGGGTGACGGCCCACTGTCCGCACGGATGAGCATTCCCGGGGCGATGATTGCATTCACGCATCCATGCATTTAAAAAGACTGCATTTACTCTGTTTTGGTTGTCGGGATGTTTTATAACTATACTTACCTAATGCGGCGGTGTGTAATCTTGAGGGGAATTCACACTGAGTTGGCCACTCATCCATCAAATATATAACCGTACAGGTAGTACAGGTGGCTTTAGTGATGTGCATGTTCAGACTTGATGAGGAGCAAGGTACGATCGCCTGGGATGCACGACTGTATTTGCCTGGAGGAGCCGCTTGGCCTTGCGGCTTATATTTATATGTTTTCTACTATTCTTCATGTATTAAATTCTTGTAAATCTTGTACTTGTTAATTCCAGAGACGTTGGTTTGTATAAGTCATTATGGACGGCTTCTTGTATATTGAATGATAACGAAAATTTCCTTTATGTCGATTTGTCCACACTACTCTCATTTACTTACTCTGATAAAAGAAAAGTATTATGTCTGACCATCCTTTAAGGTTAACACTCGAGTTTTTGGGATACGGGTCATACACTCGGGTCCTGAAGATTCGGGTTGTTACATGCATGCCCTCGCACAAAGCTCCCTCACAAGCGACTTCGACAACCAAGTTCGCGCATGACAAACTCCCTAAAGTACAACTTCTTCGCCAAAGCACATGCAATGCGGTGCATGGTCGTGTTAGCCAAGTACTTAATTAAGCTTATTCATACAGCAGGTTCGGGAAGCTAAGGTACCTCTTTTTATATCATTACCCCAAAACGAATGATCCATCTAGGGTCGTCAATCGTAGTTAACCACATACGATAGGCAAGTTGTAGGGCATCATCCCTAATGAAAAGCAGTCGATAGGCAAATTCAAAGGTTTATACTCGTGGTCACTAATGCTCGTCACCTTAGCATAAGCCGATAGCTCGAACACGGTGTCTCATACCACCATGCCCGGCCCACGAGTATGAGTTGCTCACTGGTTACTACGGGGAGGCTCGTCACCCCAGCGTAGGCCGACAGCTCAACCATTGTGTCCCATACCACCATACCCGGCTCATGAGTCTTAGCGGATCGTGGTACCATGGTTGAAACGGGCTTTTACATTGGTAAGTGGTACCTTAGTTTCAAGCGGTGATGTCCATATATGGTAAATACACAATAGGCCAATCGATTTATTTGGCAAGTTCGATTGGTACAAGCACACGTTGACTTAGTGGACATGGAGCACATAAGCACCCCTTGTGGCCTAACCACTGTCGACAGTCATCGTGTGACCCGGATTCATCGAGTTACCTAATTGTGGCGAGACTAATTCGACCACCTGTACATGGACTGTTACCGATTGCCTGGGCCACACTGTAGCCCCAATCTTACTCAGATGCAGTAGTTAAGCACATGCGATAATCACTTCGGCATTCAACGATCAATTCAGGTGAATTCCTCATTTTAGCATTTTATCAAACACATTGAACATGTTACCAACACTTGCATTTTATCCATAGATTTCGTAGCAGCGAATATGATAACATGAAAGAACCAATACATATGAGCAAGGTAATTAAGAATCCTATCTTAATACTCTTAATACATACAAATCATTAACATTTTCTCATTCAGACAATTTATCAAACACTTAGGCTACGCCTCACTAAATATATAGACTAGGTTAGTTATAACATATAATTTAGCAAATCCTTATACAAAGAGGTCAGCACGCATATGGCAACAATGAATCCTAGATTAGTAGGCATAGCAAACACAAATCATGTTTACATGTTCATTTGAACATTTCAACAAACGCATAGGATGCATATTTGTCCAACATAACTCATACATGTATAATACGTCGAAATCGACGTGTCTAAGACGATATGGTAGCAATCCAGTCAGACATAAATCATTAGTTGACATTAAAAGCATTGAAAACCATAACCTAAACGTTTATAGTCCGCACTTTTCGTCGGAATACACGATTCGGACTCAGTTCAAATACTACGTTCCCGAAAACGGAACGACGGGCACCTAAACAATGAGATAGGTTAGCTATTTCGTCGATTACTCTATTTGGATTTTTAAATCAAGATTAGGGTTAGGATTTCTTACCCAAATCGTAACCGGAAACGATTGTATAGCGAAGTGGGGAGGTGGATCCGTGGTGTGGAGTCGTGAGAAAGAATCCCAGCAACGATATCCCTGTTTCTCTCTTCTCTCCTTACTCTTTTCTCTTATTTTCTCTCTTCTCTCTCCTAGGGTTAGAGAAATTCGTATGGAATGAAAGTGGGGTGGTTTAAGGGCTATATATAGGCCCAGAAGTGATGTAAATGGCCTAAGGGCCATGGTATACTTAGGTTATATCCAAAGGGTGACTGTTTTTGACAAACAAGGCACATAGGGAAGCCCACTACACACATACGTTGTAGTGTAAGTTCTCTGATAATGGATCTATGCCAGGATGTGATTTCAGCATGATTGGATTAGCCGATCGACCGCAGGGGACTCGTGTCAGTTCAATGGTTGTACTTATTCGATCGGGGCCACAAGTATACGGATAAGAGCAGAAAAATTTCCTTTTCCCATTGGTGAAGTTTGGTCAGAAACTGATGGTCTGAAATCTTCAATTTCGCCTCCGAGTGAATCACCCAATTCACTTAAGTTTCTCACACACTTTACTCAGGGCTCAAGTTGTGCGTTTCTGGATACTATTTGGGCTCGATTCCCATGATGGTTGTTAAGCCCAGTAGGATGGATATAGCCCTATAGTTTCGCGGTCATCGGACTCTCGACGTGCGGTCTAAGTCTGATACGGAGTTTCAATGTGCTGCCAAGAGCAACAGGCTTTTGAAAATTTTCCTAGGTTTTAAAGTAGTGTTGAGTTAGCGGTATTAGTGGTTTTGGGTCTTGCCATTTGTATAAATAGTGGTTCGAGTTAAATCCACCGATTAATTCAGTGAGTAATTATTCAATTTTCGCCTAAATTTCTACAGAGTACGGTCCTTAGGGATTTCTACCTGACGTGGTACTCGGGTCTTTGTACGAATTTTTCTGAGACGTTACACCTTCATTTCACGGTCATTTCCCTTCACTTCACGGTCATTTCCCTTCACTTCACGGTCATTTTCGGTGATTCCGCTTTGTAAATGTTATTCTATCTAACTCCTATGATTGTCAAATTTTGTGGTGCCAAAACCTCTTGGAATCTGTATCTTGTGTAGCTCATCTTCATATTCAAGATCAAGCAATTCAAGTACAAGTTCAAGATGTTCCAATTCAAGATTCAAGCAGCTCAAGTATAAGAACAAGAGATTCTTGTACAAGTTCAAGTACTAGATCAAGTTTTCAAGCTTCAACTATATTAAGACAATGTGCATTACTTTAAGAATTCAAGCTCAAGTAATCTTCTCAAGCTTAAGCTCATATAATCAAGTTGAAACACAAGTGACAAGTACTTCAAGTTCAATCTTCAAAGTACTTCAAGATGCCAAGCTCCATGTACTTCAAGATCAACTATCAATCGAAGCGAATGATGTTTCAATGTTCAAATTTCACCTATAAGGTATGAATGACCCTAGATTGACCATAGGTTAGGTCATATGGATTGCATACTTAATTTGGGTCATTATATAATTTTATATGCTTTTTCTCGACTAGTCTTAGCTTATGTTCGATTAGTCCTAGTACTGGCTCGACCAGTTCAAGGTTTGTTATTAATTTTCAGAATTTTTTGTTGAACCCTTGACCAGTCCTAGAGACTGCTCGACCAGTCGAGCGGGCTCGACTCAAAGTCCAACAACCATTTTTAGTCCCACTCGACTAATCGAGCAGGCCACTCGACTAGTCGATCAAGCCACTCAACCAGTCGTGGAACGGTCTTATCTTATCGCGCCCGAAATTTTGAATTATTATTGGTCCTTCGACCAGTTGAACCGACTACTAGGCCAGTCGAGTGAACAATAATTTTGCCTATAAATTGAGGACGATTTTCAGAGTTTTCATTTAATTCCAAGATAATCAAGACGCCACTCTGAGAGATAAGTTTGTAATATTCTTAAGCTATATTGTGTTCATTTAATATTCGTTTTAATTTAGCTTTTTGCATTTGATTTTGAATTCTCTATTCCAATCTTAATTGAAGAAAGGATTTAAGTTTTCCCCTTTTTTGAGATCAAAATCAAATCAAGCTAGCCCAAGGTGATTTAATCTAAAAATCATTTAGAACTTAAACCCTTTCATAAGTGAGTGTGGACATTGAACATCTACACCGAATTGGTTTTACCGGGCTTCATCAAAGGAGAATATCCAGATAAGTATATTTACATTTTTGTAAATCTCTTTTTAGTTTTTGAGGTTGTGCCAAAAAAATCTCTCTTTTTTTGGTTTGTCTGAGGTGATCCAGAAAATCTCAGAGTGTGGGGTTTTTGAATTGTGTAAGCCCACTTGAAAGACACAATTGTGAAGGTTTTAAGTGAACGTTGAAAAACCTATTTTATAGTGAAAGCTAATATCCACTGTGTGAGGATATTGGGAGTGGAGTAGTTTTGTGGCTGTTTTTTTAACAGTTGGTGTACACACAAGCGAACCACTATAATTGCAGGAGTTTTTTTTTTTTTTTTTTTTTTTTTTTTTTTTTTTTTTTGTTGGAGGTGTGAATGGTTGAATGTGGCTAAGTGTGTGAATGTTGTAATTTATTTTTCCAGCATTTGTGGTGAATGATTGTAATTTACTTTCAGTACATGTGGTGAATGTTGTAATAGCAGTAAAATTTTATTTTTGTTTTATTCTTTATTCCTCTGTATTGGTTGTGAATGGTTTTGATACACAGAACGTTCTAGGAATCAGGTTGTCCTACCATAAGCCATTGGTTTTTGGTGTAAGGTTGTCCTTAGAACAACATATGTATCAACCTCTCAATACTTATGCATTTGAGGTTGTTATTCATTTCTGTTATTTGAATTGTTAAGCGCTATCATTGTTGATTTCTTTCTTATTCCGCATTTAAAATTTTAATTTGGTATAGTCCTATTCACCCCCCCCCCCCCCCCCCCCGGACTCTTAGCTTGGCCTTTTCACGCTTCACTTCACGGTCAATTCCATACATTTCACGGTCAATTCCCTACACTTCACGGTCAATTCTATGCATTTCACGGTCAATTCCCTTCATTTCATGGTCATTTCCTCTTCACTTCACAGTCATTTCCATGCATTTCATGGTCAATTCCCTTCACTTTACGGTCATTTCCGGTGATTCCGCTTCACTTCACGGTCAATTCCATGCATTTCACGGTCAATTCCCTACACTTCACGGTCAATTCCATGCATTTCATGGTCAATTCCCTTCATTTCACGGTCATTTCCCCTTCGGGGCTGTTTGATTTTTAATTTCCCTAGTAAATACAGGGAAATAAGTAATTATTACTTACCCCACCTGTTTGAAATTCACCGGGAATTACGTTTCAAAAAGTGGTCCATACAATACCTGTTATTACTGATTTAAATATGTGGGCCCCACCATGATATATGTGAGTTATCCACACCATCCATCCTTTTAAAAAATACATTTGAAGGCATGAACCCAAAAATTAAGAAAATCAAAAGCTCAAGTGGACCACACCTTAAGGAACAATGATCATTAAGACGTCAATGGTTGAAAGTTGTTTTCTCCCTAGGGCCCACATTGATGTTTATTTGTCATCCAACTTGTTCATATGGTCACCCAGTCATGGATAAAGTGGAAACAAAAATATCAGTTTGATCCAAAACTTTTGGGGTCCTCAAGAAGCTTTTAATGGTAGGAGTTCATTTCCCATTGTTTCCTGTGTTGTGGTCCACTTGATCTTGAGATCTGCTTCATTTTTCGGCTCATGCCCTAAAATGAGTTGGCTAAAGGGATGGACGGTGTGGATAAGACACACACATCATGGTGGGCCCCATGATTTAACATTTTTCTCCTATCAACATCACCTTGGAAATCCAACTAGAAATACACTAGTAAATAATTATTACCCATTTACCTTGAATTACCTCTGTAATTAGAAAATCAAACAGGCCCTTCACTTCACGGTCATTTCCATGCATTTCACGGTCAATTCCCTTCACTTCACGGTCATTTCCATATATTTCCGAAGGATCACTGCAACAAAAGATCCTACCTAAGCTAAAAGTAAGAGGATTAGGTGGATACTTCATGAGAGATAAAAGATTCAGGCCATTCAACTTGGGCGGGCCAACTGCATGATGGCAGGTCCCACTGACCTGGTCGACCCCAAAACACTGTCCCACTGACCCGGTCGACCGGGTCCACCCGGCGACCGGGCTTGGGCCGATTGCAAGAGGGTGGACAACCATTTGGGGTCGACCGTGAAATGACCGTCAAGTAAAGGGATTTGACTGTGAAATGCATGGAAATGATCGTGAAGTGAAGGGAATTGACAGTGAAATGCATGGAAATGACCGTGAAGTGAAGGGGAACCGCCGTAATTGACCGTGAAATGCATGGAAATGACTGTGAAGTGAAGGGGAATCATCGTAATTGACCGTGAAATGCATGGAGTTGACCGTGAAGTGAAGGGAATTGATCATGAAATGCATGGAATTGACCGTGAAATGAAGGGAATTGACTGTGAAATGCATGGCAATGACCGTGAAGTGAAGGAAATTGACCGTGAAATGCATGGAAATGACCGTGAAGTGAAGCGAAATCGCCGGAATTGACTGTGAATGCATGGAAATGATCGTGAAGTGAAGGGAATTGACCGTGAAATGCATGGAAATGACCGTGAAGTGAAGGGAATTGACCGTGAAATGCATGGAAATGACCGTGAAGTGAAGGGGAATCGTCGTAATTGACCGTGAAATGCATGGAATTGACCATGAAATGAAGGGAATTGACCGTGAAATGCATGAAAATGACCGTGAAGCGAAGGGAATTGACCATGAAATGCATGGAAATGACCGTGAAGTGAAGGGAATTGACCGTGAAATGCATGGAAATGACTGTGAAGTGAAGCGAAATCGCCAGAATTGACCGTGAAAAGCATGGAAATGACCGTGAAGTGAAGCAGAATCACCGGAATTGACCGTATAATGCATGGAAATGACCATGAAGTGAAGGCAATTGACCGTGAAATGCATGAAAATTACCGTGAAATGCATGGAAATGACCGTGAAGTGAAGCGGAATCACCGGAATTGACCGTGAAATGCATGAAAATGACTGTGAAGTGAAGCAAAATCGCTGGAAATGACCGTGAAATGCATGGAAATGACCGTGAAGTGAAGCAGAATCGCCGGAATTGACCGTGAAATGCATGAAAATGACCATGAAGTAAAGGGAATTGACCGTGAAATGCATGGAAATGACCTTGAAGTGAAGGGAATTGACCATGAAATGCATGGAATTAACCGTGAGGCGAAGCGGAATCGCCAGAATTGACTGTGAAATGCATGGAAATTACCGTGAAGTGAAGGGAATTAATCGTGAAATGCATGGAGTTGACCGTGAAGTGAAGGGGAATCGCTGGAATTGACCGTGAAATGCATGGAATTGACCTTGAAATGAAGGGGAATCGCTGGAATTAACCGTGAAATGCATGAAATTGACTGTGAAGAAGGGAATTGATCTTGAAATGCATGAAATCGACCATGAAGTGAGGGGAATTGACCGTGAAATGCATGGAATTGACCGTGAAGTGAAGGGAAATCGTCGGAATTGACCGTGAAGTGAATGGAAATGACCGTGATGTGAAGGGAATTGACCATGAAATGCATGGAAATGACCGTGAAGTGAAGGGGAATCACCGAAATTGACCGTGAAATGAATGAAAATGACCGTGAAGTGAAGAGAATTGACCGTGAAATGCATGGAATTGACCGTGAAGTGAACGGAATTGATGGTGAAATGCATTGAATTGACCGTGAAGGAAAGGGAATTGACCGTGAAATGCATGGTTGACCGTGAAGTGAAGGGGAATCGCCGGAATTGATCGTGAAATGCATGGAATTGACCGTGAAGTGAAGCGAATTGACCGTGAAATGCACGAAAATGATCGTGAAGTGAAGGGAATTGACCGTGAAATGAATTGAATTGACCGTGAAGTGAAGGGGAATCATCGGAATTGACCGTGAAATGCATAGAATTGACCATGAAGTGAAGTGAATTGACAGTGAAATGCACGAAAATGATCGTGAAGTGAAGGGAATTAACCGTGAAATAAATTGAATTGACCATGAAGTGAAGGGGAATCGCCGGAATTGACCGTGAAATGCATGGTATTGACCATGAAGTGAAGCGAATTGACCGTGAAATGCACGAAAATGACCGTGAAGTGAAGGGAATTGACCATGAAATGAATTGAATTGACCGTGAAGTGAAGGGGAATCACCAGAATTGACCGTGAAATGCATGGAATTGACCGTGAAGTGAAGCAAATTGACCGTGAAATGCACGAAAATGACCGTGAAGTGAAGGGAATTGACCGTGAAATGAATTGAATTGACCGTGAAGTGATGGGGAATCGCCAGAATTGACCGTGAATGCATGGAATTGACCGTGAAGTGAAGCGAATTGACCGTGAAATGCACGAAAATGACCATGAAGTGAAGGGAATTGACTGTGAAATGAATTGAATTGACCGTGAAATGAAGGGGAATCATCGAAATTGACCATGAAATGCATGGAATTGAACGTGAAATGAAGGGAATTGATCGTGAAGTGATTGAAATTCACTACGAAGTGAATGAAATTGACTGCAAAGCTAATGAAATTGACCGCGAACTGATTTAAATTAACCGCGAAGTGAATGAAATGAATGTAATTGACTGCGAAGTGAATGAAATTGACCGCGAACTGATTAAAATTGACTGCGAAGTGAATGAAATAGATTTTCGACCATCGACCTGATGGAATCTTGGAAAATAACTAGGTTGGTTGGCTAAAGTAGCTTCTCCTACCCCAAAATCATACGTGGTATATCTAGTAACTAATTTTGGTTTAGAAGATATTCTTGTTAAATGAATAAAGAAAGAAATGAAAAAAAAGAGAGAAAATTTATTTATATACTTATATATACATATTTAAATAAATATGTATTAGAGAAAAATGTAGGTGGAATAAAGTTCTCCATGTATTTACAAAAAAAAAAGTGCACAGACTGCCGAGAGACTACGGTTATGGCTACGGTTATAATCCGTAGCCATGGACCCGGTCGACTTCGACTTGCTGGCTGTTTTTTTTTTCCTGTTGTAATCCTCACTGCTTTTTGTGGGTCCCATTACAAGGTATGTGTTATATCCAAACCGTCCATCTATTTGGCGAACTCGTATTAAGGCTTGAGACGAAAAATAAGATAGATCTAGCTATCAAGTGGAACACATTGTAAAAGGCAGTGGAGGATTGAACATCTACCATTGAAACCCTTTTAGGGGTTACAAAAGTTTTGGATCATTATGAAATTTGTTTTTCCTCTTCATCCAGGTCTTTGTGACTAGAGGTGGGCATTGGTTGGAGTCGACTCGGATTGGGCCCAACCCGACCCGATCCGAAATCTCACTAACCTGACCGAACTCGACCCGATCCGGTACCGAGTTCGGGGCAACTGACTCGGTTCGATCCGATATTTACATTACCTGACCCGATCCGAGTCCAACTCGGTCAGGAAAACCGAGTCGGATCGGATTTGGCACGATTCGGATTGGCTCAAATTTACTTTCCACAAATTGCCTTGAAATATGTGCCATCTTTAGGAAAAAGATGGGGTATCTTTAGGTCCTATACTTCCTCCCAAGTATACACAGAATCTAAATAGGATAAAGCTTAGTGAAAGCAAGATCAGTTGTGGACATGAAAGCACATTATGCAAGCAGAGAATCCAATTCATACTCATTTTCAGCACATTCAAAGTCTTCTTTTTTTCCTGCTAAAATAACAAAATTCACTCCAAGTAAAAAGCTTGTATTGGATGCTGTCTTTGTATTCTTAGATCGTCAATCGTGGATGCATCTATTTTGAACTTGTGGAGCATTTAGTGCTGCTGTTGAAGAAACAATATCCAAATGGGGTATCACCTACAACTGGCTGGCTGCTAACTTCCTGTCATGTAACCCATCTTTCCTTCCAAACGGGTGTTAAAGAAGAAGAGGAGACTGGCGTCGGGCGACGGGTAGCAACAGCGCTCATTCCGTCGTTCAGGTTGGGTTAGGGTAAGAAAAGAGGGGAGAGGGAGAGACGTGTAAACGAATAGGGTTAGGAACTTAGGGTAAAAAAAAAAAAAAAAGATTTTATACCACCCGCTCCGCTGCTCGGTCCGGGTCTGTTCGGTTCGGTTTGGGTCCACTCGGTTCGAGTATCCAGGTCGGATCAATCTGGATAGAGGTCTAGGCAGACCCGACCCGAAAAAATATCGGATTTGGAAATCCCAACTCGATCAGGCCCGATCTGGGCCGTCGGTTCTGTTCGGAACGGGCCAGATTGGGTCGGATCCGCCGGATTGGGTCAGTTCTGCCCACCTCTATTTGTGACCTTATGAATAGATTGGATGGAAAATAAATGTTATGGTGGGCCCTACAAAATTTTTGACAGTGAAAATCAATTTTCCCGCGACTCTTTGTGGTGTGGTCCAGTTGATCTTTGGATATGATTTTTTTTTTGATAATGCTTCTAAATGATCTCGAAATATGGATGAACGTTGTGGATATAATAAATACATAACTGTGGGGCCCATGTAACTTTGATATCTTTTAAACCGTTCGTACAACTCGGAGTTCGAGGAGCGTCAGCGCTCGTCTTCGAGTACCAGGCGATCCGCTTCTGGAAGGAAAAGCAAGGGCATTTTTGACTTAAGAAATGGGGCCGTACAGCTGGGGATTATTCTTGGGAGCTCAAAATAAGTGGGCTTATTTTTGGGAATGGGCCATATATGGGTCGTATAGTAGGAAATTTCTCATGAAAAAATGTGGCATTGTATGGTACTTGGCTCTCGCCGTTGCACAGTGTACGCCGGTTTTTGGTTCTGACAAGTAGCAGTCATGGTTCGGTGATCCAGACCATTGGTCCGTTCATTTCAATCGTTTATGGATCATGCCCATATATACCGCGGCTTGAAAGTGTTGTACCGTATTCCCTTCTGTCATTGGGAAGCACACTTAGAAATCACACATGTTACAACAATGGACAGATAATGCAGGCTAATGATATCCAAGGATGCTTAGAGTGTTTATTACGAAATTACAGCTAACAGGATGACAAGACCGAAAGCAGTTAGAGGAATTCAAAAGCAAACCAACCATTCCACCCCAAGTGGTGATAGCCATTCAGGTGGTCGAGCAAGTGGCCGATAACGATCTAAGAGCTCGACCAAGTGGCCAATAGTAATCCAAAATGTCGATCAAGCAGCCGATGGTCATCTAGGAGCTTGGTGGAGTGGCCGATAGTCATCCAGGAGCTCAATCGAGCAGTTAAGTCAACAATGAAGCTTGGAATAGTTACTAGGACAAGTGACAAGGAAGTTTTTAGAAGATCATGTAGTGTTGAATGGTTATAGCAACCGTTAGAACATGGACATAAGGCCAAGTAGTGTTGAACAATTATAACAACCTTCGGAATGTGGGAAGGATCCAGATGGGTTAATTAAAGCAATAAATAGCAAAAGGAATTCAGCAGAAAGAAGTCGTCTCATACCAACCAAATCAAATCAAACATCATCTTTCAATTATCCTCTCAATTACCAGTCAATTTATATTTCTTTATGTAATAATTTACTTTTCCTACCAAGTAAATTACATTTCTTAGTGTAATTCTTTACTTTTAGTCTGTGGTTTACATTCCATAATGTAATCTGTAACGTTAATCAAGTAGCTGGTAATTTAGCTGTAATCTGAGTCTACGCTCGCACGCTAGATTCAATTCTTTACTCAGAAAGGTGTTTTGCAGTTGTTCTTCACGAACGTAAGAATCCCTTTCTCATTTCACTTTATCTGTATTGAAAATTCCTTTCGTATGGAAGGCGAATGTGTAACCCATCACCAGAGTACAAACCTACCATCTGAATATCGCCTGATCCTGTTTACACATTAAACGAGTGGCTGAATAGGCGAACGATTTCATCATATCTCAGTCATACATTACGTGTCTACCTATTTTGGCACTTGGGGTCATAGCAGTTTGATTTGAATTGAGTCTAAATCCAATTTTGGCACGCCCACACACATACAGCCAAAAACAAAGCACCAACAGTTTTTGGCACGCCCAGTGGGACCTTATCTCTAATTTACTGGCGTAATACTGCCAACTATGAATAAAAAAAGGTACTTGAATCATTGGGGTCGATCTCTTTACACCTACTGCACCACCTCTAACCAAGGACGTACTGGTTTAAGCAGTCCCTGAAGCGTTGAATCTAAACAACAGTCTAACGCTCGATACTGAGGATCGAGAAGGAGCATCAACCTCTCGAACCGTTTTCCTAGACGAGATAGCGGTCGTGCTTCGAGATGTACAACTGAGTATTCAACATGTTCAGGAACATGGAAGAGCCCAAGTTGAGCAATTTCGTATTCAAACTGAGAATACTAACAGATATATGGCTGACCAGATTGAGGTCGTGCATCGATTAATGGCTATGATCACCGAACGAACGTCATCGGCCATGTAATATAATACCGAAGGAAGTTCTATCGGTAATGCGGATCAACTGCCACCTATTCCGTCTCCACAGAGGAATCCACCACTACTCCTAGTTCAAGAAATGTGAAATATTTCGCCTCCTATAGAACTTAGATGACTCGAGCGGAAGGTTAGAAATTTCGTTCATGAAGTTCAGAATCAGGGAGGGCATAATCTCCAACAATTCAAGAACCCATTGCTCCAAGAGGGACCAAACCGATTAGATCTCGATTCACTACTGATGGCTGAACCTCAGCGGGTGGATTATGACCAAATCATGCAGATGGTCCAGGAAGTCGCAAGCCAAGTCCCCGGCCGTAATATTATCCCGGTCTACCATAAGTCGTATCCTGAATGGATTGACTGACAACACTCATTAGATCGAAACACACTTCCCGTTCAAATCTAGGAGACACGGAACGCTCCGCTATCTGCCGAGTTCAAGCGACCAAAACGGGAGGTCGTGAATTTTATTCATGAAGGAAACCAGGATATACCTGGGGGGAAGCCATTCCTTGGGAATCCAGTATATCATGGAAGACAAAACCAAGTAGGCCCTGAGCCACTTTCAATGGCTAAATTGCACCGTTTGAAACATGACTAAATTATTCAAATGGTTCAGGAAGTAACAGGCCAATTTCGCAACAATATTGCTACCTCGGTCAACCATAAGCTTTATTCAGAATGGATTGACCGACAATCTCCATTGTCACGACCGAATTTGCCGTTTTTCAATCACGATGGCCGAGTTCGACTAAGACGACTGAATTTGTTGTCTCTCGATCAAGTTGGCCTAATTCGACTAGAATGACCGATTTTGCCATTTTTCGATCAAGATGGTTGAGTTCGACTAAGTTTGCCAACTTTGATGTTTTCGATTAAGATGGTCAAGTTCAAACAAGATTACTAAAATTGATGTTTTTTTACATGGCCAAACAATCACTCTTATTGCACCAAACAACGAATTAACATTGCATTCACCTTTTACCAAAGACGAAGCGACGTGGGGACAATGTTGTAACGTATTCATAACCGTTATTAGGAAACCCAATTGGAAAAGACATGTGTTATAGCAATGGAAAAATATTGCATGCTAAAGGTCTCCAAGGATACTTGAGTGCTTTTTACGAAATCATGACTGACAGATGACAAGACATGGAGCAATTAGGAGGAATTCAAGAGTAAACCAAGTAGTCGACCAAGCGGCCGATAGCCATCCAGGTGGTCGAGCAAGCGGCCGATAGCCATCCAAGAGGTCGAGCAAGCGACCGATAGTCATCCAGGAGCTCGACCAAGCGGCCAATATTCATCCAGGAGGTTAATCAAGTGACCGATGGTCATTCAGAGCTCGATGAAGTGGCTGATAGTAATCTAGGAACTCGATCGAGCGGCCAAGTGGAATACAGTCGAGTCAGCGAGGAGGCCTAGAACAGTTACTAGGATAGGTGGCAAGGAAGTCTCCAGAAGGACGTGTAGTGTTAAACGGTTATAGCAACTGTTAAAACATGAGAAGCATCCAAAAGGCCAAGTATTGATAAACAGTTATAGCAACCGTCAGAATGTGGGAAATGATCCAAATGGCATGATTAAGGCTATAAATAGCAAATGAATTCAACAAGAAGAAATCATCTCATACTAACCAAATCAAACCAAACATTATCCTTCCAATTACCAGTCAATTTTAATTTCTTAGTGTAATCCTTTACTTTTTCTACCAAGTTAATTGCATTTCTTAGTGTAATTCTTTACATTCAGCTTGGAGTTTACATTTCGCAGTGTAATCCATAACGTTAATTAAGTGGCTGGTAATTTTGGTTGTAATTTGAGTTTATGTTTGCACACTGGATTTAGTTTTTCAATCGGAAAGATGTTTTGCAATTGTTCTCTTGTGACCGACTGTAAGCATACCTTTCTCATTTGACTTTATCTATATTAAAAATTTCTTTCGTATGGAAGACAAATATGTAACCCATCATCAAAGGACAAACCTCACCCTATGAATATCACATGATCCTATTTACACATTGAGCGAGTGACTGAATAGGCGAACGATCTCATCAGATCTCGGTCATACACCGTGTGTCTACCTATTTTGGCACTTGGGGTCATAACTGTTCGGTTTGAATTGAGCCAAAAATCCAATTATGGCACGCCCGCACACATACAGCCGAAATCAGAGCACCAACAGAAAGTGTTTGTTATTCAATTAAACACGACGCCATATCATGACTCACTTAATTAACAGAGTTACGCGGACTGCGTAAATTTGATACAATTTTGCGATTTTGCGAAAACTACCCTATAAATATGGGTTTCCTAAGTCTTTTTAGGATATTTAGGGTTTTGAGGAGCAGAACAAAGGGGTGAAGCCGTCATCCAAGAGTTTCTTCTTCTCTTCTTCTTAGTTTTTAATGCTTTCTTTGAAGATTTTAGATTCAATCATGTCTTTGGTTGGCTAAATCCCTTAGCTAGGGCTAAGGAGTGAAGCTTGTAGCATGATTGAAATGTTTTTCTTATTTGATTCTTGTCTGGTTGAACTTCTTTGATTCTAATTTGATATTTAAGGAATACTTTTAGTTTTTAATGGTTTGTTGTGACTCAAATTATAATAGATCTCAATAGATTTGAGTATATTCTTTTCCTAATTTGAGATTGTGAAGATAATAAATCCTGTTATTCACCATTGTCCATTGGGCATGGTCGGGTGATGGAATCTCTTCTAACCTTCACAATTCTTCTATGTTCGGTTGTGGGTGTAACGTCTCAGAAAAATCCGTACAAAGACCTGAGTACCACCTCGGGCAGAAATCACTCAGGACCAAATCCTTTAGAAATTAGACAAAATTAACTAAGTGTTAAACTGGTTTACCTGTGAAATTAGCACTAATCACTTTAAATACGATCTGCAAGACCCAAAACTTGTAGAATCATTGACGCTAGGTTACCCTAAAATCTAGGATCAAACTCTATTCCCGGTTGCTCTCGGGAGCACACTGAAACTTCGTATCGGACCTGGACCGCACGTCGAAAGTCCAATTATTACGAAATTATATAATTAAGATCGCCTTGCTGGACTTGACCACCACCTCAGAAATCAAGTCCAGATAGTATCCCGAAGCTATTCGCTTGAGCCCAGAGCAAAGTGTGTGAGAAACGTGAATATCTTTAGAATTAAGCTCAAACTTAAGTAATCTGAGTCGTTCCGTTTGCGGGCAAGTTGTAAGGATTCAGACTGTCAGAATCTGACCCAATTACACCCTCGGATCAAGGGAAATTTTTTACACATGGCAGTGCACTTGTGGCCCTGACGAGTATCGGTGACCATCGAACTGAAACTGGTCCGCCGGGGTCGATTTGTAAATCCGATCGGACCGAAAACTTAACCTGACTTAGATCCAATGTCAGGGAGCTTAAGTCCAACCGCATGTAGAAAAAGGGCCTCCAGAAGTGCTCTGTTGGATCGGGACAAGCGCCATTTGGCTATAACCTAAGTATACCAAGGCCCTAGGGCTATTTTCGTCAGTTCTGGGCCTATATAAGGACCTTAAACCCTCTCTCATTCACTCCATACGAATTTGGAAAAAACCCTAGGAGAGAAAAGAGAGTCAAGAGAGAGAAAGTGAGAGAGAAGTTGGTGAAGATTCCTGGGATTCTTCCCTGCTATTCCACCTGCTGAAACACCACTCCCGTGTAGTTCTTCTAGTGTTTTCAACGTCGTACTTGGGTAAGAAAACATAACCCTAATCCGTTCTAGGGTTTCAAATAGTATAAGTGATGAAATAGCTGACCTATTGCATGTTATAGGTGGCCCTCGTGTCGTAGACAACGACTTGACTTACAAACTGAGTTCAATATGCGTTTACCGGTGTAAGGTGCGGAGTATATACGTTTAGGTTATGGTTTTCAAGGCTTTCAATGTCGGTTAATGATTTATTACTGACGTGGGTGCTATTTCACATGTCAAACGTGACGTCTATGTCGCTTTACGAATACGTATGCAATATGTATAGTATAGTGTATTCTATGTACTTGTTGAAATAACTGAATACGTATGGATTTTGGATTCATGATTGACATGATTATTTGTCGTGCATATATGCTTATTGCATAGGTGACAACTCCTCGGTGAAAGGATTTGCCCTGATGCTTGGTATAACCAATATACATCATGTATGTTGGAATGTGTAGTTTAAGTGTTTGTTAAAATGTCTGAATGAGTAAGTAGTTAGTAAATTGTAATGTATAAGGGTGTTGAGAAATAATTCTCAATTACTTTAACTGTGTGTATGATTTCCTCCATGTACCATATATTATGGCGTCTGTTTTAGCTACGTGATGCATATGTATAAATCTATGTTTAAGTTGTATTCCATAAAATACTTTGATGATTGTATGAGCTGAATTATTGATCCATTACTGCTTTGATTATCTCGTATGATTATTTGTTGTAATTGAATGTGTTTGGGACTATTATATGGTCCAGACAATCGGTAACAGGCCTTGATTTGGTGGCTGAGATTGTGTTACCACAAAGGACATGTTCGCTGAATCCGAGCCGTACTTCGGTCGACGGCAGTGGTTAGGCCACACGGAGTGCTTATGCACTTCATGTCGATCGACTTGAGGTGCGCTCGTGCTAGTGAGCTCGTCAAATAACCCGATTAACCCGATGTTCACCATGTATGGATGCTACTGCTTGAACCTAAGGTACCAAACTCACCAGTGGAAACCCTGTTAACCTTGGTACCTCGATCCGCTAAGACTCATGAGTCGGACGGCACTGTGGTTGAACTGTTGGCTTACGCTGGAGCGATGAGCCTCCCCGTAGTGACCAGTGAGCAACCCAGACTCGTGAGCCGAATACGGTGGTACGGGACACTGTATTCGAGCTGTCGGCCTACACTGATCAGGTGACGAACCCTTTGTAGTGACCTCGAGCGTACTCTGAGTCTACGTGGAGGCGACAAGCCTTTCCGTAGTAGCTAGAGTATAAACTAGGCTTGCACTGATCAGGCGACGAGCCCTTTGCAGTGACTTAGAATCGTAACATCGTATGGGATTTACTAGGATTGACGACCTTAGAATGGATCATTGTTTGGGAAATGATATAAGGGAGGTACCTTAGTTTCCCAATCTTATTGTATGAATAAACCTAAGTAAGAACTTGGCTAATCACATGCATGCACCGCATTGCATGTGCTTTGGCGTGGAAGAACACTTTCGGGTGGTTGCCATGTGCGTCGTAAGATGAAGACGCTGAGAGAGTGTAGGCGAGGGCATGCATCATTCTTACATATCATTTTGCATTAATCAAGAGTATTTAGGACATGATTGTTGTACTGCTTTATCATTTCTGCTTGATTGAATTGATAACACGTTAACCTTTGCTTTATTGTTCCACTGAGTTGATCACTCACTCCCACGTTACGGGACGATGTTTTAAACACCAACCAGACTTTGTCTTGATTTCAGATGGCGATGTGACTCCTGAGGCGGAGCCTGACTTTTGTGATGACAAGGAGGCATTCTCGTTCATGCAGTATTCAGGCGGGTTCATATGAGCCGTTCTGAATCGACGGGGCTTCAAGGTTATACTTGTAGTGGACTATCACATTCTTTTGACATTTTGTATTTTGAAACAATACTTGTACTTATTGACCTGGCAACGCATACATACTTTGGGGACCTATACTGGTTTATACTGTTATACATTTCGTTTCAGTCTTCCGCTTGTGCATTACAACTGTCCCTGGATTATGTGTTGCTGTTTTGGCTTAATCTCACTCATGTTTAATGCACTAACACAGACAGCATTTAATCATCATTATCTATGTTGCATAAGTGATGCGTTAAAACTCGGGAGAAGTCTGTACTCGACCCCCGATTTTCAGGGCGTTGGATAGGTTAGGACTCCGATTCCAATCGTGTTCCTTGAATCAAATAAGGGAACATCCTAATAGCTGCAAGTGGATCCTTGGGCACCCTAGTTCCCATCTTTGAATTTACAAGTTTTTATTAAATTACTCACAATTACTTCCTTATATATTTAAGATTTAGGTTTAGATCTTCTTCTAGTTCTGATTCTAGTTACTTTCAGAATACACACAAGTTTAGTGCTTATGGATTCGACCTCGGTCTTACCGAGATTATTACTATATCGCGACCCTACACTTGGGGTTGTGAACACCAGTGGGACCTTATCTCTAATTTACCGGCGTAATATTGCCAACTATGAATAGAAAAAGTACTCGAATCGTTGGGGTCGATCTCTTTACACCTACCGCACCACCTCCAACCAAGGATGTATCGGTTCAAGCAGTCCCTGAAGCGTTGAATCTAAACAACAGTCCAGTGCTCAATACTGAGGATCGGGAAGGAGCATTGACCTGTTGAATCATTTTCCTGGATGAATAGCGGTCGTGCTTCGAGATGTACAATTGAGTATTCAACATGTTCAGGAATATGAAAGAGCCCAAGTTGAGCAATTTCGTATTCAAACTGAGAATGCTAACATATATATGGCCAACCAGATTGAGGTCATGCATCGATTTATGGCTATGATTGTCGAACGAACGTCATCAGCAATGCAATATAATACCAAAAGAAGTTCTATCAGCAATGCGAATCAACTGCCACCTATACCGCCTCCACAGAGGAATCCACCACCAGTCCCAGTTCAAGAAATGTGAAATATTCCGCCTCCTATAGAACTTAGACGACTCGAGCGGGAGGTTTGGAATTTTGTTCCTGAAGTTCAGAATCAGGGAGGGCATAATCTCCAACAATTTAAGAACCCATTGTTCCAAGAGGGACCAAACTGATTAGATCTCGATCCACTGCTGATGGCTGAACCTCAGCGGGTGGATCGTGACCAAATCATGCAGATGGTCCAGGAAGTCGCAGGCCAAGTCCTCGATCGCAATATTATCCCGATTTTCCATAAGCCGTTCCTGAATGGATTGACTGACAACACCCATTAGATTGGAACACCCTTCCCATTTAAATCTAGGAGATACGGAATGCTTTGCTATCCGCCGAGTTCAAGCGACCAAAACGGGAGGTCATGAATTTTATTCTTGAAGGAAACCAGGATATACCTGGGGGGAAACCATTCCTTGGGAGTCCACTACATCATGGAAGACAAAACCAGGTAGGCCCTGAACCACTTTCAATAGCCAAATTATACCGTTTGAAACATGATTAAATTATTCAAATGGTTCGAGAAGTAATAAGCCAATTTCGTAACAATATTACTACCTCGGTCAACCATAAGCTTTATTCGGAATGAATTGACCGACAATCTTCATTGTCACGACCGAATTTGTCGTTTTTCAATCACAATAGCCGAGTTCGACAAAGACGGCCGAATTTGTTGTCTCTCGATCAAGATGGCCTAGTTCGACTAGAATGACCGATTTTGCCATTTTTCAATCAAGATGGTCGAGTTCGACTAAGTTAGCCGACTTTGATGTTTTCGATTAAGATGGTCGAGTTCAACCAAGATGACTAAAATTGATATTTTTACACGGCCAAACAATCACACTTATTGCACCAAACAACGAATTAACATTGCATTCACCTTTTACCAAAGGCAAAGTGACGTGGGGGCAATGTTGTAATGTATTCATAACCGTTCTTAGAAAACCCGATTGGAAAGGATACATGTTATAGCAATGGAAAAATATTACAGGCTAAAGGTCTCCAAGGATACTTGAGTGCTTTTTACGAAATCATGATTAACAGAAGACAAGACAGGGAGCGATTAGGAGAAATTCAAGAGTGAACCAAGCAGTCGACTAAGCGGCCGATAGCCATCCAAGTGGTCGACCAAGCAGCTGATAGCCATCCAAGAGGTCGAGCAAGTGGCCGGTAATCATCCAGGAGCTCGACCAAGCGGCCAATATTCATCTATGAGGTCAATCAAGCGGCCGATGGTCATCCAAGAGCTCGATGAAGTGCACGATAGTCATCTAAGAGCTCAATCGAGCGGCTGGGTGGAATGTAGTCGGGTCTGCAAGGAGGCTTAGAACAGTTACTAGGACAGGTGGCGAGGAAGTCTCCAGAAGGTCGTGTAGTGTTAAACGGTTATAGCAACTGTTGGAACGTGAGAAGCATCCAGAAGGCCAAGTAGTGATAAACAGTTATAGCAACCGTCAGAATGTGGGAAATGATCCAAATGGCATGATTAGGGCTATAAATAGCGAATGAATTCAACAAGAAGAAATCATCTCATACCAACTAAATCAAACTAAACATTATCCCTTCAATTACCAATCAATTTTAATTTCTTAGTGTAATCCTTTACTTTTTCTACCAAGTTAATTACATTTCTTAGTGTAATTCTTTACTTTCAGCTTGGAGTTTATATTTCGTAGTGTAATCCGTAGCATTAATTACGTAGATGGTAATTTTAGTTATAATTTGAGTTTATGCTTGCACGTTGGATTTAGTTCTTCAATCAGAAAGGTGTTTTGTAGTTGTTCTCTTATGACCGACTGTAAGAATCTCTTTCTCATTTCACTTTATCTGTATCGAAAATTTCTTTCGTTTGGAAGGCAAAGGTGTAACCCATCATCAGATGACAAACCTTACCCTATGAATATCACATGATCTTATTTACACATTGATGAGTGACTGAATAGGCAAACGATCTCATCAGATCTCAGTTATATGTGTCTACCTATTTTGTCACTTGGGGTCATAACTGTTCGGTTTGAATTGAGCCAAAAATCGAATTATGGCATGCCCACACACATATAGCCGAAATCAGAGCACCAATAGAAAGTGTTTGCTATTTAATTAAACACGACTCCACATGTGTTATGAAGGCTCATATTCGATTAAATATGTGTGATTAGGATAGTGCAGGTGTGTCAAAATTATACTCAAGTTCGATTCAGCGCTCCTGGGAATAAGATAGACATTAGTAAAAATCGGTTATCGACAATGATGAGGTGATTTAGAGGGAGATGGTTTATCCCTCTAAATGAAATTTTTTTACTTTGCGCTAAGGAATTTTCTTTTCAACAGTGATTGTAGGCTTTATATTTCTCAATAGTGCATTAATGGGTGAAAATTATTAAAAATAAAGGCTAATAATACCTATTTTATTAATTTATAATGAAAGCTCACTACAATCAGCAAATGAACAAAATAAGTAGAGAAATAAATAATAAATAAATACATGTGATCACCTGTGTGGACAAATAATTGAGGCAAGTGGTCAACAACAGGATGTGATATTCTAAGTAAGGACTCTCTTGATCGGGGATCCGATGATGGTAGGTTGTAGATATTTATACTATTATGCATACTGCAATAATGGTGCTGGATAACAACAATTTAAAATTAACCTAGGCTTCAAACATTCTACAACATAGCTGGATAGGAGTGGAGAATTATAAAGTTAAACTAGGATAGGCAGTGTTACACTGTGTAGAAAGATTGTGTTTAGCGTGAGGCCTCGAGTTCTTCATCACATGCTCGTTATATAGCTCGAGAGGTGACAAACCCTTCTGAGATTCTTTGTTGGTTCGTGATCCTTACGATTACAGGATCAAATCGTTTTTAGATCTCCTCATCAGCATGACTGCATGGATCCCTGGATGTTACAAGATCAGTCTCGTTAAACTCAGATTCCTCACGACATCTTCCAATTTCCTTTCATTTTGAGAAGAATCCGCTTCGCAAACCTTCGTAATCTCTGTTAAAGTATCGATCATCTCTGAGAAGTCTTCTCATTTGCCAGGATTGTGTGAGGCAGCCTTGCCGAGCATATCCAAATTATGATTGGATCCCTATCTCGACGGGTCTTTATAAACTTTTCAAGCATGCTGCCTCGACCACATGCACCGCTCTTGTTAGGGCTGTGTCACTTGTCCTAGTGTCTTATCTGTAGACGTACATATGGCTTTATGTTATTGTGCTCTTAGCCAGTGACATACCACAAAAGGATATGGGGTGAAAGATATCCTCAGTATGCGAATAGGATTCTGTCCATCATGCATATGTGCCGACTCGTGGGAGCATTTTATTAGTCGTCGTGGATGCACCAAGAAAGGTGTAAACAATGCCCCCATGTCCTTTAATTTACATCTGAAGGATATGATGAGACGTTTGGCATTTCAAATTCAGCAGTCACTCTGACCCGACTATTTTTGTATCCAATTTTTCCACCCTGATTAGGCTTACGAGGCTTGCTTTGTTGGATGTGGCCATCTATTTTTGGTGTCGGTCCTCCAAAACCTTTCACTTTACTTGTGGGTTTATGAGACCCACTATTTTAGATGTTTGTGCTATCATCGGTCTTCTACTCGTCGGCAAATATGTCGAGTCTTTCAATTTCCAGTCATCTTGCATATATAAATGAGCGGGTGTGTCTATTCTCTCCTCCTCGAGCTCCCTATGCTCGAGGTCTGATTGTTCATCCAGTTCGTGGTCCAATCCCATGAACAGTTGCACCTTTGCATGGTCTTATTACTGGCATATGCTATTCTCCTCGTGGTGTGGATCTTACTAGGCCATCCCCAATTATAGAAGCATTTTAGCCTACTTGTGGTTTTGTTGGACAGGCGGTGGAGGCGAGATGCATCGTAGCCGTGATCTTCTCGTCATTCAACTTCCCTCGGTGGTTCATGTTCGACCTTCATCGCAAGGGGAAGCTAACCAAAATGATCATTGGTGACAATCGAATCCTTCCCTGAAAAGGCTACTAATACGTTTCGCCCTTCCTCAACTGGGATCTTCATCAGTGAGAGAGCAATCTCCCAAGATCATGGTTCAGATATCCCTCAATCAAGGGAAAGCAACCAATATTGTTTCCACATCTCCTGAAGTGACGCTAGGAGGTGCTTCTTGGATCATTAGAAAGCAGGCCTTTATATCTCTTTTTATTATGTGGTGACTAGAAGAAATTTGTTTTTAATTTATACTCTTAACATAGGTGGGGTTAGCCATGGGCCACCTTAGGTTAGGCCGAATGAGTCTTTTCGGCCAAAACTTAATTACGCTATATTTTAAATGAACATTATTAATCTTCATACATTTTATATCTCTTGGATGCATTAAAACCTTTTATTTGTTTTACTATTAATATTATTTTCAAAATATTTGTGATTAGACCGTAGTCAGCTGGCCGTATATTATTATTATTATTATAAAAAAATTTCAGGCTATCTTTTCTGGAGGTTGGTCATCCTTTCAACCACCTTTACCCTTTCTTTCCTAACTATGTTGAAGGGGCAGTTAGAGGTTTCAGCCTCCATTCTTCTTGTATTGCCTTACTCCCCTTCGGTCAATTACCGATGGTTATAAGTTGCTCTTGCCTTTTCCTTTTTGCAGCCGTTTTCCTTTGTAAACGGTGTTTCTGTGTCCTAGTCAATTGCTCAAAAGGCTGCTCATTCAGGTTTTAGGTACGAGTATCAGAAGTACACCGTGTAATATGATACTCTTGATGCACTGGATGCGCTCGTCCTATTTAAATTCGACCAAGGTCCACATCCGTTGGCCGAGTGGCTGGGCCTTCTCGACGTACATTCGACCAAGGTCCACATCCGTTGGCCGAGTGGCTGGGCCTTCTCGACGTTAGGCCGGATGCAGTGTTCAAAGTATCGGTATTGCTACAAGTTTCGTTGGCCAGGGATATGGAAATAATATTGATATCGCTGATAACCGAAAATGGGGGGAAATATGGAAAAAATGGTGAAATTTTTAGCGAAACTTCAGGAGATGTTAAAATGTACATATTTGTATATTTAGAAATTAAAAAATTGTAAAAGAATGCATACATAACAAGTTTCTATTTAATGAGGCCTTAAAAGCATGTGCTATTATAAGAAATCAATCCAACCATCCCATCTGGCCTATTTAACCATCTAAATATTCATCGATATTGCAAAATATTAACAGTACATGATATTTCACCAAGTAATCATCAACGATTTAAAAAAAAAACGAAAGATTGTGGTCTCAATATCGCGCATGTTGCGATATTGATAATATTGAGATATTATCAATAACAAATTGAATACTACATACAACCATGTGCCCATGAAAAAAAAATTAAATTTTTTTTTTTTTTTTCTAATAAACAAAATCTTGATGATATCAATACGTTGGCGGTATTATTGAAACATTGTCAATACACTTATGATACAAGCATTACCTAGAATTTACATAGTCGAAAATATTGGTGATACACTAGCGATATTGATGCATTGGCAATACAAGCGACACCTAGAATTTACATAGTTAAAAATATTAGTGATTATATTAGCGATATTGATAGTTGGCGATACTTAGCGATACATTGCTAATACTTGAAATTTATGATACTACTACTGTTATCGGTATCGCTACCAGTGTTATCAATATCGCTAAGCTAGAGATAAATACAATATCGGAGATAATTCAAACACTGGCCGGATGTCACTCAACGTAGTTTTGCCTACTGCAACCGTGTTCATCCCATTGTTACTCTTGGAGGACGATGACCCGACTATTTGAAATCAAGGATTGGGCTTAGCTTCTCCCTTTTCATACTGGAATGGTCATAATTGGTCTTTCTCCCACGTCTTCCCTAAAGGTGGAATGAGCCCATGTTTGTGAGCTGAGGAAGTCAGCATGCCAACCGTCACTCTTAACTCCAGTAGTGGAAGTCCTGGTGAGCTTTGTTTTTGTCACGGTGTTTGTCCCTTGGCCCCGGCTGATGTGGAGCAACCATTTGTGCCTCGATCTCTGACATGTTGACTGATGGTGTCCGGGCCTTACGTCCCGCTTTTCAGGGCAAGCGCCTTCCTTCATGAGTTACCCTCACGTGATAGATGTGGCACATGAGAAGTTCATGCCCAGTAACCTTTGATGGAGGTTTACTAACACTTGAACTTCCTGAGTCAAGAACCACCATTGAAGCCTTTCCTTATCATTAAGTTGAGTGGATTGATAAATGAGGGCTCCTGATACAGAGGATGACTTCTCGCTCACGATGAGGGCGGGCTCGCGGCCCCGTTTCCCCCAGTCGTGACAGTCGTCGATGATACCTTTGTCTTTGATAATGACTGGTCGTTTCTCGGTTTGTAACGTCGGTAGTGGAAACATTTGATTCGTCGAAAGGGGAGGTCGTTCCACAGGACGACTGATCATCACCATATTAGCTTGTACTATGTTAGCATTGTCATTTTGGGAGATGTGTCTCGGTTGATTCCCATAGCCTCTTTCTCGTAGAATTTAAGAAGGCTTTTATCGATGTTCTCTTGGATGATGTTCTTAAAAATGACATAATTCTTAAGTAGAATATCTTTTGGAACGGTGTCACTTGTAGTATTCCTCATTTTTCAGTTCTTTGGCCAATGGGATTTTTGATAGTCAGAGAGTTCAATGACTTTGTCCTCTAACAGGAAGTCAAAGATCTTATCAACCTTAGAGATGTCGAAAAAGTATTGCTTCAAGGAATTGGGGATACTTCCTCGGGATACCCTTTCGGTGGTTAGCGGAGGTTTTGATCGTATATCATTTCAAGGTCAGACATTTGTATGGTCATTTGCCTATCAGCTGTGTGATGACCATTTCATAGTTAGCATCATACTCTTCATGCAGCCGTGTACGAGTTATTTCTGCAATGACGAACTCATAATTAGTGTCACGATAAAACGTTCCCTGAAATATGTCATCCGGAGCCTCTCCTTCTGGAAGATTCAATTGTAACGAGTGGCCCTGGTCGATAGTTCGAATAGGCCACTAAAGTGCATTCCTTCAAACTTCTTATGAAGCTCAAAGTCCACGCCTAAAAGGCGTGGGAGGTTGCCCTCTAAGGTTCTTGGCCATTAGATAATAATTGTGGAGCGCACCTAACGAACATACCTGATCCCCACAAAGGTAGTTCCTGGAATAGGTTTCAGACTGCGGTCATGCATAATCTTCACGAGCCAAGATAGGGACCGTGGCCTGGTTACGGTTCGGACCTAAGATTTATTATTGAGGTGTTTGGAGAGACACCATCTCCACCCGTTAACAAACTAAGGATAAAAAACTGGGGATGATCATCAGCGTGTCCTACACCATAGCTATGCCCATCAGTTATCATGATAAATAACATGGATAATAGCCATTGTGAGTGGACGGTCCACCTAAACCAATTTCCACCCTGATGATCCTAGATTTTCTACAAGATTTCAAACTGTAACTCGTTAAAAATTATTGGTTGGAGAGTCATTGATTTGGGGCCCTTTTGCAGCTTTAGTGCAGGCCATCCACTTCTGGCATGAGAAGTACTAGATGTGCAGTTTTTAATGTGGGCCATTACATTGGGCGAGCTGCTAATCTAGTTGGTCCCACTAGCAGGAAACATGGAAAACTAAATGAAATGATCCAAGGGCTGTCAACGGCTATGCTTGGACCAGCAAAAGTCTGCCCAAGGTCAGCCTACAAAGTAAAACCCAACCCCAAGCTTTGGCCTTTTGACAGGCCAAAGGAAACATGCCCAAGCCATGTCCCAGCCATAAACCACCTATGAAAGATCTGTGTCGTTCATCAAGTGTGCCCCACCATGCAATTTAAAACAAAAATGCAAATGAAACTCTAAACGGGCCGAGCCATGCCAATGGATTCTTAGAAAGCCTGATTAATAAACAAGCTTTAAAATTTAGGCCCTGGCCAAGCCTGCAGGAATATTTCAGCACAATCCCAGCATGAAGCAGGCCATGCCTGAAGCCTGACAAGCCCTTTGACAGCCCTAGACCCAAGGGATTTTTATTTCATGTCCAGTGTCCTTTTTTCTTTTTGGTTGGTCCAAATGAAGTAGAGCCCAATAGATGGAAGATATATCATGCATGTTAGATTGAATGCTTGATAACTAAGGCATTAGAGATGGATCATTTACCACTGAGTGTAGAAAAACAAAGATGGATATAATGTCGTCTCTCTTGCTACAATCAACACCAAAGTTGCATTTCAATACACATTACAGTTGCATCTAAAGATCCCCCTGGGAGCTGAAAAATCCTTGAAAAAATTTCCTCATGTCCGAACCGATCGAGGTTACCCAAATACTTTGCTGCTCCTTTGCACCTTGGGAGATAGCAGAGGACACCGGCCTTGATATGTTCAAAAATTGTAATCTAGGAGCTGGTATTCAGAATAAGTATTTGGGCATTGGTCAATAAAAAGAAAAAGAAAAAGAAAAGGAAATCTCACATCAAATACCATTGAAGACCAGAGATCTCAAAGCCAACAAATCCAAGAACCCTACTGAGAAGGGTCTGTTTGCATGTAGCAATTGATCAGCAAGACACAAACCTTTGCATCCGGACAGTTGACTATCATCGATCATGAATGGAATGTCCGAGAGCCATGGCGGGCTGCTTATGCGTTTGCATCAGGGAGATCTAACATGAGATCTCGAGATCCGTATATATATGCACAAGGAAGGCCACTTTGTCTACAACTTCATCACTGTGAACCACAAAACCCTTTCCCTCTATTGACTCACAGACTTTGTGACACTGAAAATGATAGCAAATGGATTTGTGTTTTTTCTTTAATGGAACTTTCCAGATCCGTGATATCACATAGTCCGGAGAAACCCACGAACTTCAATCAAGAAGTTGTAGAGATTCTTCCTAAATCTCTGGTAATTCATCCGGTCAAGTGAAGAAGAGAGCTGGTTTGAGCTTGTAAGAGACTGCAATGCACTAGCCAGCCTCGACCGCACTGTGGGATTCGCCTGCCTCTCTAGAAGCTCGTGCCCCAACCTCTGTGAAGAAAAACGAGCGTGAATAACTTACAAGACTGCTGATATACCTCTTCATTAAATGAATTTGAGAGAGAGACTGGTATGCAACAAGTCTATATAGCATAAAAAACAAGTGGATCCAATCCCAAAGTTAGGAATTATGGTGGAAGCAGGCAAGTAATGTTGCATTAGTATTTGGCATTGTGAGATGCCAAGGAGAAATAGAGGAAAACTAGAGAAACCAAACCATAAACATAGACACTTAAAGAACATAAATACTATTTTGGTCAATTTGAGAAACTAAGGAATCAATTGGATCATCTAAAAAGAGGAATGGAGAAGAGGGGGAGTACCTGATATAGACCTTGTTCGCAGAGGATCAATGGAAGGAGAGCATCCGCCGCTGCACCAACAAGTTCAGTGCTGAAACAACAGCAACACATTAATAGCGAAACATAGTATAGTTGCAGCAAAAGAATAATTGGACAATTCAAACTTATTATACTTCTCTCGGATAATTCTAATCGTGAAATCTCTTCTTTTCTCCAACAGTTAGAGAGGACTCATCACCTACATAACCTATAGCCAGCTTGCAAAGGCAAACATTGAAAAAGAAAAGAAAAGAAAAGAAAAAAAAAAGAATCTAAAATCTAAAATCAAGCAAAATGTGTTGCTGGAACAACCGGTCACAGTGGATCAGTTCTCATGTTTACATCTCAACCGAGCATTTGAGAAACTAACCAAGACTTGACATAGAGGTCACTCTTAAGAGTAACGACAGTAAAAACCCATTCTGGTACTCAGAAAACAGGTTGCCTTGTAACCCCCTTTATTTTTTGGACTCGAAAATTCAGTGAAGTACTCAATGAATTGCTTGGATCCACATTCAGCCAGAGTGAAGATTTGAAACGTGAATATTTTTGTTTCTTTCAACTATGAATCAATCAAATGGATTTCTAACCTGTAATCTTCAAAAAGAAGTAACCGCAGCAGTGACTGTAGAAACTGGCTTAAAATGCCTTCATGAAAATTTCCATTTGGGTCCTCAAAACCTGCTGCATGGGCTCCTAAACCCTCTTTACCAGCACTTCTCTCCTTGTAATGGTAGGAAGCAAGTGCGTTTAGGGCACTCAGGCACATGTTAACAACGTCAGTGTCCTGCAGCATAAAGGATGAACTCAGCACCTTTCTGCGGTAAAAGAATGATTCACGTATTACAACAAAAGACACAGGCATGCAGGCGTACACCCCATCAAGTATGTATACCAGTCACGCACCTATTTAGTACCACATGCGACCTATCTATCAACATGTATATGGAACACCAACACCCAAGCAAGTGTGGAAATGGAGAACATACTGACCTGTATGGGTACCATGCATAATTCCATACCCATACATACATATTGACATGTAAATGGAACAGGCACACTCAAGCAAGCACACAAATAGATAACATATCAACCTGCATGTATATGAACTTTCATGCATACATGCAGAGAGTGCATGATACCACAAATTAGGCAGGCGAGTATATAATGCTCACAGAGTTACCTACCCATATAGATAAATGTTAAAAAACACATCATACAGCAGCTGGGTTTTGGCTGACTAAGCACTGATTCCCAAAAAGAACAATGGTTTTAATTAGTCGGCAACAATAGGCTTCCTGATTTTTGTCTCATATACTAAGCTGCATTCATGAAGAGATGAACACAATTTTATTTTATTTTTTTCTTCATATCCAGATTAATAAACTAGGCATAGCAGCAGTACACCAGCAGCTCCCATGTCCGGGCAAAGGAAGGTTAGAGTTAGATAGGAAACGGTCGTTGAACTTATGCAAAACAATCACGAAAGCAAACCCCAATAGTTTGGACATGGCAATAATGATGATGATCTAGAGGGGTGTTAAATACAGTAAACATAAAACATTCATTATAGTCACATTGCTCAAGCATTTCAAAATCAACGGGCCCCTCCAAGATTACTGTAAGAGATGACTTAATCTTGGACCAAATCCACCTCACAATATTGACTTAATCCAACCTATTTACACACTGTAGAAGTTTTGTTCAATTTTTTCATGATTTTCCTTCTTCTTTTTTTTTTTTTTTTTTTTTTTTTTTCCTTTGGTTGGTTCTACTACAGACTCTCCATTGTATCAGTGAGCTCAGTTTTCTGGCGGAGTCAAACCCAGAAGTCAACATGCTGATTTCTGAGTTGATCTTTAATTTAGATATTAGCATCCACATTTTATGGCCTACATAACCAGCATAATGCATAAACAAACACATGCACTTCTACAAGTACATGTATAAATACACATGCAAGGTCTATGAATGCAGATAAATATTTACATCACACAAGAACCAAAAAAACAGAAGAAGACGAAAGGAGGATAGCCGCAGAGGAAAATAGCATGCCTGATGACGAAGACCAAAGTCGAGAGTTCCAATTGTGTGCGCAAATGATTCAGCATTTAACTGTGCAACCTTTTCAGGATAGACCTCCAACATATGTGATAGCAGTGCAAAATACTGCAAATGAGAAGGCACAATGAGCATCTCTTCACCATAAAAGCCAGAGTTTGCTCTATCGAGAACGGAAAGAAAGCTTACATCATGACAGAGTTTAGGGTATTTCAGAAGGTCCAAAGATATCAGAGGGGTAACTATGTGCAGGCCCAAGTAAACAACCTGTAAGACAAATGTGATTAGAAAAGTTTCTGGCCAAAGAAAGCAATCCTAGAATGCATAACATGAGCTTACCTGACCGATATCTGTTTTCTCGACCTCATCAGAACCTGAAGAGAAGTCAACCTGCATTTCAGTAAGGTTTCTCTTTCAGGTTTTTGTACAAGAAATGCCATTTCTATCCTTTTTCCCCTCGAAAGAAAAATGTGATACCAGATCTTTTGAACAGAGATTTGTGAGGAGTTGAAGCAGTGCTCGCAAATCCTTATACTTCTCAGTCTTCACCTCGCTCAGCAAGCTGCTTGAAAGACTCAATGAGATCTGGTAAGACGGAAAAGAAAAAAAAAAAAAAAAAAAAAAACATGGTCTTAGGGTACAAAAACAAGTTGAGTGAGACAAAAGAATGGTTTCAATCCCTTTGTAGCTGATAATCACTCACTCATAAAAGTCAGCCCTTGATCTTATTTAGCCTAAGTGGAGAATATCTATGATGGATCCTCCTAAACCCCCATTATGACTATAATAGTCACAGTAAAAAAAGGTAGTTTTGGTAGCCATATATCTAAACCACGGATCAACGCCATAATTGAAGCAGCTTAATCAAATAAAACATTAAAGACTGTTTATTTTTAAACAGCTCCTCTCAAGAAAAAAACAGTGCCAAAATGAAGATATCACATTGGAGGAAAATTCAGTACTTGTGTTTAGCTTTTAGCCATATTGCTTTGAACCAAAATGCAACAAGAGGGTGTTAGCGCAAGTTTAAAGTGGTTGGGTTTAAAAAGTCAAATTATCAGGAAGAATTTGGTGCAAAACAAACACTTCCCGTTTCTTAAAATCACAGGAAATACCTCTTGGGAAGGGAGCCAATTGGATAAGACCCCCCCCCCCCCCCCCCCCCCCCCCCCCCCCCCCCCCCAAAAAAAAAAAAAAAAAGAGGCAGGACAAGGTACAACTATGATGACTACATGCTGCTATAGTAAAAGTTCTGATCATTTAATTTCCTTTTCTTGATACAGTGCAGTACATGATTCCAGGTGGTTAACAATCTATATCACATTCATTCTTACTGCAATTGGGAGTCAAAGTTAAGGAACTGCAGGAAAGAGATGGAGCTGCACCTTGCCAATATTGTGAGAGGAGTAGATTTGTAGTAACTGCATGCAAAAACTAACTAAAACTGCAGTGTCTTTAGCCTCCAGAAACACAACTTGCCCTTCCACCCAGTCGACCACAAATTTAAGTAACACGTAGACAACTGCAGACTAGACAGAAGGTCAGGTCAGGATCAGTGCCAATAAGTGCATCATTTAACAAAATATTGGAGTCATATGATTAAAAAGAATTAACAGTAAAAAAGAATAGACGACAACATCGAATGGAGGATGATGTTTATAAGAATGATGGAAAAGTGGACAATTGTGCTGAATGTGGAAATGGAGTGAAAGCCAGTACAAGGATGGATGCTATTAGTACCTCGTTTTTATAAATTTCTAGAAGAGTCAAAATGGGGCTCATTACAGCTGCACCTATGTCAAATATAGCCTTTTGAGTTCGAGGCTGAGTGGCTCTAGCTGCTCCTCTCAACCGCTCCAACAAACAACTGACCTATAGGATTTTGTAATGTTATTGTGTCTGCTATGGCTCTTAGGAGAATGGAAGAACAACTGAACAGAGACTGAGAATTCCTAGCCTTGCCTTACCAAAAGAATAACATCTGGTTGTTGAGCGACAGCTTTCAGGTCATTCTTGGTTGATATATCTATTAGGTACACTGTCATCTGTCCCATGAGATCCCTCACATACCTATAAGAAATTCATACACAATGGGTTAGTTATCAAGTGCAAATTCAACCATAAAATAAAGGAAGCAACATGCTAAAATAACTCACTGATTGGATGCCTCTGAAGTTTTCATGCCTGAAGCTGAACGACATAGTGATTCTGCAAGTGAACGCTGTAAGGAAATAATTAGGACAACCCAAAATCGTTTCAGTAAGTTAGTAGGGTATAACAAAAATACCAATGCGGAGTTTAACCAAATCAGATTCTTACTTGCAAAGGAGCAGTTAGTGAGAACAAAGTCCTATCATTTGCAAAAACATTTGCTATGCTGCGCCATGAGTCCTGCAGCATAGATGAAATAGTGACATTAAAAGGTATCATTCACAGAGATAATCCTATATCAGTGTTTTAAATAGCATCACTACGTGTAGCGTACGCTACATAGTGCAAAAAATCTGTATTCCTCCCATAGCATATGCTACAAGGACTGTAGCTTGTGTAGTGTAAGCTACACCATACTTGGTTTTTTTTTTTTTTAATAACAGATTTTACATGTTGTTAGTTAAACTGTTAACGGAAAATGGCAGTGACCCATCCTTCTCACATGTGACAACGATGTAGAGCTATCCAGACCATCCAAATAGCGGGTCCTATGATAGAAGGAGAATATTTGTATGTGTACCAATTTCAGACAATCTTAACCATCTATAAATGGGCCTCCATGTGTACGGCTGAGGACTTCTGTTGTAAATGGTGTAGAACTCACATTTAAAGAAATGTCTTAAAACTAAAGGGTTTTGAAACCCTAATACTCGACTCGACACAAGCACCCCTCTAGCCCCCAAATCCGATTTTTCGATTCTCTTGATCCACAAAGCTGTTGAAGAGGAGATTTTGGCCGATCAATCGACCCTGCAAGAAGGTCCAGCTGCTGTATTTTCAAGAGCATTGGAGCCCAAATAAGGGGGGGGGGGGAATCAAATTTCTCCCTTTTCACATCTGTATGGCTACGAAGCTCAAAATTTCAGTTTTTTTTTTTTTATTTTTATTGATTGAATCTCTTCTCCAGCTTGATAGAGGCATGTTCTTTCCCCTTAATATCTTTTAATGAGTTCTTTTTCATTTCGAATGAAGATTTATGGCTTCTTTTGGGATTTTTTTTTCATTTTTTTTTTTCTTTTCATGAGGCCGATTCCTATGCAATGTTGTAAGATACAATTGTTCTGCAACATTTTTGCATGTGGAGGCTGCTGTGGTGTGTGTATTTCATGCATGCAACCCATCCAACCATCTCATGGGCCACCATGCTTTAGTGGAGGTGTTTGGGTGGTTGTGCATTGTTTACTTTCCATGTGGAGCCTGCTGTGGTGTGTGTATGGCATGCATGCAACTCATCCAACCATCCCATGGGCCACCATGCTTAAGTGGAGGTGTTTGGGTGGTTGTGAATTATTTACTATGGTGTGGCCCACGTGCATGGGGCCCACTGTGGTGTGTGTATGGCATGAAATCCAATCTGTCCAGTCCATCATGTGGGCCACCACTCTATAGTGGTGGTTTTTTTAGTGGCTGTCTTAAGTAGCATAGTGGTGGTCTTGTACTCTTGTTTTCTTTGTTGTGGCTGTCCATTGTTCTCTATGGTTAAATACTTAAATGTTAATATATTTTTTGTCATCTATTGCGATTTGTGAGTTTGTGACTAGTGTACTCTGTTATGATAGTGATTTGATTTGGTTTTGTTAACAGTTATGGGTATGGGCCTACATCCCACTTATTGCTTAGTGTTTTTTGTCTTGAGATATGCTAGACATTATGTCTATTGTATTAGGGGTAGTTTCGCCATAATTGCTTGTTATCACTTGAATATAATAGAGGAAGTAGAGAAGTGGAACCCTAACCCCATCTCTCTCTTTCTTCTTTTTCCATCTCTACACAAGTCTATAGGTTTAACTACAAGTGGATTGGCTTTTGATAAATGATAATTAATAACTTGTTTTCAGCATGCTTTTACTTAAAATGATGAAGCATTTTTTAAGGTTTTTTAAATTTTTAATTTTTTCTTTTATTTTTATATATTTATTCTTACCGTTTATCATATTTTCATTTTTTAATTAAAAATTAGAAGCATTGTGTAGCTTACATTACATGCTATAGAGGGTTGAACGCTATGCAATATGCTACGCACTGTTTAAAACACTGGCCTAACTAAAAAACAAGCGAGTGTATATTATCTAAATCTACATTCAAAATAGTGACCAAGATAAGGCGTGAGCCAAGCACGTGATGAGCTAATGCGTCTTGTGCAGCCTAAGCATGGCTCAAGCCAAAGCATGCATTGCACCTATATAGTTCTACGTGAAGCAAGGCATATCATGCAAAAATTTAACAGAAATTGGAAAAAAAAAAAAGAAAAAAAAAAAAGAAGAAAAATAGTGCTCCCACTCACAATGCGGCTCTTATTGACATATATCATCATCTATGTATGCATAAGGCATGCAAATAACAACTCTAATAGTAAATATAAAAGTAGAATAATTGATGGTCTATATGATCCTCCATGTTCACAGGAGGTACTCCATGACATGTCGTTCTAACAAGTATTGTCCCCTTTTTATTTTTCTTTCTTTTATTTTATTTTCCTTTTTTTCTTTTTCGGGAAAAAGTTTTAAGGTGCAATGACATGACACCAAACAGAGTTACAAACATAGATTTACATGAACTCTCACCAATGTAACAAGGTGAACACAGACATTTCTTCGTCGAACAAGCGAGGGAAGTAGCTGGTAACAAGTGAGTGCCTGCCAGCAAAAAGGATCTCCATGAAACACGGATGAACAAACATTTTAATTGTCACACTCCAGCTCCCAAAAAGTAACTTCTGAATTAATGAACCATGAAAACAGCCTTGCATAACATTGTGATTCCTTATTCTTATTCTTCTTCTTCTTCTTCTTTTTTACTGCTGAAGCATAGACTCATTTCATGGTCTAAATTAGTAAAATCAGTGCCATTGATATAATACAACTTTGAATTCACAAATTCAAGCAATCAGTAGTTGTAAATGTATTTCCACTTATACTAGTCAAAATAAAATGTATTTCTTTTTTAGCAGTGTGCTATTTCCACTTTTTCTAATAAACAAAGAACAGAATTATGATACTACCAAAATCATGTACCAGAGTGAGAGTTTGGGAAGAGACATGGCTTGGCAAGGAGTCTCTTGGCCCCTCGTTCCCAGGCCCTTTTGGATCTTGCTTCATTTGTTAGGAGGATGAGGTATCGTTTGATCATATTTTCATCCATTGCAAGTTAGCTAACGAAGTCTGGGGCCTTTTCTTTGAACTTTTGGGAATAAGCTGGGCCCAATATGGATCTTTGGGGGATTAGTTGGATGATGGTCAGATGGGCTGTTTGTGGTGAGAGGTGCCATAGTGTGGAGAATGGTTCCTTATGCTATCATGTGAGGAGAAAGTAATCAAATGAAGGGTCATCTCTTTTGCTCTTGATGAAGCATTTGATACACAGATTAATAGGGGATGGTTGACTCAGGAATGATTTCCTCCATGATTGGAAGGGATCATTGGTTCCAAGAAGAGGAATCCCAAGGTTAAATTTCATAGGTTTCCACCCCCAACTGACATCAGGAACTCAACAACCATGGGTGCTCTCTTAGCAGGCTGGATCCATCAGGGATGGGATGGCATGTTGAGAAATGACGGAGAATATCTCATCATGCCCTTCTCTAGACCACATTGTTACTGATTCTCATGAAGAAGAGATTGTTTCTCTTCACAAGAGCTTGAGAATTTCTACAAATTCCTTTCTGGGACCATTGACGTATGAAGGAAGCTCCCGAAATGTTATTAAATGGCTATGATCTACAGATAGGGCCTGGAAAATGGCTACTCTTATTTTGGAAAATTAGAGCATTTGCTCGCCATCTTAATGCATCTGCTTCTTTCGTTTCAAGGGATGCAGGATTGTCAACTCCCTTGCGAAAGAGGGAGTGACGAGAGAATCACCCAATACAGCTCTTCCTTCAAAGGCTAAGAGTTTTGCTTCCTGTTTGTATGTACCAATATGTTAAAAGTCCAAAAAGTATTATACCTGCAGATCATTCTCTCCAGGATATGAAGTAAGTGTTGTCATGGAAATACGAACAATAACGTCAAGCACACGTTTCCCCTGCTCATGATCTCCACAAAAACTAAGTAGAGCCTTTCTGGAAAGATGTGACTCATGTAGCTGTTCAAATTCATTCTCGGCGGTGCAATTATGTACTTTACCAGCTTCAAGAGGCATTAGATATGAATCCACCCATCTTGCAAGGAACCACACCACTGCCTGTGCAGATCAAAAGACTTAATGAGTAGAAGTAGATGGCTAATGTGGAAGGAAAATTTAACAAATGGCCATGCGAACTTCTGAATAGGCATCATTAAAATCATTTCTGTAATCCGAAGTCCCGATCCCTTTGTTCATGAATTTATAAACAATCATTATTTTGTAGGTTATGTTCAAAAATTGAACCTGTTCAGAAGGCACCTGCATAAAGCTCTATTTCAACAACAGATCTAAGCTTCCTGAGCATATCCTAGAAAGGAATTCTTAAGACTGAACTTAAACAATCGGAAATACAAAAAATACTACGCATTTGCAAGATCTTCATGAAAATCCTGCTTGGTGCAAAGCAGGCTTATTAATATTTTGGGGGTGAAGAAATGGTGCTGCATTTATCAGATATTAATCCCGATGGTGAATGTGTAAGCTCAGTAAATTTCAATAATATGTATAGAATGATAAGTTATGAATTAACTGTGCAATAAGCCGTAGACACAAAATTACTAAATGTGCCCAGAATTTTATATCACACATGCAAATGCACGCACTCACAAATCAAATGCAATCAACTACACTATTAGTGGCGCAATCAACCTTACCAGGACACCTAGACAGTCCAATCAACCGATCTGGAATGTCCATTTGGTCTAGCATACACTTATTGGCTACCATGAGAAAATCATGCAGATCGAATGATCCAATCCATCCATATGTTGACCTTATTTTCTATAGCCCTCCATTTCCCAAGCCATGTATAGGAAGGTTAGAATTGTCTCATAGAAGTGGTTCTCTAGAAACATAAACAATCCACGAAGAGACCAACAAGTGGCACGAATTGTTGACCGGACCTATTTTTATATAAATGATTTTGATTATGCATTTTATAGGCTATTAGTAAGATGGTTAACATCATCCAGTTGGCATGATTTTGGCATGGTGGCCCATGAAATGTGTGCCAGACATAGTGGACAGTCCAGATCAATCAATCTGAATGTCCAGGCGTCCCTGTGAGGCCATCTATACCAGTAATAGTGTCGTCGTGCAGAAGATTTGAGAATTGAGATGGATTGTGAGTTAGAAGATCCTGGGAGGATGCATGTTGTGGTACCAGACCACGAGGTCAAATCCATTTCAGGTTGTATCGGGTTGTTCCTGAGAAAGAGATCGTAGTTTCCGAAGTATTCAGTAGCACAGGGATCAGGTAGCATTGATCTTTTATGAGAGATTTAATAAAGAGAGGAAATTTTAAGCCTCCGGAACCTTGTAAACAGATGGAATCCAGCAGTCCCAGGAAGTGTTTTAAATAGTGAATAGCGTATAGCGTAGCGTTCAACCCTTTGAAGCGCGAGGCTCAAGCTACTTGGCATGTAGGATAACCTACACGCTACTTCTAGAATTTTAATGGAGGCTTTGCTTTATTGCACCAAATATCATGAAATTTTATGATATTTTGCACCACATTAGTCTGATTAATAGTGAAATTTAAAGCCATTTGGTGCAACCACACAGCCTAAAATAATAGAAAAAGTATGCAATGATTAAGTATGAAGGTAAAGAAAGAGCAACCTAACTGATTTCATATTATTACTAATATTATTTTACTAAAATCATTGAAAAGATGAACTAATTTTTATTAAAAATGAGAAATGTAACAAATGAGTGAAAACATTAATTGATTTTAATGTTTTAGTGAAAAATAACTTGTAGTGTAAGATACATAGCATGTAGCATAGGCTATGTAGCATGTGGCATAGGCTACATGTGACTTAAGCTATTTTCATGAGCTATGTGGCATTAAGGCTAAGCTACGCGAGGTAGCGTAAGCTACATGTTACATAGAGAAGCTATTTATAACACTGGTCCCAGATAAGGGGAATTGGCTTGTTGGGAAAGACGGAATCCTCATTGTTCATTGCTTGAGAAGCAGAGGCATGTCCATCCCAAATGTTTGTATTCTTTTCCCATGGGATGAGGAATCAATAGACCATCTCGTCATGCATTTTTTGTTTTAAGGAGAAGTATCGCAAACATTCTTTGATCTGTTTGTGATGTCCTGATTAATGCCAGGAGCAATAGAGGGTTTTCCTCAGGCTTAGCAAGGGGTTGTATGGGAAAAAGGACAAAAAGCTGGTGGCATCTCTCCTTACTTGCTGGTCTTTGGTCAATAGGGAAGGAACATAAAAATAAGGCATTCTGTAAATAAAGTTTGAACTTAGGGTGTCATCTTCAAAGGGCTAGGGGGCAGAGTTGTTGAGTGGGCAATGGTTCTAAAAATAAAAAAAAATCGTAGATAGCATTTTCATTAGGACCAGGGAGAGGGTATTTCCTTGTCAGGAGATAGATGGCTTCCAATCATCTTATCCGACCCCTCATCCCTTTCTAGCTTCATTTTGGATTTTAGTAAACTTTAATAACCTTTAAAAAAACAAAAGAAATATCTAAATAAGGCACGTCATGCACAACTAACAAGACCATATATGGTAAAGAAATAAAATTTTAATGAATTACCTCCATGACTCGAGGACTGAAAAATGATGCTCTCATTTCTTGATCTAAACTCTGCTCTGCAAAACTTATGATTGAACTGCAAGGATAAAAGCAAAAAGGATTGGTGGAGGGTTCAAAAAAAAGTTAGAGGTAACTAATTTTTTTATATAGAGGTAACAGTAAATTTATTGAAAAGCACGCCAAAAGGTGAGAAAAGAATACAGAGCCAAAAAGAAAAAGAAAAGAGACAGAAAAGAGAAGCCCAGGAGCCAGATTAGCCTGCTTTTACATAAACTACCTAACCTGAAATAAGATATTTGATTCTAGAAATAGCTTCCTCAACACACATGACTACATTACGAAAATAACAAGCATTTATCGCTCCCCATACAACCCACACAATGACCATGATATGAAGTTTACACCTAGCCTTGACAAATTTTCCCGTCACTCCTCCATGCCAGGCCCAAAGAAGATCCTCCACTGCTTTCAGCATAACCCAACTAATACCAAAAAGACCCAAAAAATAATCCCAAATCCTCTTCACAAATAGGCAGTGAATGAAAAGATGATCGATCGATTACCCATCTTGCATGCACAAGGTATATGTTAGGCAAAACCAGGGATCTTCTTTGAAGGTTGTCAATGATGAGGATTTTCTTCCTAACCACCAACCAAACAAACACAGCCACATGAGGGGGAGCGGAGGGGCACACAAGGGGGAGAACCAAAGATCAAACCATAAAGTGATCACACCGAAAACTTTCTGGAGCTATGCACTGACCACACCATCGAATCTGCCTCTTGAGAAGAAGGAAGAAATTTTTTAAGGTAGTTAAGCAATTCAGCAAAATTATCAATTTCTGCATCCATTAAGTTCCTACGACATGGAGGGTTCCAAACAATAGACCCACTGCACATAGAATAGTAGTCCGTGACTGAAATGAAGCGATCGGTCGAGATGAGGGCTAGCCTAGGGAATAATGCTTGGATGGGACTATCACCACACCAGGAATCGACCCAAAATCTAATTTGACGACCATTGCCAAGTGAGAAAATAATCCCTCTATGAACTAGATGCGCAGCTATCGCGATCACTTTCCAAATGGCGGAAGCTTTTTATAAAGAAGACCTTCGAACAAACCACCTGCCAAATTGCTTACCATATTTACTTGCAATAAGATCTCCACATCCCCCCTGTTTCAGAGCCGAATCTTCAGATCTATTTACCGAGAAGCGCAAGGTTCATTTAATCCAAACTTTTAATACGACACCACCCAAAACAATCGTCCTGCAAACCTCTTCCTATTTTAGGAGATGAAATTTGCGTCCCTCCGTGTTGCCTCTCCAAAAGAAGTCTCTTCTCATCTTCTCTAATCTCTGCAAAATTGATTTCAGGCATCTAAATAGCGATGGATAGAAAATCGACATATTAGCAAAAGCCGACTTTAAAAGAGTTAACCGGCCTCCATAAGAGAGATATCGAGTCTTCCAACTTGAAAGTTTTCTCTTGATTCTTTCGATGACCTTGTCCCAAAGATGCTTTGGAGGTTTACCTATACACAGCGAAAGGCCCAAATAAGTCATCAGGAAATCTCCAATTCTACATCCAAAGAAAGTAGCTAACGAGAGATGGTTTATACTGTCGATATGAGCTCATAACATTTCTGACTTGGCTGCATTGATCTTTAGACCTGAGACAACCTCAAAGCACACCATGATTTTTCGAAGATTGTCTATGGAAGACGGGTTTGCTTCACAAAAGAGAAGAGTATCATCTGCATATTGAAGATGGGTGAAGAGGACAGAGTCGTTAGCAACCTTGAACCTACTTATTAAGCCATTTTCCTCCCCCCTTTTGAGCATTCTACTAAATGCTTTCCCAATGACCACAAATAAATATGACGATAAAGGATCCCCTTGCCTTAATCCCCTAGACACCTTGAAGAAACCATTTGGAGACCCATTAATCAAAATGAAAAAGGAGGCGGAGCGCACACAAGATCTCATCTAGCCTCTCCATCTTTCGTTGGACCCTATCCTATCCAACATATAGTTTAGAAATTTCTGGTCCACGCGGTCTGATGAGGACATCAGTGGGGCACCCTTTAGAGTGTAACAAAGGAGGAGGCATCGCCGACAGAGTACTGGAGTGGATGAGTTGATGTGGATGGATGTTGGGTCCATTAGATCCATTTTCTGACGCGCTACGAGTGCAGGAGCGGCATGACCGCACCCTGACCATAGATCCATGGGTCGGATTTCACACCCTACCACACGGGTGTATTAATTTTAGGCATTTTTGTTCTTTTTTATCTTGTTTCAGGGGCTTTATTGCACTTTCTTTAATTTTTCGTCTTTTTTTGTTATTTTTCTTATTTTCAAGGGCTTTAGTGCACTTTTAATTTTCCCATAGCTTATATATACGTTGTGAGAACCCTATTTTCATTATTATTGAATGAATAGAAATTCGTCTCTTTTCTTCCTCTTTATTCAATAGATTAGGGTTTTAGGATTGGCTCTTAGGTGTTTGAGAATTCCACCCCGATTTCAGGTTTCATTCTTTCTAGATCTTCGAGGTGCAGGAAAAGGTAAGAATCATCCTCCTTTTCTTTTAACGACAAAAGGACCCATACTTTCTTCATCTCGAACCCTTCATTCTTCACCCCTTTTGTTTCTCTCTGGATACCTCCATTCTAGTTTGAACGAAAAAGAGGGATGGTTAGTCAGTAGAATCAGATCCAAACTTTATCGTGGACTGACTTATAGATCTGGGATATCCTCATATCCCTAGGTCCTCCCTTTTTATTGTTTACGCGATTTTATGCTAAGGGGCATGATCTTGACGGAATGACCTCATCTTTGTGTTGAAATTTACTTAATCCCTTTGATTGGAAAGGGTGTTGATTCATGTATTTACTTGAACATTCTTTAACCTGATTATACATGCATCTAGGATTAGGTTATCACATGTCCCTGCATCATGGTCATACGCCTTTTCTATGTCCAACTTGCACAATATGCCAGATTTCCCCTCCCTAAATTTGGAGTAGATATACTCATGAGCAATAAGGGGACTATCTAAGATTTGCCTTCCCGTAACAAATGCTCCTAGATTCTGCAAGATAACCTTGCCAAGCACATTTCTGAATCTCAGCGACAAAACCTTAAAGAAAATTTTATAAGGTCCCGATATCAAGTTGATAGGTCTAAAATCTTTTAACTGTTCAACACCTTCTAATTTTGGAACAAGGGTAATAAACGTTGCCCCTAACTCACAAGATAGACAACCATGATCATAAAATTCTGAAATATAGTCCATAATGTCTTTTTTAAGGAGCCAAAACTTCTGGAAAAAAAGAGCATAGGAAAACCATCCGTGCCTAGTGACTTCTCCCCATACATTGAGTTAAGAGAGGCTTTAACTTCCTCTTCCAATATTTCTAATTCTAGTAGCGAGGCATCCTCGCTCGCCAAAAATTGAAATTAAAGATTTTCTAGGCACGGCCTCTCCCACTCATCAACTAAGAGCAAGTTTTTGTACAATTGGACAATTGCCTCAGATATTTGGGACTTATTTGGTGTTCTCCTTTCGTTAACAACCAGATTGAAAATTTTATTAACCTGAACTCAAGCACTGGCCATGCTAAGAAAGAACCGCATATTTTTGCCCCCATCTTTGAGCCAAATCACTCTAGATCTTTGACGCCATCTAATATCCTCTTCTTTTGCACAACTTGCATATTTTAACTGAATAGCCTCTCTTCTATCCCTTTCGGCTGAAGATAGTCCCCCACCCTCTTCAATTGTGTCTAGGCTTTGAATTTCTTGTAACATTCCATCGAATTCCGCCTCAAGATTCCCCAAAACCTCCTTTTTTCCAGGAATTTAGCTTATTCTTTAAGAGTTTGAGTTTCCTGGCAATCCTGCAAAACCATCTACCACAAAGGAAGTCCACCATTCCAACACCAATTGCATAAAGCCGTCAATTTGGAACCATGCCCCCTCAAATCTAAATGGTTTTGGCCCCCAGTTAACCACAACCACATGGCCCACATCCAAAATTAGGGGGTGATGGTCCGAAATGATTCTAGGGAGACCATGTTGAGAAACCAATGGGAAGAATTCAATCCAATTTGACGACACTAAGAATCTGTCCAACCTAGATAAAATTGCCTCATGTTGACTGTTCAACCAAGTATACTTCGTCCCTTCCAAAGGAAGATCCACTATATCATTACAAGAATCTAAACGGTTTTGGCCCCCAGATAACTAAGTTTTATCCTCTTTAGTATCTCAAGTTGCACCATTGATCAATACCTATTTACATTGAACAAGGGTCAAGATATTAACAAACTCCTGGGATTATGATCTTCAATGCAAATCTTTTGTCTATTAGCAACTCCATAAAAAAGTTCTTGAAAATGAGAATTTAACCCAATGCCATTCATTATGAAGAAATTCTTAGAAAGCAGGTGTTGTATTTTACTATCTTCTCCTCACTCACCAGCCAGTCAATATAAGTTAGAGGTTTCTCGCTCCATTCTTGCACTTGAATTGGCCTCCATTCAATTGCTATCAAGAAAAAATATTCAGAGACCGTCTGTCAGACTCCATAATTTACCTCAAATTCTACCATAGGCACCACGGCTTACATATCAATGAATCACATTTCTTGGTTTTTCGTTTTCATGTTATCTTTCTTATTTGGAACTGAAATATTTCCATGGGTCGAGTTGTATGATGATCATACAGCGTTCGAATAAACTACATTTCTTTTAATAGTTATCACATGATTTCATCTTTATAATAATTCTAAAAAAAATTATTTCACCTTTTTTACTCGCAATTTGGAGTTTTGGTAATTGTTTTGGATTGGAACCATCTCTGTTGCTTTTCAATTTTCATGGTTCTGTTCAGTTCCACTAATGGCCTGTTTGTTTTGCCAATTTCCCTAGTCATTGAAAGGAAAAGTGTCATCATTGTAATTTTACCACTGCCAAATGAATCGTCAGTCAAATGTGAGTATTTAAGAGAAGTAAAGAATTTGTCATCACTCAATTTCCATGGCATTACCATGAAAATCTCAAACCAAATAACAACATAAGTGTATTTTGGTGATGATCTTACCTTAAAGTAATGTAAAATGCCATCCTTGAGATTTTACTAGCGATAAACCAAACACAGGAATTGGCAGTCAAACGCATATGTTAGGAGACGGATAAAGTAATTTGTAATCATTGCACATTTCCTTTACATTACCGTGGTAATTGGTGAAATAAATAGGCCCTAATTTGCATTTTTTGTGTGTGGGTGTTGTACATATGAAACTAGGTCCTTCAATAGGATGGATTAGTGGAACATGATCCACAAAGCCAACCCCAAATTGTCAGGACAATGCTATGATGATGGTTATGATGATGGGGTGCTGTACAATGGTGTTGTTACAAGCATGAGAACAGCTTGTGGTGAGACAATTTGAGTTCCATCTTGCAGTTCGCCTTCGTCAGGGATCTGAACTAAACCACTACATTTTTGCACTTGTTCTAAATGAATTAACTGCTGTACTCATGGAAAGGTTCCTTGGTGTCTACACACCAAAACTTATTTAACAGTGCTCGCCTTGGTATCTGGTCGCAGGCTTTGGTCTGGGTGATAGCCAGCAAATTGGTCAGGCCAGGGCCTGGGTACTTGGCTCACATGAAGCCTAGACAAGCTTCAGTAAGACCCAGTCTAATTGCAATTGTACAAATACGTACTCCATCTGTTAACTATTGGAGGTAGCCATGTCAGGCACACTAAACGAAAATTTCAACCTCAGCATGCCATGTATTAGGGTAACACACTGCCACACATGAGAATCTCATTGTGAGAGGAACCTTAACAGTGTGGCATTTAAGTGAGACTCATGCTTTCATGACAAGGACCATAACACAACAAATGTGCAGAAGCCATGATCTCAGTTATAATGATCTTGCAATCGTCTCAAGAGCCACCGAGTAAATTGTGTTATTGATCAAAATCACTCAATACATAGTTGATCCGTTATTAGACAACAAAATGGCTAAAAAAATATCTAACTAATAATGGTGTGTTGCTACTTTTGCAATTACAAGTATCATGCAAAGTACATTAGATAAGATTGAGAATATTAAGAATTAGGCTAATACTGTGCAGGTCATATGGCCTGAGAAGCAAGGATATCCAGCACTCAAGCATTTATACTAATGTGGCCCAACCGAGCAACTTGCCATCTAAAACAATGAGAAAGCAACTTCCTTCGCAAGTAGCCCATGCTTTGGTAATGCAGACCACATGTCTGCTGCGTTCCTATGGAGATGAATCATGCCCAAAAGATCTCGTCGATGGATACCAGTAGCCTTGAAATCTGTGGCCTGCAAATAGATGATTAAGCATAGAAACACGACAATGAATGGTTCACATTTAACTGAAAGAGTCCAGATATTGTGGCTTGGATCTTCCAGTCATAAAGATTTTTGGGGCATGGCCACTGGTGGAGCACACAGAACAATGGTCCAGAATAGTGAAGCATGGACCCCAGTTGTTGGAACTGGAAACCCTATCATGCAATGCTATGTTTCACGTATCCTATAATTCCATTTCAGAATATAACCAACAAACAAGACACCTATGGATAAGGGATTAAAATAAATAAATAAATAAACAAACTTTAGAAGCATGAAAGTATGCAAGGTAACCTTACCCAGAAAGTACAACTACAGGATGTTGTGCTGCTTCCACAACATCCGAAAACTGGACTTGTAGTGACTCCGGTACCTGAAGTTTACATAGTTTAAGCCATTAGTAACCATGAATTTTTTATTTTATTTTATTTTTGAGAGAGATAAGTAACCATGAAATTACATGCATAATTCCTAAATTCTACAGAGCTTAAGTCATAAGTAACAATGAAATTGGAAGCATGAAGCACGACTTCTGAATAAAGTTGCAAGGGCACAAAGCAGGGAAGGATTTTTTTCAAAATATGATCAATTATAAGCAGCAACAAAGCTGCAGCAGAAGCATGATCCCAAAGCACAACTTGAAGCGGGAGTGGCACCTAGTAGAAGGTTTGTGCAACTAAGTTTCTGAAAAGCAGCTTCAGTTGTAGGCCTCTAAAAAACTCGTGTCATTGTCAACAAGGAATCCATGCATGCGGCTACCAATATACAGTAGGACTTCCTCTTTTTTCATCAAAATATAAAGCAATAGTGAGGGGAAATATGATAATGATGAATAGCTATTTGTAGGAGCTAGTAAATTTCTACTGTAACCAAAGATCATATTCTAGTGCCCCTCTGAAAGACCTTCCAGAATGTATTCACAAAATCATATAACAACTGTAAAATGAAATTCAGAGGAAAGAAACACTACTGGTTGCAGAGATAACAAAAAAGAGACGTTTTGGGAGGCTTGCCACCAGAAAGACTTTAATGGTGGAATGAAAATGAAACAGGAATCTTTAATGCAAGATCATAGAGAAAAACTTGAAACTAATTACCAGTGGTGTCTCTCCGTCCCCTGCATCTGCAAGAACATGCCCAGTTAATAGTAAGAGCCAGTAAATTTCCTCCAGCGTGCGAGTGGGATCAGCTTTTCCCCTGCCCTGCAAAATAACACATACAACTTCAGATTTGCACAAGGAAAACAGCATGTTTAGCAGCAAGGTACCATATGCAGATATTCATATTTAATACAGGAAAACAAAGAAGTGAAGAAAAAAGGAGCATTCAATGCATGGGGTCTGAAAGACATGATCCTGAGTTGTGCAACTGAACCATCCCACAAGTGTTTGAAGGATAACTTTGACCTCAATTGACAGTTTCAAGCACACCTTGTACTAAATAGATCTATAAGCACCAATGATCTTCATATCTTTGAACAACAACTGACATCTGTTGCAAAATTCTGGCCCCAACTATTCGATAGCTTTACAGATGAATAATGTTCACTTAAGCATTAAATGAATGTGTGTGAGACTAAAAGTGATGTGCTTATACTAAGGGAATCAGAGTCATCCATCACAAACCAAAAGAAACCATTACTCTTGAAATTCATGAAGAAGTTCAAATGAATTCCATTAGTTGTGAAGTATTATCCCTTCTCAAACTGTAAAAATCCCTATGGATTGACTGAAGGATTGGAGCTTGGAGCCTCTTATAGCCACTCTAGGGAGAAACTGGCAGAAGTGAGCATACCAAAAGTGTTTTTTTTCTATAATGGAGAACCAAATCATTGCTGTCCAACTTGTTGTTGAAACTTCTATTGTTCCAGACCAGAGACCGGATAACAGATAGTTGCTGTTTTGCTGTTCAAATTCTTGTTGAAAATTCTACTTGCAAGCCCTAAGAGGTATAGCTCCTCGACCAACACTTCTGATATGCCGTTCATCTAAACTTACGAGGAACAGAAACTAAGGGTTGCTGCAATGGATCATTTCCCTATCAGTTCGGCTGACAATATTTAACTTTCGGGTGGAAAAACAACAGAAGACAGTAGACCCCTGTGTCTTCACCCAGCAAACGAACATGAAGAGCATGTTCCGAAAATAGGTTTTGATGGAAACTCTATCTCATGCAGCCGAAGTGGGCCCGCATGCCTAAAATTGTGACTCCAAATAAAATTGGAAAAGAAGAGAAGATTTTAAAGGACAGTCAAATCAACCTGTGGCTGCTGACATTAACTCGGTGCTGCACTGATGTCTGCAGTTGAGAACATTGACTTCAGTTTGGGTTGGAAGGGCCCAACAGAATTACAATGAATTTGAGGGATTTTTTCTGGATTCATAGAAGAGAACTAGTTCAACTCTTGTAATTACATCTTTTGGAATTAGACAACGGTGTAGAGTTTTAGAAGACTCCGATTTTGCTGGAAAGAAGTTCTTTGACTTGGGAATATTGTGAAGTTTGGAAATTGTCTCCAATTGTTGGAGTTTGACTAGGATTAGGAAAGAAGAAAAAGTACCAGAAAACAGACGTAATTTTCAAGGAATTTGGAAATAAGAAAACTGGCACTTCTTCATAGCATTCAAAGGAGGTCTTTTGTCAAAAATCACGATAGCGGACGGGCAATACAGAATAACAATAGATAAAGAAATCTGAAATTCCGAGATGTCGTAGGTCTAAGGTTCAAGGGAAAGGAGAAATAACAGAGGTGGGATTTGAAGGTTTAAAGTAGAAGATGTGAAGATAAGAAGAGAAGGAGAAGATTATAAGAGATTAACGGAGAGAAAGAGATAGAGTTCATCGGAATCAACACCAGTGAAGGTCTTGGAATCGGCACCAAGATGCGGGAGAGGAATCGACACCTCTACCAGCCCAAAGAAATTTCCTTTCTTTCTTCCAAAAGCCAAGTTACAATCCTTCCCCTTTTCCCACAAGGAAAACCCTAAATAAAGCCACCAGGCTTACTCAAAACACTTATTACAAAATGTCCCCTGCATTAATTTTTATTAACAAAAAGCACATGTGGGCTTCTTGGGCTCATGGAGGCCCAACTGCACCACCTACCTTGGCTTTGACAAGTGGTCGGCTGACCTGTGGGGCCTAGAGGAGACTCGTGGGCCCCAACCTAACCTTGACTCTCCTTTTGTAGACTTTAAGGCCCCCATCATCTCCCCAGCTTGGAAAAACTCGACCCCAACGAGTTGGCAGCTTGGTGCCTCTCATATAAATCTGGATTAAGACACTGAAAGTCGGAAGTCGTAATCCATGTGCAATCGAAAACTGGTCTACCTTTGCATTTGACAAGGAACTTGTGATATCCACCATCATTAGTAGACACCAATTGATTGTTGTACACATCTTCAATCTCTTCACTTGTTGTAGGCATGGGAAGCAACTTTATGGCTTGTTCTTCATATTCCTCATCTTCATGGTGGCCATGATAAATGGTCAAGTCTTCAACATTGAATGTTGAGCTGATGAGAAAATCTTCAGGCAACTCCAAAACATAAGCATTAGCGCTGATTTTCTTCGATATTTTGAAAGGACCTACACACCTGGAGTGAAGCTTTTGTTACTTCCCTCTAGGAAATATTTATGGTCAGAGATGCACCATCACTTGGTAACCCTCGAATTCCATGAAGCGTCAATGCAAGTCAGCTTGCGCTTTATATCTTTCATTGTTGGTTGATATCTTCCTCTTTAATTTTTATTTTTTTTTTTAAAAAAAAAAAAACAGCTATGTATTGATATAGGCAAATGTACAATATAGGGATTCAGGTGGGCCTTACGGAGAGGAGGCCACACCTATCGTATGAAGATAAAAGTGTAAGAAGTGAAAAAATATATATATATATAAAATAGCAGAACAAGGGAATCAGCTAAAGTTGAAGAAGAAGACAGCTGCTGCATTGAGATGGCTGCCAGATAGGGGAACCTGTCTAGGGAAGAGGGAGGCTCCCAGGAGATGTAAGCAGGAAGGGAGGACAGGACAATGGAGGGAGCCACACGCAGCAATGAGCAATGGGGGACGGATGAGTCAGCCAACCCCTGTTTTCGGTTTGGATAACCTGATGTGGCTAAGATTAGATCTGTCCAGAAGAATGGAGCCTCTGATGGGCCTTGGAAGATCATTTTGATGGAGGAAGAGCTTATTCGGGGCACCCCTACTTGCCAATTTAGCGAGACCGTCAGCTACAGCGTTACCTTCTCTGTATGTGAAGCAAAATTGGATGTGGGGGACCTGGGTCAATTGCTGAATGATACCCAAATGATACCAGATGTTCCAGCTACTACCCTTGTTGGGATCAGACAAAACTTCAAAAATCACTCGAGAGTCTGTTTCAGCAATAATATGAGACACCTCTATTTTTGCAATGGGTCAGCCCATCAGCAAGAGCACGGGCCTCAACAACAGTGTTTGAAGTAGGGCCATATCTGTTGTGGAAAGCAAGGATAAAGTTACCCAGGTGATCTCTGCAGATGACGCCTCCACCCCCTTCACCCGGGTTTCCCCTAGCTGAACCGTCCACATTCAGCTTGACCCATCTAGATGGAGGCTTGCACCAAGTGATGATTTGAGTCCTAGGTGAAATAGGGATGGATAGAATGTTCATACCCAAAGCTTGCCCAATCTTCAAACCTTGATCTGAGGAGATGTCCATCTGAGGCATTTGACGAAGAATATCTCTGATCCAATTAGAGATTTTGGCGATGGTTGCGGCTGCTGTAAAAGAGCGATTATCGAATCTGGCGGCATTTCTACCAAGCCAAAGCTCCCATATGATGAGAGGGGGAGTGAGGCCAAGAAGGATCTTCCAAGATGAGGATTTTCTAGCAGCCATTGTCCATTGATGGATACGGTTGGATATGGCCTGTCCCAATATGAGATGGACTTTGAGGAGTTGAGTAAAGAAGCTCCAAACTTGGGACGCTACCCAGCCATTGCAAAGAAGGTGATCGAGATCTTCGATGTTGTGGGAGGAGGGAGGATGAGACAGATAAGTAGTCTGGCAATATGGCTGGACCTGGGCTGACTGGTTTAAGACCGTGGAGGGTGGATGTGGGATATGAGCTGGAATAATTGTGGTGGGAGGGATGAAGGTAGGGAAGATGGCCTGCGCATGTGAGGGTTGAAATGGGGCAGGATGGGGCTGATGGAAGCCTGAGATAGATGGGATGGGGTGTTTACAGCACTCACATTTAGATGTTAGGCTGATGCCTATTTTCTGGACTGAGGAATCAACTGGGGTAGCTCCATGCATCACTTTCCACATGAAAATACCAATTTTTGGAGGGAGGAATTTGTTCCAGGCCCAAAAGGACCAAGGCTGCTTGGGCGAGAAGCTCGGGTGACATTCCAGGCTGATTTTGAGGTGAATTTCCCTAATGGCGAGAGATTCCAGATAAGCTTGTCTTGTCTATCTGATAGAGAGATGCCGTTATCTTTGATTATCTGGGAAACGGATGCTGGGAGATTGGTTTCAATGGAGGATAGGTTCCAGCCATCTGTTTGGTTCCAGAAATCCTTCACCAGAGCCTCTTTGGAGGAGCCGAGAGGGGGTCCGATAAGTAGCCCGTTACCAGTCCAATTCTGAAACCAGAATTTGATGTTGCCTTTGCCAATGAGCCATCTCGAATTGAGAATGCAAAACAGGAACGTGTCTCTAACTTGTACCCATATGCTCGATCCTCCAATGATAGTCTGATTTCTTGCGCTGATGAATTTGGTAAAGTATTTCGCATGGAATAGTTTGGCCCATAAGGAATTTCCCTCGAGAAGTCTCCAAGCCATCTTGCAAAGTAAGGCGAACATTACATACTCAAGTCTTCTTATGCCTAGCCCTCCTTCACATGTAGGATAGCATAACTCGCTCCATTTAACCTAATGTCGACGGTTGCCGGTTTCCGAGCTACCCCAAAAGAAGGATACTAGCATTTGGCCAATCTGATGGTAGGATTTTTTTGGGATATAAAGGGCAGCGAGGATATGTATAGGGATGCTATTCAGGACATGCTTTATCAGCACCAATTTAGCAGCCTGGTTAAGGAGCTTGGCCTTCCAACCTGCTATCAGGTGTCCGATCTTGTGTATGAGAGGCAGAATATGCTGATATCGGACCTTCCCTTTGACTAGAGGAGCTCCCAGGCAGGTGAGTGGAAAAGAAGATGGTTGGAAGCCAGTGAGTTGTGCAATCTGTCTTGCCCTTCCAGTAGGAGCCTTTCATGGAAGGATGAAGCAGCTTTTTGAGGCGTTGATTTTCTGACCCGACCCTTTCTCATAGGAGTGAATGAAGGAGAGGAAGGCACGAATCGAAGACATCCTACCATTAAGGAAGGCGATTGTATCATCAGCAAATAGAAAATGAGAAATTGGTGGGCTGTCCCTGGGGAGTTTGTAGTGAAGGTAGGCCCCAAATTGGAAAAGGGACTTTAGCCCTCTGATTAGAACCTCCGCCGCTATAATGAATATGGTCGGGGATAATGGATCTCCTTGGCGGAGGCCCCGAGATGACTGGAAGAAGCCAAAAGGTTTTCCATTGATGATTATAGAGAACCAACAGCCCTCCCAACATTGTCATGCTAGGCGAACCCACCTTGTGCTGAAACCGAAGGATAGGAGAACCTTCTCGATGAAAACTCATTCTATCCTGTCGTATGCCTTCTCCATGTCCAGCTTGAATATAATGTTGCCCCCAACGGATTTCCTGTCTATATCGAATGCCATTTCTAATGCTATGGATATGCTTTCTGCAATGGATCTATCCTTGGTAAAGGCACTTTGTTCCTTAAATATGATTGTTGGAAGGATATTGGACAGCCTGGAAGTAATGATCTTGGAGAAAAATTTTTGCACACAGTTGCAAAGGCTAATGGGCCTGAAGTCTGGGAAGCTGGCTGGATTAGGTTTTTTTGGAATGAGGAAGATCGAGGTGCAACGGAAGGATCTGGGTATATGGCCTCCCTGAAAAAAATCAATGGCTGCCAGAAGGAGATCATGTTGAATTATGTCCCAACACGATGTAAAGAAACCTCCTGAGAAGCCATCTGGGCCAGGAGCGTTGTCTGCAAGGATGGAGAAAGTTGCAGCTTTAACCTCCTCTAAGGTTGGGGGACGCATAAGCATAGCATTGATGTGGTCGGGTATAAGATTGGGGATACATTGGAGAAGGTCCGGGGGGGGGGGGGGGGGGGGGGGGGGGGGGTTGTTATCGGATGTCATGCATATGTCGGACAAAAGTTTCAGCCTCGCCGCTTGGTCGCGCATCTAAAGGTCGGGCAATCAAACCACTAGGTTGCCTTGGTTTCATTCCCAACACTACCTCAAATGGTAACAATCCAGTTGACTGATTAACTGATCTGTTATAAGCAAATTCAGCCATCGAAAGCATCTAATCCCATCTCGAAACATGATCACCAACTAAGAATCGTAGTAGGTTTCCCAAACTCTGGTTAACTACCTTTGTCTGACCATCTGTTTGAGGATGATATGCAGCCGAAAACTTAAGCTTGGTGCTCAAAATCTTCCACAACGTTTTCCAGAAGTAACTCACTAACTTCACGTCCCCATCGGATATAATGGATTTTGGCACACCGTATAAGAGAACCACCACCCGAAAGAACAAGGTGGCTATCTTCAGAGCATCCAAGATCATAGAGTAAGGAATAAAATGAGCCATCTTAGAAAAGCAATCTACTACGACAAAGATCGAATCAGTACCTCGTGAAGTCTTCACAAACCCAAAACAAAATCCATACTGCTGTCTTGCCATGGTTCTTGAGGTATGACAACAATGTGTATAAACTTGTATTTTGCTTCCGTCCTTTGGCTAGTTGGCAAGTTCGACATTACTGCACCCATCTCGCCATGTCTCGCTTCAAGGATGGCCAATAAAATCTATCTTCTACTAAAGCAAATATCTTATCATGCCCAAAACGACCGCTGAGGCCACCCGAGTGCAATTCTCACATCACATGCTCCTATAGAGAAGTGTCAGGTATACATAGACAAGTTCCAAAGAAGAGATACCCATCATGCACACTAAGCCTTGGGTGACGCGCTTGCTGCCTGGTATGGAAATTTGTGTAAATTTATCCAAGATCACCATCTCCCTTGTAATCACGCTTTATTTAGTCAAAGTCGATCACCTCAGCTGACATTGTTGTCAACAAGTAGGCTCGTCTACTCAATGCATCAGTTACTTTGTTCTAAACTCCCGACCTATGTTTCAGCACAAAGGTGAATTCTTGGAGATAAGCACTCAATTTGGCATGCCTATGACTTAACTTCTTCTAGGAATTGAAATACTTGAGTGCTTCACAGTCATAGTAAAGAACAAACTCTTTGCCAATGAGGTAATACCGCCAATGCCTCAATGTCTACGCCACTGAATAAATTTGCACATCATATGTTGAGTACTTCTGTTTGGCTTAATTCAACTTTTCGCTAAAGTAAGCCACCGAGTGCTTGTCTTGATTAAGTATCCCTCCAATGCCGACGTGAGAAGCATCACAAGCAACTTCGAATACCTTGTAGAAGTTTTGCATTTGAAAAACTAGGGCCGCAGTCATCTTAGCTTTTATATCTTCAAAAGCCTTAGTAGCTGCCTTAGTCCACATGAATTGTCCATTCTTCAAACACAAAGTAATCAGTGCCATAATGTTCTGAAATTTCTGATAAGTCTCCTGTAAGAGGTAGCCAACCCATGGAAACTTTGCACTTTGTACACATTAGTAGGAATAGACCAGTCCAACATTGCTTTTACTTTATCTGGGTAAGCTTCTACACCACGTGAAGAGACCACAAAGCCAAGAAAGATCACACTTGCACTCATAAAAGTGCACTTCTTCAAGTTAATGTAGAGTTTTTCTTTTCTGAGAACTCTCATAACTTGTCGAAGGTGATCAATGTGTTAAGAAGCCTCTTTTTTATATACAAGTATATCATCAAAATAGATAACAACGAAGCAACCGATAAAGGAGTGTAGTACCCGAGTCATAACTCGCATGAAGGTGTTAAAAGTATTGGTTAGTCCAAAAGGCATAACTAACCATTCGTAGAGCCCATCCCTTATTTTAAATGTTGTCTTCCACTCATCCCTAGGTTTGATCCGTATCTAGTGGTAGCCACTTCTCAAGTCGATCTTTGAAAGACTTTGGAACTAGCCAACATGTTGAGAATGTCATCAAGTCGTGGTATTGGGAAGCGGTACTTGATAGATATTTTATTTATGGCACAGTTGTCCACACACATTCGCCAACTTCCATCTTTCTTTGGTGTCAACAAGGCCGGGACAACACACGGACTAAGGCTTTCCTTGATAAAGCCTTTCTGCAACAATTCATCAACCTGCTCCTTTAACTTGGCATATTCGGTTGGATTCATCCTGTAGGCTGGCAGGTTAGAAAGCACGAACCCTTAGACGAGGTCGATAGCATGCTGAATGTCCCTCATAGGCGGTAATTCATCCAGCAATTCACCCGGTACCAGATCTGAAAATTTAGACATCAACCTTTCTACTTGGGGATTCATCACTTGCCCCTTTGTCGAGACCTTGTCTTTGACCTCCTGCGTCACCAGAGCATACATAACACCTCCTTCTTTACTCTCTTCCTCAAATTGCCTTATAGATAAGACATTAGATGACTTCCATGGCTCAACTTTCTTTTTCATTGGTTCACTTGCTTTTATAAGCGTAAAGAGAATCTTCTTGCCATTGAATTTGAAGGTAAATGTGTTGGCCCCTCCATCACTAAACACCTTTCGATCATAAAACCAAGGCTTTACAATAAGTATATGAGAAGTGTTCATGGGAACTACATCGCATCAAATCGAATCTTCATAGTGGCCTATCTTGAAGTTCACCAAGCACCTCTTGGATACTGGAACTGTCATGTCATTGACCCATGCAATCTTGTAGGGTTGGGGGTGTGCCTCCATTGGTAATTGCATCTTCCCAACCAACTATCGTGCCATCACATTTGAACAACTTCCCACATCAATAATTAGGTTGAATACCTTATCACCACACCTAACTCTGGTTTGGAAAAGAGTCTCTTCCTTCTTAAGGGCCACAAGTGCTCTCCGAACAATAGCCAATATTCCATCTTCTGGGCCACATTCATAGGTGTCTTCTTGCTATTCATTAGCCTCACATGCATCCTTTTCTCCTTCAAATTCATTATCTTCTTCTTCCAACAAATAACATTAACTTTCCGGGGGCAACGTGCTGCATAATGCCCCTTTCCACCGCAGCTATAGCAGTCCACATCTTTAATATCCCTGCGTGAATCACTTCCTACAGGAGCCTTGCCTTTATTCTCCAACAGACGAGGTGGCCTTGAACTTACAAGCTTGTTGGGTGATGCATTATCAGGAGCCCTTGCTATCCGACTATCTCAACACCTCTTCGACTGAAACTCCCCGGTAACGGCGCCAAATCTTCTCCCAACAACCTGTTTAAGTTGTTGCCCAAATTTTAAAGCTAATTGGAAGGCATCATCTATCCCATAAAGCCTCACAGTCATCATCTCTCTTTGAATTTCATATCTAAGGCCTACTTTGAAACGAGAGAGAACATGGCGTTCCCCATTAATTTGACAACGGATCGTGAGTTCGTTGAAGCACTCATGTATTCTTCCATGGTCATGTTCCCTTGCCGAAGTTTTGACCAATTGTTCATAAAGCATATCCTCATAATCAAGAGGAAGATACTTCTCTTTCACCTTCAATTTCATCTCTTCCCAATGAACAATCGATGGTTGATCACGTCGATATATACAATCTTCCACACTTCTCTACCAAGCATGAGCATGCCCCTTAAGTTTCATCTTCACAAATCGGATTCGACGATCATCATCCACGTCGTACCATTTGAAGTAATCCTCCAACACTGTCAACCAATCAAGAAATTGATTTGGCTCCAACTTGCCAATAAAGTCAGGTATGTCTATTCACACAGTCTTCGTAATATCATCAGCCACTTAGTCGCGTTCCAGTCAATCCCCTTCGAAATACCTTAGTACAGTCTCCCTAATTGCACCTCGTGGAGGAATGGCCGCTCCCTAGCAGCTCTATTGGCGGTTAAAGCAACAGGTGCCAATGGATGCTCTCGAGGAAGATCATCGACCTCGCCTTCTTCCTCCGCCACTTGTTGTCCTGAAGTCTCACCATCTCGCATGTCATGGATAGGGTTTGCGGGTGCACGATCTCCATCATTTCTTGACTCCAATCGTTCCACTCATGTCTCCAAGGCGTCAATGCGACGTATGTAGTCAATTTGATCCACCATGCGCACAAGCATGTCATCACATTGCTCATCCGTAAATCTCCCACTGTAAGACCTGTCGGTGCGAGTGCCTAACCCGTTGAAGACCCCACATGCATGATTATGCATCTTTGAAAGCCCCACACTAGGAAGATGCATGTGGGCTACTTAGTTGGACCATTCTAACTGTTGGATCATCGTCATTGGACATCTTGATAGTGGGCCACGAAATAGTCTAGTTTTATTTAGTTGTTTATATTTTTGTTATTTTTTGTTTAGCTTATACTTTTGTTGAGTTTAAGAAGTTAGGAACAAATTTTATTTTATTAATCATCTTTATGCGAAACATTTTATCTGAGAGTGCTAAAAAGTCTTTCTAGGGTTGGACGTCCCTACCCTAGCCATTATTGCATATGAAAAAAAAAAAAAAAAAAAATTCTTTCACTTTGCTTTGTGATGAAGTAAAACCTCTTGTGATTGGAGCAATTTGGTGTAATGCCATGGAGTGATTCCAAGTTATCCTTCTCTTTCATTCTCTTCCATCAAAAGGTATTTCTTCTCTCTCTCTCTCTCTCTCTCTCTCTCTCTCTCTCTCTCTAGTTTTCTTCTCTTGTTTCCCATCAACAAACGATCTCCATATCTATCCTTGTTCTTCTTTCTCCCAACCTATACACCCTCAACCTAACCAGACCAAATCCCCATTCCCTTTTGCCCTTTGTTTCTTCCATTCAAACCCTAATCCCTAAATCCCCAAATTCCCAACCCTAGTTTCCCACAAACACTCACCCTAAAAACCCCACATCTAAACCCTCTAAAACCCTAATCCTAATTTCTCCAAAATTCCTTGATTTTGCAAAACCCCCAATTTTTTCAAAATCCCCAAACCCTAGTTCTTAAACCCTTTAATAAATCAAGAGATTCCCATTAAAATTATATCAATTCCTATGCTAAATGGAAATCCTACCTTCCATAGGTCCTATCTAATCATATTTTATAAGATCTAACTAATGGGTTGTGATTTAGTCTTGAATTTGAGCATAGTTAAATACTTGAATTCATTAAGCTTGTGATCGATTACCATTATTTTGTGCTTTAAATTGTTCTACTCAATCCATCGATGATCTCATTGCATCATTCTAGGTTAGGCCATCTGTCCTACATCACCCTTGCAATAACTTTTCTTAACAAAAAGCACATGTATACTTGCTGGGATCATGGAGGCCCAACAGCACCACCTATCTTGGCTTTTGACATGTGGTACACTGACCTGTGGGGCCTAGAGGAGACTCGTGGTCCCCACCCCATCCTTGGCTCTCCTTTTGTAGACTTTAAGGCCCCCATCAAATCATGTGGACCAATTTGCTGAAATTCAATTCAATTTTCTGCTCTCATCTCAAAATATTACTCTTATACACTTCTTTCCTCCAACTGGTAACAAGCCTCACTCAATTCTATGATTTTTGCAGTTAAATAGACAATCAACAATCTAGAAAAGATGAGAGGGAATGGTCCCCTCAAATGATGCTCCGGACATTGTGGATTATCCAAGCGTCCAAAGGAGAAAAGGTCAAGAACTCCATAACCAAATCAAGAGGTATGATAGACGAATACAACTGATTGGGAATGCTTGGAGACTATATGAACATCAGAAACCAAGAGGAACCCTGACACTCAGTGTTGTTGTGCTCTGAAGGAAGCATCAAGCAATAAGAAGGGTGATCCACAAGAAGGCTGAGGTTTTTCTTATGGTAGAGGAGTCTAACTGTAAATCAAGATTCTGAGGTCCATCTTCCAAAGTTCAATCAGCAGCTCCATATCAAGGCATTCCACGATTGGCTAACCACTGCCAAAAGCTTTTTTTATATTATATGGATGATCGAGAACCTACAAATGAAACTTATTGTATAGTTGAATCTAAAAGAGAAATGCTTCTGCAAGAAGGAAACAATTACAGATGCAAAGGCGTCGACAGAGGAAGGTGAAGATAACATCTTGATATAAGGGTCAAAGTGAAATTTCTAACAAAAAACTATGACCCAATGTTGCTTTAGTGATTTGAAACTTGAAACAAGTCAGGCAGTGAAGGAATTCATGAGAACTCTTCCATCTTTCTTCAGGGAACAATCTTAGCCAAAATGGAACATCAACTTTGTTACTTAGTACACCAACAGCTGTGCCTGCTGATTGAAAGACCAAGTTTTCTTGCATCCACTTCGGACAATCACCAATGCAATTAAATTGATCACAATGAGATCGGTTGAATAGGAAGAGAAAAAACCATATGGTGGTCCAAGGAATGCCGAAGGAGGCAAGCTCATGGCTCGAGCTGCATAAAATATGGCGGGAGGTCATCCAAAACCAAGGGCGTGTGGCCATTGGATGTGGGTTCCAATGTGAAGAAAACAAAATACACCCAACATATTAAAGGCAACAGAAAGTAACCAAGTAATATAGAATTTTGATACGACTCCCAAGTGTCCGGGGTAAGTAACTGACCCAAATGAGAGAGCAGAACAAATCAGGTAACAAAACCTATACTCCAATCTAGATCTAAATATGATGATGGAAAATCTTACAAGCCAAAATATCAATAAAGCACCTGATGAAGCACTGCAAAGCGTTCCGAAAGCAGCCTAGTGAGAAACGGAATGGTGAAGGCAGCTGCTGCTCGTGCAATAAGGGCATAGGAGCTTAGCCTTTCATCTCTTGCTGTAAAGTGCAGATAGATACAAAGAAATATATGTCACATCTAATCTGAGTAGAAAGACGAAACTGAACCAGAAATGAATATTATAAGGAAAATTTTGAATAGAACTTAATACTTGTAAACTTGAAAGCTACCTGAAATTGAGGCCTGAAAATTATCGGAGTCATCACCATCATCAAAAGCAGAATCAGCAGCAGCTATATTGCAAGACCCCCAATGTCAATCTGACTGAGAACATAGTAACCTATATTCTAAAGAAGTGAAGCAATAAAAGCTCTACTAACTATAATGCCTAATAGAGGACACACAATCCAGATTTTATAGAATAGTCAATATAAGCAAGGAGGCAGGAGTTACCCTTTAACTCAGATTCAATGATCACATTGAAGACAGTGGCAGCAGCATTTATTCCTTCATGTGAAAGGGAGTTCTTGCCAAGATCTGTTGGCTGTAGAGAAAATAGTACAAGTTCTTGAATCATTCTGATATCAGACAAGGTTACAATAAAAATCATCATCTAAGCCTTATCCAATTAATTGGGGTCATCACAAGCTTACAATAAATATTATATATTGCCCTCGATCAAATCACATGCTATATGAATCACATGAAAATCTCATTGATGTTATATGCATGCTGGTATTTAAAAATAATAATAATAATATCCAGACAAATGTTCCATTGAATTAACAATAAAATGCCTTATTCATTTCATGCTTGGAAAAGAACATGACCAGCGTGCACCTACAAGATTATGCTCAGAAGCAGAAAAGGGAAACAGAATAATTTTTTTAGAAATACCTCCAGAAGGACATTCCATGCATCCAACAAGATATCCAGAGCTTCTGAATTCCATGTTTCTTCTTCATTATCATTAGCTGCATTTGCTCTTACTACTACACATGTCAAGGCAGATAACAGACTAATGGTACCAAAGGGCCTGAAAATTCACAGGTAAAGTCAGGGTGGCAACTCATACTGCAACTCACATACAACATTGTAAAATGAATTAGTTGAGATTTTAAAAAAAAGACTAAAAACATTGTTCTTGCCACATAATAAACATGTGGTTTGCTAACCCCACACACATCTAGACATGCCAACCTGGATAATTTGGGCTAAAAATCAGACCAGCCAATTATCAGATTGGCCAACAGAAGAACTGGACTGCCTAGAAAAACCTGCAGGTTTTTAGACTGACCTTTATTTTCATCCGTGTGTGGCCCACTTGATAGTTGAGTGGCCTGGTTTTTTCACTGGATGGTCTACACAATCTCTCTCCCGAGAAACACTCAGATGTCAAACTAACATTTCAGATTGACAAATATGGCTATATGTAGAGGCAGATGTGGAGGGGCGTGAACCAGTGAACCTTAAACAAGGTAGTGCAGTATTGTGATAAATAGAATACATTAACAAGAATCTAATTAAAAATAAAGCATGTTGAAAATACCAAGCAGAAAATTTCATCTCTTACCTAATAGATTTCAGAAGATTGTCAAACACCACGGGAGTAGCTAAAGTTGCAATTGAAAGCAATGCACGGCAGCCATCAAGCATCTCACTAAAAAAAAAAAAAAAAATCATACACTATTTGAGTGAAGCAATTGTATATGAATTGCGAAGTGCACATTCAGACAAAAGAATTAATTCCAAGTGATGACCTTTCGCTTTTTCCACATTTGATCGCAGTTGGGATAGCATCTGGAGGATCGATCCATTGGACAATTCCAGACAGCATTTGTAGCAGGTGTTTTTCTTGCACTTGCCCATTATCTAGAATTTCACATCCATTTGTCAACTCCATTGGACCAAACCAAAGATCAAGCCACTCAAAATAAAAAGAAGAGAATTGCTAACTAGTTTTGAGCATTGGCACCATAAAAAATTCTTTCTTTTCTTTTGAGAGATAAATGAATTTTATTAAAACACCCCACCAAAAAGCGAGGAAAAAAAAAAAATACAACCTGACTCTACAACTCTCAAAAAAATAAAAAATAAAATAAAAGAGAGATTAGCAGACTTTGATACATTAAACATGATGCCCAATCTAGAACATAACCCTTAACTTTGCAAATAATCACTTCCACAGAAGAGCCCTTGTTCCAAAAGCAGTAGCTATTCTAATCCCCCAAAACAGACCAAAAAATCACCATAATAAGAAATCTCCACATTGCTTTCCCAAATTTCCCTACCCCAACCTAATGCCAGGCCCACAAGAGGTCCTCAAATGACTTCGCATCACCCAAGCGATATGGAAAACAACCAAGAAGTGCTCTCACGCCTTACGAGCAAAAGGGCAATGAATGAAAAGGTGATTAATCGTCTCCTCATTACCCATCACATCAAACGAATATTAGGAAGGACAAGGGATCTCTTTTGCAAATTGTCAATAGTAAGCACTCTCTTTCTTCCCACTAACCAAACAAAGGCCGTGACTCTAGAAAGGGCTTCGTAAAACCAATGATGGAATGGTTAAGAAGAACCAAAGATACAAGGAGACTCACTAATCAATATATAGAACAAGCGAACAGAGAAGCTACCCGAGAGATGCACAAGACATGCCATGGAATCCTCCTCTTATGACGAGAGAACCATATTCTTTAGGCAATCCATTAAGCTGGCCAAATACACTATCTCCTCAACCAAGAAATTCCTATGGCAAGGGGGAGATCACACCATGGAGTCGTGCAGGTAGAATAATTACAGTCCATAGTGATGAACCGATCCGGAACAAGACAAGAAACTCTAAGAAAGAACTCTTGAAGTGCTCGATCTTCACATCAAACATCCACCCAGAAACGAACTTACTTCCCAATCCTAAGTGAATAGGTAAGCCCTATATGAAAGATATGCTTCGCCGATGCTACTGCTTTCCAAAGACTAGAGGCGCGATGGAGAGAGGAAGTCTTCACACCCCACCCTCCCACCTACATGCCATTCTTGCTATAAGCTCCCTCCATAACCTTCCTATTTCGGTCCCAAATCTCCAATGCTACTTCCCATGGACTGAAGCTTAGTTTCCATCAGCGCGATAACAATCGCTTTCAACTTCTTACACATTTTCCTAACTTGGGCTCTTTTGAATTTGCAGCCCAATCCCCTAACATTCCAAGACAAAACTATCATTAATCACCTACTTTACCTCATCTTGCCCTCTTCCCTCCACTGGTTTTGCCTGCAAAGTCGTAGTTGATTGAGCATTATAAGTTGAGAAGCTCTCTCCAGCATCTAGGAGATTATTTGGCCTTCGTTGCCTAAACTTCCAGTTGTCTCCGAGCTCCTCTACCTTGGACAAATTGAAATAATGCATACATGTCTTCATCTTGAGCCATAAAAGATAATCCCACCAGACCTCCAACTCTTTCCAATACAGCTTTGGACAGGGGTAGTTGTTCTTCAGTTAGATCATTATTTCCCTTGGGAACATCTTGCCCTCCTATTGCTGCAGGTAATTCAATCTGACAAATAACACCCGCATCATCTCTCATCTTTGTACTGCGTAACAGAGTTATGACCAAAGCTGCCTCCAGAATGCCCACCTTGGGATCTAGAGTTCCCAACACCAATGCCCCTCCCTCTACGACATCCACTTTCCCTTAACTATCCAGTGCCATCCCTCTTTCAAAGATTACCTAACCATCCCACTTCTCCTCTGAGATCAAGCCCCCATGGATGTTCTCCTCGCTTCGAAGCTCCACCAAGCTGTCGTTCGATCTTGTTGTAAAGAGTTGCATGCAGCTCTCATCCGCAAAGGGACCGAAAGTCATCTCAAGCTCTTCACAAAAGACCTCCTCGACCTCGGCAGCCGTCAAAAGACATATTGCCTCTTGCCTTCGATAAATAAAGAGAGAGGTTCCCACATGCAACCACTTATTACTTGTGCCAGGAACTCGCCTCAGCCATTGGTGTAGGAGATAATACAAGCGCGAGGGGAGGATGGGACCCATACCCACCATGTGTCACCATCCCTGAAGTCTTCTCAACTTTATCCCAAACACCTCTCCACTGCACTGACAACATTAAAAGCCAGACATCGGGCCATCATATAGGATCTACAAGAGGAGGAGGGCCCAGACGGAAACCCCAGCTTCGTTAGGGATGGACAACATTTATATGGGGCCCAGCGGGCCACTTTGAAAACCCCACATGCATGGATCGTGCACTAGATGACCCCATATTGGGAAGATCAATGTTCGAAATATCGGTATCGCATTACGTATCGCACCCTTGGGATACAGATATGTATCAGTTATTGCACGGGATATATGGTTTGCATCGAGGAAATTATCATACTTGTTGAGAAACATGGGGAAACATTGGGGAAATGGTTGAATTTTTCAATGAAACTTCAGCGATTGTGAAACAAGACCTCAATACACACTTTAAAATCATAGCATTTCAAAAAAGAAGTGCACATAATAGGTTTCCTTTGTATAGGGTCTTAAGCTATGCGTTGTCTGATTGAACTAATGCAACTATATTCAAATTGAATGCATAACATTTAGAGTATATGTGATGATCATTTCATCAAACACTCCCAAATATTTCGAAATTACTCTCTATTGATAGCTAGTTAAAGGGAAAATTCGAAAAAAAAAAAAAAAAAAATTAATATTTTAATATTTTAATGATATTTATTTTTCAAAAATTGTCAAGGACTTAACAAATCAATAGATCAACCCTCATACATGCTTGATTCATGTTTGGAGTGCAAAATTGTAAGCAATTTCGGAGAAATTGGGGAAATTTCAAAATTTCCCCAAAATTTCCCAAATTGGACCACCTACACTCAAATTTCGAAATTAGAGTGTAAGTAATGATCATTTCATTGGATACTCCTAAATACTTCGAAATTAGTCTCAATTTATAGCTAGTTGAAGGAAATTTGCAAAAAAAAAAAAAACATAGAGAACATGAAGAACAAATGGATATCAAAATCAAAGCTCAACTTCATGATTTTTCATGCAAAACATGAAGAACTAATGGATTTGTAACAATTTGACACTGATTTAACATAATTTCAACAAAAAAAAAAAAGGATCAGAAATTGAAAATGATCACCGGATCGAACATGTGAGATATATCGGCACTACTTGTGTGTTTCGTATCGCACAGGTGGGATATATTGGCCAATATCGTCGATATTTAAAACATTGGGGAAGATGCATGTGGGCTGCTATGATAGGAGCATTCGACCATTGGATTATCTGACCGTTAGATCATCATCTACACGCCATCGGACCGCTGGTCCACTCAGATTTTAGACCACGTGGGTCCATACTTACGGGCGTTTTTATTTTTACATTATTTTGGACATGATCGATGGTTTGGTTTAAGATTTGATAGTTTAGATTCATTATTTTTGAGTTTACACATTTTATTTAATACTAGGAGCATTATTGTAAATATTGTTTTTTGAGACTATAAATAAGAGGAGACGTCCACACCCTAGCCCATGAAATTAGAAGAAAAAAGCTCGTTCCTTCTCTCTTTCTTCTTGAATGAAATTTGCAGGTGAAGTTCTAGACTCTCTAGGGATTTGAGAGAAGGAGCGAGGCCTCGAGGGTGATCCTCATCTATCCCTTCTTCCTTTTCTTCAAAGGTAAGTTCCTTTCTTCTCTTTTCATTTCTTCCTCATCAAATCCTAGAATCCCTTTCCTTTTCCCCCCTTTTCTCCCTTTTTCTACTCCTAAATCATCCAAATATCCATCCATCGAAACCCTAGGCCGTATGGCCCTTACCCATGGCCGTGTGCACGCCCACACGCATGAGCGTGCAAGGCTGTCTACGTGGGCAGCCACTTCCCCTTTTCTTTTTGCTTTGTTTCTCCCATAAAACCCGAACTCTAATGCCTTATTTCATCCCATTTTGAAACCATAACCATAATCTTACCCTAAACCCTAACCCTGGGTTTCCTATTTTGAACATTTAGCCCGAAATTGTATTTAAACTTGAAACTAATAATCTAGTTGAGGGTTGGGACTATCCAATGCTAGAACGGGATTCCCATATCTCATAGGGACCATTCTTTCTTAACTTTATATTGATTATGCATGATGGGATGACAATTTTGGTTAGAACCTAGCTAGTTAAACTTGAATTTTCTAATTTGTGGTAGAGTACATATTTCTTTCATACTTGATTTAACTGTATTAATCAGGAAATTGATCTCATTCATCACTTTCGCTTAGACAACCCTCATCTTGCATCAGCCATCCACGAACGAGGCACCTCATAAATGACTTTAGTCAACACGTCCACCCCCTCCCTGCTCTATGCCTGCCACATTGCTCGAGGTGGCTATCGAACCAACCCAAGGCTACCAAAATATGGGGCACATGTCTCACCAACTATAGGTTTGGTGGTCAAACTTGTTGTCGCGAACAAGCTCAGAGAGGCAAAATATGGCCTCAGTGCTCCCACAACAAACCCATCCCACATGTCATCTCACATATTGCGCCCTCACCAACTCTCATTTCACCAAAAGGAAGAGCACACATATCGAGCTCTTCATCTGGTGCATCGTTGGAGCATGGAGATTGTTCTCCATCTTCCCTCTCTTGCCTGCCGAAGCAACTCCCTGGCGGACTTCCATTTTCTCTTTTTCTCCAAATCTCTCCCCATCTGTGCGGAATCCTCCATGTTTTCTCCCTCTCCACCCTTAGCTCCAAGCTCATTTCCCCGACCACCACTTTAACAAAAGTCGGGTTCACTAATGGCCATTTCTTCACACATACCTGGGCCTCCTCTCCATCTCCCGTCATCGGCTCAATCACAATCACTCCACCCAAGCACGATCTGAGTGCCAGGAACACTTCGCAGAACCACAGCTCTAGAGGGATTCCCCATATTAGGAACTAGACCTCCTCCCATTCGAAGTAGGATCTCTTCGACCATCTCTTCATCTACTTTATGGGCCCGTCCTTGAAAATGGCTCTTGCAACCACCACTCGGTCCAAATTCCCCCCAAGTTTAAAGTGGATTCACACCTCATTCGAGTCGATAGGCTTACGGTGAGATATTCCTCCACCAAACCGCAACAACTTTCATATGGTGGCGTCCTCGGAGGTTTCTACTACCAACGACCATTAAAGATTGTTCCATGCCTTTCGATTAGTTCTCGTCTAACATGAACCATCTATTCTTCGTCGGGGCCATCTATCCATACCCACTTCTCCCCCTCTACTTTCTCCACCCCTTGTGGTTTCTATTGATGTTTCTCCCCTACCACTGCATCCCTAACGAAAGTAAATCTTTCTCCCCAGATTTGCCAATTTCCCTTTTTCATTTTGAAGTGATTTCGACTTGGTTTTCACCTTCTCCCCTCTGCTCGCCTCCTCCCTATTTCCCGTCTTTCTCTCCCCTTCTCTATTTTTTACCTCAGGACCAAATTGGGCCCTCTGGAATTGAAGCTTTTTTCCTCCGAAACTTTCTCCATAAAGTAGCTTAACAATCATCACCACCTCCTCCTCTGAACTCATTCAAACAAAGGCAAGCTCACGATAGAACGAAAAAATTCGATCTCGACGTATAATCACCTCACTGACTTTACCCACCCTACCGAAGACTTTTGAGAAATTAATCGGAAGCCGACTAAGAACAGTGTTGGGAGCTCCGGTAACTCCTTGCCCAACCCTTTCTTCTCTGATTCCTGCTTCTTTCTTCTAACTTCTGCCCACCCACCTCCCCTTCTTACGGCATCTCCTCCTTACATTCACATCCTGATGCGCCTCCCTCTCCACTCTCTCCATTCTAGTTCCCTTTGGCCGGTTTCCAGCCGAATCCCCTCGATGGACTGACACACTACGAACACAACCTACCCGTCAAATCTTCATATTCTTCTCCGACATCTTTAGCAATCTTCTCTCCTCCGCCGGACCCACCCTTCTGCCGCACATCACCTGCATCTCCAACATCTCCACCAGGGGCCATTTTTGGCCCATGAAACTCATTATGGCCGCCTTCTCTAACCCCCATTACATCATCACCAATGCCCTCTCTATTCAGGATCTACTTAGATCTATTGTTGAATGTGTTGAAGACACTGGCCATCCATTCTCAGATTTGTTGCAATGTTGTTGCCAATCATCCAGGCCATCTGTTGTTGACTGACAACCTTGCTAGCCCACCACATTACAACAACATTGATCTGACAATCATCCCCATTGTTAAGGAAGAAGACCAACGTGATCTTCTGTCTTGAGATCGCCACATTGAATCCTTAATCGCACAATTTGTCGATCTTTGCTGTCGTGGCCCACCTTCCTTTGGATCTTCTGTTTTGCCCACGTTGTTGGGCCATTTATTTTGGGCCCCAATTTTACATCGTTGTTGAAGGCCTGCGTGGGTCATTCTAATCTCTACGTTCATCCAATCATAGGCCTGTAGGCCTTGTACTGATCTGGCCCGGTCTGCTAGAACATTTGTTTATTTGTGGGTCATTGCTGAATGATGTACCTCCTGCTAGTGTTAATGACGAGTGTGGCCCACCTTGAACGTGGTGTTTCACGTTGCTGGCCCATTTCTCATGCTGCCTTTGGACTAGCCCATTTTGATATTGTGGGCCAACTTAATGTCAGGGGCCGGTTGTTAATAAGCCAATATTTTTTTGTTGTTTTCTAATTTATGCCCATTCTCATGTTTTGGGGCATCATTACTAGCCTGTATGTATTGGGACTATCTAATGCGGGCTATCCCTTTGTTCACCACCTCCTTCAACAATATAGATTTTCTGAATCAGGCATTTTGACAAGATGTGTTTCATTTATTTTTATTTTTTTGTCGAGCTATTAGACCAAACTTGTGTTTGTACCGGGCGTAGGGAATGGACCTCGTTACCCATCATCATTATGATGGGACATGTTTTGTTTGTTGTCAAACATCTAGAGTCACCAAAAGAGCAACAGTTAAACTCCCAGCTACCTAAAGTGTGTATCCACTAGAAGAGCAATAGGGTGAAATTCCAGCCTCTGGAAGTGTTGCTAGATCATTCGTCAATTGTTTGAAGTACTATTGGTTCACATATCATACATCGTCAAAAGTGTTTGCTCGCTTGAAGCTATTTATTGTTTCATCATCATTCGTTGTTTCGTCGCCCCATGCTCGTCCCATGCTACAATTGTAGTTTTCTCTTGTGTTTGAATAATTATTCATCGTACATTTCAAACTCAAAGTTACTCCTTTCAGAGCACCTTGAGTTTGACGAGAGATGTTTTCCATATTTGTTTAGATTGGTATCTGTTAAGATGACCTCTTATCTCCTCTATATATTCATGTCATTCTCATAGAAATGAAAATTCCAGTTTTCCACAATGTAGTCCATGTGGTTTAACAAAACCAAAGATCTGAAGTTCAGGAAAAGGCACTTTAGCAGTGAAAAATAGTTTTCTACACACTAGTAGCCATGCTAATCAGTCTGCAAAACTTTAATTACCATCATATCCTCCTTAGTTTTTCTAAAATGCATGTTGATTTCAATAGAGCAACAAATGTCATGCTGTACGGAATTAAAGCATGCCAATAGAAGGCCATAATGCATGTACTTCACCAAAGATCATGTATGTTTTCTTTTATTTTATTTGCATAATATGCATTTTTCTTAGGGAAGAAGATCAAGAACTTTAGGCGCAGAGATTACCTGAAGGAAATATATTCCCAGTCAAGGAACATAACTGTACTATAAGCTGTCGAGCAGAAACTGCAAGAGGAGAATCAATCCAACTACCATCATGCGAAAGCTTTTGTCGCAATGTCCCATATAAACCCAAAAGCCATGCAACATGGCCACTAGAAATCAAAATATCATGCCAGGCGGGCCCTGGCTACAAGCAGAATAAAAGGAGAGGAAAAACAAGTTATTATAATCATCATATAAGATATGGACGAGCTAGAAGGATTTACCTGTACCAAGACACACTCAGACTTCTTTAGCAACATGGTATCATGTCTAACTCCAGATGTAAATGGATTTATTCTGCTCTTGGTACCCTGAGCTGCACTTTTAGTGGATTGGAAATTCCAATTCAAGATTTGAAACATGAGACGCAGCGCGGTCGAACAAACTTTAACTTCTGACACAGTGGCATTACATCCTGCTATTTTATCTGCAACTCTAAGTGCAGCATCTTGGGCCCAGCAATAGAAAGTCTGCCACATGGAGAAACAGAGTATTGCGTATAAACAATGGCCACAACTCAGTGAAAAGGAATGCCAAAAGTACCAGCAAAAAACCCTCGTGTTTGCCAACAGAGTGCCAAAAGGCTTTGGGAAAACCTTCAAATAATCCAGCTCTAAAGAAGCCCGACACTGCTCGTGAAACTCTGCAGGGAGGCCCATAGCAGTGGAAGTAGAGGGCGAAAATTCCGACACCTGCATGACACAATCCTCATATTTCAAAAAAGAGCAATAAGCAATGCATAGTTGATGAGGTTTTATTACAAAAAACCATAATCCCGCTAAGTAAATACCAAGGATTCAAGAAAATTGATCCCTGTGGATTGTGCGTCTACACCATGAATGCCAAGAACAGCCTGCTTAACCTGCAATCGTCACAAAGTGTAAGATATCTGCAAGAAAGCTCATTGAAACTATTTCAATTCAACATTTATCTCCTTTTTTCTTCTTTTTTTTTTTTTTTTTTGGAAAGGCGATTCAACGTTGATCTTTATAACGTTTAATGGAAAGTAATAAGAAATTATCCTGAACAACAATTAAGATACCTAGAAAAGGTAACAAATTAGTCAACATTATTCCAATTCGAGTGTTTTACAAAAAAAAAAATTATTGACCATATTTCTTCATAAAGATTACCATTTCTTTTTTATGTGAGGTAGCTTAACAAAGTGCAAAATCAAAGTGAATGGAGGGAGCAGACAGTGTTATAAACAAGCACCTCCCAAATAAACTGCAGATGTAGATCTCTGAAAAATGATTGATGGAGAGTTTTATTGTCAAGCCATTTTGTACTCATCCATGCCAATAGTTACAGGTTAACACAGCCCAGTCAGACTCTTTTTCTATGATATATTTAGCAATTCTCCTAGAAGATTGTTGACCTAATTGGGTCTCACAAAAACATTTTTAATGTGAATGAAGATACCCTACAAGCCAACCAATACACAATCAAAAAGGCCTCTGATGTGTGTACAAAACCAGAATATCATACCATCCACCAGAAATAACAAAATCTCCCAAACAGACAACTGAAGCCTCCTAACTAGAGTAACTTCCGATTGAATCCACAAACTGGATCCAAATGTGTCTTCTAGATCCAAAAATGCCAAAAATAAATATTGCGAAAAAAATTAATCCCCTTAGTTAAGGGTGGAGCCTACGTCATATAAAACTCAAGGAAATTTCACGTCACATGGAACCACACATATGAATCTCTTAATACCTTCCAAACCCAGAAAATGTAGGGCATCCTTTACTGGCATCCTTTACTGGCAATGCCTTCCAACATCATTCCAAACCACCCTAAAAGAAGTGAAGTCAACGGTACCACCAAGTAATTCAGAACCAGCCTAATCTAGTAACACTTGCCTAGGAAAGAACCTCGAACTACTTGAGTTAACATTCCCCAACTACTATTGCTCAAAACAACTTCCTCTGGAAGATACGCCATTTCTGCAACCTAATTTTAGGGACAATTCTGGTCTTTCATTCCATTGAATCTAAATCATCCTCTTCTTAATGTATCATTAAGGCTATGATGCGCAAGTGGATGTCAAGTACCTAATGATAATGAATTACCAACGAGATTTCTGCTTCATTCATTACATATCCATCTTCACCAAACTTATGAAGCTTCCGTTTGGATCTTATTAGATGCCAAAACAATGCCTTTAAGTATGCACGCATTAGTAGTAAAAAAACCCACAAGAAACGTGAGTCCAGAAACACTACTAAAAAACCTCTCAGTCCTCTTCCATGGTGCCAATATTGCTTGTGTTTTGGGGCCTCCAAAGTTCCATCCCTTCCAGTTACGTTCTTACAAAATTCTTAGTGCACCCTATATACAACACCATACCTATGTTTTTCTATACCAAATCCGGAGGATGCAAAAGCAATAGCTCCAATGTAGCCATTGCTAGTCTAAACATTATCTGCACGTTAAAACATTTTGCCATAATCTGGCCAACTGTGAAAAGAACCAGTTCACAACCCTATGTTTTTCTATACCGAATCTGGAGCATGCAAAAGCAATAGCTCCAATGTCGCCATTGCTAGTCTAAACATTATCTGCACGTTAAAACATTTTGCCATAATCTGGCCAACTGTGAATAGTTTTTTAAGTTTAAAAATTAACTCAAATGGATAATAGAGAACCTTACGAGAAAAGAACCAGTTCACAACCCAATGTCATAGAAAGAGCAAATGAGAGATAATAGCCAGAAGAAAATTAAAAGGAAGATAGATAATCGGAAGAGTTAAAAATATGATTTTTAAGATACATATGTGGATACCTCAGCGAAAAAGGCCTCTCGCTCTGCTACAGTGAAGTCTGGCCTACATGAAGAAACAAATATCAAAATGCTACCCAAGAAGCTGTTCTATTTTAGAGCGGTGCATATTCCATGTAAAGTGAAAACAAATAACTATACAGATCAACAAAATCTGAGTTGATAAGTTACTCCAAGTGTTCAATTAACAGGCATGAAACGTTAGTGAAGGAAAAGATAGGAATTAACTGATAGCGATGTTTACACATCCCTGTTGTGCAAACAGGGGAGGATACAGTTCTGAAAAGGGCTGCACAGAGGTTGGATACAGGGCTGAATCCAGAGACAGATCCTAGGACCAAACGGTGAGATTATAAGGACTCCTACTTTGCCTGTCAAGTTTGGATCATCATCACCATCACCAACAACAACATATTATCATCACCAATATCTGATCATTCCCAACATATGTATCATGTGTATGCGGTATGCAGAATCTGTGGACCACCTGTACATCCATTGCACCTTCTCGAATCAATTTGGGTCCACTTCCTCGAGTTGTTCCAGTGTTGCTGGGTGCTGCCGGGATCCACAGAAGCTCTCTTTTCATTGTGTGATGGGGGAGAGATAGGCCACAGAGGGAGACCCTTTGGAGATCATTTTCATGGTTTCGTTGCGGTCAAATTGGATCCAACGCAATGAGCGATGCTTCTGCAATTGCCAGAGATCTCATGAGGTCTTTAGGAAAGCTAAGTTGGATGTCATTTCTTTGGAATTTGTCTCTTCATCCCTTTGTCTGTTCCTGCTGCCTTTTCATTCTTTTTGGTCCTGTTAGTAATTCTTTGTGAGGAATCCTCTTCATGCCTATCAATAAAATTTCGTGACTACTCAAGAAAAATCACCACCACCATCATCGTTTAGGTTTAGATCTGGTTCGTATTTTGCAGTCTGAGAGATGAGAAATCCACCCAGTTCGTGAATGCAGGCCTAGCAAGAAGACCTCAGTTTACAAAGGGTGTATGGATTTTGTAGCAAGGGAGTAGAAAGATGAAGAAAAGAAGAATCGCACCACATAATTCAAAGAGGATGATTTTTTGGGTTCTCTCAATCTGCAAGAGAATCTCTTCGCAAAAAAACTACTGTTCTTTCTTTAATATTCCGAACTCGAATGAGATCTCAAGAGCCATTTATATTTATTAGAAACCTGAAACTAAACTGAATCTCGACCACTAGATGCTATTAAATCTTAAGTCGGATAAATCTTAGGTGCCGTTTGGTAAACTGAAAAATAAGGTCTGAAAATTTATTTATTTTTTTGAAAGATAAAGAATTTTATATATATATATATATATATAACGAGAAGAACAAGAACAGAAAGAAAGAAAGGCAGCAACCTAGCTAAAGAAGCAAGAAATCCAGATTACATCCCTTTAAGTTAGCAGCAGAAGCCGCCCATTCAGACAACAACAATCCGATCCTCAAGAAGATTCTGTCTGCTGCTTTTGAAGAATCGTTGAAACACCTATCGTTTCTTTCCTCCCAAACCACCCACCAAATAGCTAGGAGCGCCATCCTCCAAAGAATCCTCATGGGTTTAGGAAGAATGACTTCGTGCCACGCAAGCAGACAAGGGCCAACCGAGCTCGGCATGGACCAGCAGATCTGACAGCGATTCAAAAATTCTGCCCAAATCGGGTTCAAGAAAGAGCAGTGCAAGAAGAGATGATCAACAAACTCACCGTTACCCATGCACATGCTGCAGACATTGGTAATAAACATGAACCTTTTCCTCAGGTTGTCAATTGTGAGAACTCTCTTCCTTCCCACTAGCCACCCAAACGCTGCTATCTTTGTGGGGACGGGAAACTTCTAGATAAATTTAGTGAATCCTTCCTCATGAGCAGAAGAGGCGTTGGCCAATAAGGAGAAAAAGGACTTTACCAAGAACCAACTTGAAGCCTCAGTCTTCCAAACACATTTGTCTTCCTCGGCATCATTAGGGGAACAGAAATGAATGCGATTTAGAAGGGCGGCATAAGCTTCCACTTTTGTCATGGAGATAGCGTCTACAAGGGAGCTCCCAAACCACCGTCCCACCAATGCGGGAGAAACAATTAGCAACAAGAATGGAAAGATCCAGCGCCAAGTTGAAAATGGAAGGGAATTCATTCTTTAAAGAGAACGGGCCCACCCACTCATCCTCCCAAAATCTGATTTTTGCACCGTTGCCCATAGCGAATCCCACTCCCTCCAAGAATGCCTCTCAAATAGACGACACACCTTTCCACAAGGCTGAAGACCTATAAAGGGACGAGTCCCTAGGCCACCATCCCTCTCTCGAAAGACCATATTTGCAAGAGAACCTCTTTCCAAAGGCATCCATGTTCCTCCCCAAATATCCAAATCCATTTAGCGAGCAACACCTTGTTCATAGTTTTGAGATCCTTGATACCAGCCCCTCCTACCTCATATGATTTGCAAACCTCTTCCCAATTAAGAAGATGGAACTTCTTCTCTTCTTATCCTCTACACCTTGCCAAAGAAAATCTCACCTCTGATTTTCAATTCTTGCTATCACCGAACCCGGACACTTGCAAAAGGAACATAAAGTACACAAGGAGATTGGCTAAGGCCGCTTTAATCAAAGTAAGATGACCACCTAGGGAGAGATATCTATTTCTCCACCTAGAGAGCATTCTCTCAACTCTTTCTAACACTTTATCCCACAGATGCTTAGGCAGTTTGCCCACACAAAGAGGGAGCCCCACGAAGGTAGCCAGAAGCGAGCCAGACGCATAACCAAACAACTCAGCCAACCTCTCCACTTCTTGGGGCTCCATCCACACCTCAAACATCTTACTTTTAGCCAGACAGATTTTCAGCCCCGACCCGATACAACTTCGAAGCATTTAACAATAGTGCATAATTTATCCACCATGTCTTGAGACGCGTCGCAAAAAAGGAGGGTGTCGAACACAAATTGAAGATGCAATATGGGGGATGACATACCTTAAATCAAGAAACTGCAAAATAGACCTTCTTGATCCCTCGGAAGCATGTTGCCAAGCGCCTCTACTATCACAAGAAAAAGAAAAGGAGACAACGGATCTCCTTGTCTAAGGCCTCGGGAGCTTCCGAAAAAGCCTTTGGGGAATCCATCGACAAGGACCGAGAAATGAGCCGAGCTAACGCATTCCCGGATCCAACACCTCCATTTCAAGCCGAATCCCAACCGCATCAACATGTAATCAAGGAAGCTCCAATCTACGTGATCGTAAGCCTTTTCGATATCTAACTTGTACATGACGCCTTTATTTCCCTTTATATGTCTAGAATGAAGACATTGATGCGTGATCAAGGCACAATATAAAATCTGACGCCCCGGGATAAAGGCACTTTGATTCCGAAGCCTCGTTGCCAAGACTTTCACCAGGATTTTATACAGTCCCCGTATTAGGCGGATTGGCGGAAAATTCTTCTAAGAATCCGCATCTAATATTTTAGGAATGATAGCAATAAAGGAAGCACCCAATCCTAAAGATAAGCGGCACTTTGATTCGCCGAAATGACACTTCCTATAATGTTCCGAAGCCTCGTTGCCCTTTCATGAAATTCTGAACTGCACAACATCATCCTTTAGCATCTCCCAAAATATTTGAAAGAAGGCCAGCGGAAACCCATCCGAACCTGGCGCTTTGTCCCCTCCTAGCATATCAATTGCAGCTTTGACCTCTTCTTCCGAAAAAGAAGCCTCAAGGGAGCAGCCTAGGGCTCAGAGAGACGCTTGAAAGCCAAGTAGTCCAGTTGAGGTCTTTTCCAATCTCCCCCCTTCAAAAGATTCTCATAAAACCGGAGAATTTCTGCATATATATTTTCCTTACCCTCTATTCAGCAGCCATTAATAACCACATTGCTGATCTTGTTAATCCTAGCACGCCCACGCCGCACTTGCAATGTTGTGGAAGTACTTTGTATTTTTGTCTCCCTCCTTGATTCAAGTACTCCTGGATCATTGCCTCCATTTTGTTTCATCCTCTTACACCCTTGCAGTGTAATCTTGGGAGAGGTTGAATCTATCTGAGAGTTCAGAAGGGGACAACTCCTCTACCCCCGCTTTGATGTCTAAAGACTAGATCTTGTGGAGAATATTTGTCGCTTCTATGTCTCGACTGGTAAGGATTTCTTTTTTCCACTCGCTGATTTTTTTTTTCTTCAAAAGGATCAGCTTTCTGGAAAGTTTGAATCCAGAAAATCCTTCCACTTAGAAAGATAGCCACCAGACTTTAATGCTCTGCTTAAAACCATCAATATCCAACCAGCTGAGTTCAAACCTGAAGGGCTTCGGTCCCCAATTCTCCTCAACCACTTCAAGAAGAAGCGGAACATGATCTGAAACTGGCTTCGGAAGGGCTCTTTGATGAACAGATAGGAAAGAGTCCAACCACTCCGGCGACACTAGGAATCGGTCTATTCTGGACATAATCGGGCTAGATTGATTGTTGGACCACGTGAACTTGGCTCCATCAGTAAATCCACCAATTCTTGAGATTCAATCCAGTCGAAAAATCCTCACATAATATTAGAGACCCATCTCCTAGTAGATTTTTCTAAAGCAAACTAGGTGATGTTGAAATCCCCTCCCATACACCAGGGACCCTGAAACCTCGATCGAATGTCAGAGATCTCCTCTCAGAATTCAGCCCTGTGATCTTCCCGATTAGGACCATACACAGAGGAGAACATCCAAACATTGCCTGAAGCTTCTCTTTAAGTAAGAGAGACAAAGTAGGTTCCATGCCACCGGTTGGTTTTCGACCATATTAAAGCATCTCGAGCAATCAAAATTCCTCCCGATCTTCCCGTGGCATCCAGGTGAATCCATTCCACATAACTAGTACCCCAAATAGTTCCCAACTGCGCTTGACTGAATCCCTGGACCTTAGTTTCCTGGAGCGTTAGCATCTGAGCTTTATACCTCTTGCACACATCTTTAATTTGGGCCCTTTTCTTATTATTCCCCAGGCCCCGCACATTCCAAGAAATTATCCTCATTTGGGAACAGCTCAAGCCCTTATCCCCTTCCTTCTCCCCGGTCCACCAGAGGCAAGATTCATATCGGGATTTAAACTAATCAATTCCCTGCAACCGCTGGCATTTCTAATAGGATTCCTAGGAGAATTGAAATTGTTTTTGGGACGGCCACGTTCTTCCACAACTTGAAACAGAGCGTTGTAATCTTCTGGGCAATCTCCAAAGGACATACCGATCAATCTCCCAAAATGACCGAGGGCCTCCCCAATCCAGCATTTCTCTTTGACAACCTCCACCATAGGTTCCCAGCTAGGCTTGGACTTGTCTTCAAGAGTGAAGACCTTATGAAAATTAAATTAAGTGTTGGTACTTATGGGACAATATTGTGGAGCAAATGGACATAAAGCTTTCCTCCTAGAAATGCAAGCTATTATCCCTTGGTGGCCGCCTCACTCTCATCAAAGTGTGCTTCTCAAACCTCCCCGCTTACTTTCCATCCCTTTTTAAGAGCCCCAAGTCTGTACTAAATTGTATAGACGAGCTCTAAAGGGACTTCCTATGGCAAGGGGGAGCATCCAATAAGAAAGTTCCATCCAATGAAATGGTCTGAAGTTTGTAAGCCCTCTCAGAAAGGGGAGCTCGTATCAAACGTCTAGGCTTGGTTAATTCTTCCTTATTGGGAAAATGGGTCTGAAGGTTTGGTACTGAAGAAAATAGCCTGTGTAGGAAGATGATTGTTGCTAAATATGGGACCTCCCCCTTTGGGTGGTGGATTAGGGACATCCTTATACAGGGCCTCGGCCTCGTGGAAATCCATAGCGGAGGCTGCTCCCAGGGTCGTTTGTGGCATCAGCTCTCAGGGATGTTTTCCCTTCCATCGCGAACCTCTCCTCTCGCAATGACATCTCCGTGGCGAATTGCTTTTGTTTCCAAGATAGTGGGGGATTTTGTGATGCAGGACAATTAACCACTTGCTCTAAAATCTCGAACTGATAGAGCATGGCGAATCAATCCCTTTATCTCATAGCCTAGGCCCCACATCGCATGGGTTAGGACTTAGGACCTCAGTCAAACCTCCCTCGTAGGCCCCACATCACATGGGTTCCGCCTCACACAGGCCGCCCACCCCGAGTGTGCCCCTACATCCCACAGGCCACCCCACTCGAGCCCGATGTGAAAATGCCCCTGCATTAATCACTCCCGGTGAGTAGTCTCGAACACAAGACCTCCCGCTCTAATACCACTTTGATGCTGGACAATTAATCACTTGCTCTAAAAGCTTGAACTGATAGAGCATGGCAAATCAATCCCTTTATCTCATAGCCCCGGCCCCACATCGCATGGGTTAGGACCTCGGCCGCACCCCTCCTGAGCCCCACATCACGTGGGTTCCGCGCCTCACACGAGCCGCCCACCCCGAGTGTGCCCCTGCATCCCACAGGACACCCCGCTCGAGCCCGGTGTGAAAATGCCCCTACATTATTTTGGCTTCCCCCTTGTAGAAGAAACCTTTCCAATTCCAAATTTAATGATCACACGCCTCTCCTTTCCTTCTTACAGAGGATTGTTGCTGTTCAAGGTGAAAAGGACTCTCTGCTTTGGAATCATGTTAGAAGCGAGGTGTTCATAGTCTAATCCCTCTACTCGATCCTGTCCGCTTTGACACATTCAATTCCTAGCCACACCTTCTATATCTGGACCTACAGAGCTCCTCCCAAAGTCTCTGCTTTTGCATGGCTATCAGGGGACAATAAAATCCTTACCATTGACAATCTTCACAAAAGATCGTTGATCATTCCTAACGGATGCCCGATGTGTCTTCGAGCGGAGGAATCCGTCAACCATCTCTTCATTCACTCTCATGTTGTGTGGTTCGGCATTCTCAGGGAAGCTGATACTAGTTGGGCAATGCCATCATCGATTGAATCCCTTTTTTATCCCGAAATGCTTCTAGCAATGGTCCCCTCAACAAGAAGAAATGGAGAGTTGCCCTTTTAGCTTCCCTATGAGCGTTGTGGCTGAAGCGTAATAGCCATTGTTTTTGTAATCGTGGTTCTCCTACAGGTGTCTCTAGCAAGGTTGTTGCGTATGACAGGGAGTGGGTTCACCGATTGGTAGTTCTTAGATATTTTTGTTTTATTTTCCTGTTTTTCTTTTCCTTTGTATTGTTTCTCTGTTTTTCTCGTTGCTTTTTGCCTTTTGGCCTTAATAAAATTTCATCTATCAAAAAAGAAAGTACTGAAAAATCTATTTGTTAATTTGTCTGGAAAAAAAAGTATCGATGTCTGAAAATAAGCACTCCTTTCACAAAAACTTATTTGGTAAACACGGACCACAAATGTCTGAAAATTGGCAGATTGCAATATGTGCCCCTATTGTGTCAATTAATATCTTTTGTAGGGTATGAGACGGAATCTGCTATTGCTATGCTACCAAATTTGTCATAGCTATGTCCAAGGCATTGATTTTTTATTATTTTTCTCTTATACATTCTAGCAAGAGAATGCATTCCACAGTGGATGGCAGTGCCGCCTACAAAAGATCGCACCAATTAGATCAGCCAATGGACTCTTCCATGGCCTACAAAATGGATGGTTAGAACCAAAAAATAACCCGCTTGTGATCAATGTGCATGTGCAGCTCACCAGTTCACTTGTTGCTACCTTGATACATGGCATAAATGGGTCAAATCAACATGTGCCTTATGCATAGATCTCTAACGCATGTTCGGCCTGCTCTATAATCACAAGTCAATAAAAAATATCTTAACCCCTCAATGTACATTCACCATGATTTTTATTTGCCATCCAACTTGTTCAAAAGGTCACACAGACCTAGATGAAGAGAAAACAAAGACCCCCAAGAAGTTTTCAATCGTAGGCGTTCAATCTCACCTACTTTTTGTTGTGTGGTCTACTGGAGCTTTGGATCTACCTAATTGTTGGGCTCATGCCCTAAAATGATCTCGCAAAATGGATGGTGTGGATGTAACACATACATCATTGTGGGAACCACATAACTTGGTGGCGTCAAAACACCACTGAGGTCAGTGGTGTGTGGCACACCACGCAATCTGCTTCTACTAGTTAGAACACGGCACTACGTCAGTACCGTGTTAACGTGGAAAAGTTTTGTGGGCCCCACCATGATGCATGCATTACACCGTCTATCCATTTTGTAAGAGATCAGTTTAGCACATAAGCCCAAAAATGAGGCAGATCCAAGCTCAAGTGGACCACACCACAGAAAAAAGTGGGGATCAAACGCCTACAATTGAAAACTTCCTGGGGGCCACAGAAGTTTTAGATCAAGTTGATATTTGTGTTTTCCCTTCACAGGTCCGTGTGGCGTTATGAACGGGTTGGATGGCATATAAACATCATTGTGGACCCTAGGAAGGTTTCAACGGTGGGCATCATTGTTCACATTGCTTTTTGGTGTGGTCCACTTGAGCTTTGGATCTACCTCTTTTTTTAGATAATGCCCTAAAATGATCTGGCAAAATGGATGGACGGTGTGGATATAACATATATATCATGGTGGGGCCCACAGAACTTTCCCTTCTCACACAAGCAGTAATATGTTTTCAAAGGATGGAAGGGTAATATTGTCTTTCAAAATGTTGATAGGGATATTTTTGTCAACAATCAACCAAAAATTTAAAGGAAAATCACTAACCGCATTAAAGGATAAGTGATATGTGAAGTAGCGGTCGGTCACTGGAAAAAAAAAAAAAAACCACCAATTTTAAGTGATTTTTAATATTATGTGCTTATTCATTTATCTTTGCCAAACTGTCTGAATCCTCAAAATCACTAAAAATGGCAATTTTCAGTGATAAGTACTGAAATTAAGTTTTACCAAACATCACCTTAGCCCTTTATTATTGAAAAAAAAAATGTCGCATACTACAGCGGTGCTAAAGTGGGTATTGAAGCACGTATTGCACAGTACTGTTAAGCAATATGAGCTAGTATTATGGCACATTGCACTACCCTATTTATAGAAACACTGTTAGAAAACTGAAATTCAACCCTTTTTTGGACTTAAACACATGTTTAGCACACTTTGGGACCCACAGGATTAGAGGTGTACACGAGTCGAACCAAGTAGAGCCTGGCACGGCTCAACTCGACTCCGCCACTAGCTTACCCCAGCTCAAACTCAACTTGGCTCAGTCCTCGAGCCTGACTGGCCAACTTAGCTCGATTCGGTCAGCAGCTCGGGCCAGTTCGAGCCGAGTTCAAGCCAAGATCGAGCCTGTGTGGCATTTTCACAAACACATGGAGTGCACTTTCAATTTCTTACTATATGTAAAACAGCAACAGCTGTTTACAGGTATTTCATCAAACACCTTGTAGGCAACATCAAAATAAAGAAAAGTGTATTTGTTTCATATACATACCTTCCTTGCCACCAGCCGACACTTTGTTGAGTCATTTCATCAAACACTTGGTGAGCAACATCAATATCAAATTAACTGAGTCATCGAATTGGTTCGATCCGAGTTCGATTTGAGTTGGGATTCAATCCGAGTTGAGTTGAGCGCGAGCAAGATCGAACTCGGTTCAAAATTTTTTCGAGCTCAAAAAATCAGCTCGACTTGGCTCGAACTCAGTTTCAAACCGAGTCGAATCGAGCTTTTTCGAGTCGAGTCGAGCGAGCTAACCGAGCTAACTCGGTTCGTGTACAACCCTACACAGGATGGGCCATAGGAATCACAGTTTGGGCCTTTGTGACATAAGAAACACATCTTTAGCACATGCGGGATCCACAAGATGGACCATATGAATTACAGTTTCAACCCTTCTGACCCACATATTCATCACACATTGTTGTCATTCCGTCTTGTATTAGTTTCTTTTTTTTAACGAATGGCACTAAACTATATTAAGAAGAATGAGGGAACAACAATAATAGAGAAGGGCAAAACTACCACCAGCGAAAACAAGCCAAAAAAATACTCAGCAGTTTACTAAACTGCCTCTGGAGTTCTATGTCATCTTTGTGTACCATTCAAACTGAAAGAGAAATTTTATAGGATAGCTATAAGACCAGCCATCCTTTATGGTAGAAAATGTTGGGCAGTTAGGGAACGAAATGTTCATAGGATGTGTAGTAGAAATGAGGATGTTGATATGGACGAGTCGCAAGACAAGGATACAATTAAAAATTAATGCATTCGAGGGAACTTAGGAGTTGCACCAATTGGTAATAAGATGAGGAAAAGTAGACAGATGATTTGGCCATGTGCAACAGAGACGAAGAACGGTGCCGGTTAGGAGTGAGTCAGTACAAGTTGAAGGCTCTAAAAGGGCAAGAGGAAGGCCGAAAAGGACGTGGGTGGAAGTAGTAAGAAAAGATTTGATGACCTATGGTCTAACTGAAGTTATGGCCCTTAATTGAGTGGAATGGCAAAAAGGGATTCATATAGCCAATCCCAATTAATTGGGACAAAGATGATGATGACGACTTTAACTAACTCAAAAATCACAAGCTCTAGTAGATGAACTCCTTTAGCTAGGACATCTGCCCTAGAGTTAGCCGCACGTAAGATGTGAAAAGAAGTAGCCAAGATACTAGTGAGAAGCTCTAGCACTTTATCGACTACATTGGATAACTTCCAAGGACCACAACCTGCGTTCATCCATTTTATCATGATCTTAGAATCACCGTTATCCACTGATGGACTCCAATTATGTCCGACCACTAACCTTAGACTCCACACACAGAGGCAGCCTTAGCGAAGTATGAATCTTCTAGCTTGGATCAGCTACTTCGATAAACTCACGACACAGCTTACTTTCAAACATTAGTGTCGGATGGTCTCTCCCTCTTTTTTCCTTTTTTTTTAAGGTGGTGTGGGGGGAGGGATGGTGTGAAAAACAAATGAAAAGCAGAGACAAGGCAAGGGCAGGCCACCAACAAGTGACCCTCCCATCACTTCCTCGAACAAGGCTAACGACTACCAAGAGAATCCCCCAAATAAGATGATGATGATGATACAGGTGCCTTCATTAGGTGCTCCCATCAGGAACAACCCCTCTCCATTTGCACATGATGTCCTTGTATAAGCACCCCCTAAATTCCAGTCTAGGAAATGTCGCCATTCGCACATGATGTCCTTGTATAAGCACCCCCTAAATTCCAATCTAGGAAATGTCGAGCCCATGATGATGACGATGGCGATGACGATGACGATGACGACGGAGGATGATGATGATGATGATGATGATGATGTGCCTTCATTAGGTGCTCCCATCAGGAACAACCCCTCTCCATTCACACATGATGTCCTTATATAAGCACCCCCTAAATTCCAGTCTAGGAAATGTCGAGCCCATGATCACCAAGGTGATACTTCGCTTAATTGCTTCAACCAAAATTGCTTTGCTTTCAAAAACTCTTCTGTTTCTCTCCCTCCACAAACCCCACATGATGCCCATACAGGATGGTTACTACATTTCATAACCTTGATCCAATTCGGTTGTGGTGCCAGTTTGTTTCTTTTTTGGTTAGGCAAATACACAGCATGCAAGACTCTTTTTTCTTTTTTTTTGAAAGGGATGCAAGTCTTATAAACGAGATCAGGTGAATCGAAAGGGATTTGCCATTTTTTCTTTTTGAAATTACCTTAGGGATTTGCCTTTTTCTATTGATACCTACATATTGGACCAAAATATGTAACCAACCCCAATTCGTTGGGATAAGGCTTAGATGATAACAATGATATTGGATCAAAAAATTCTTGAATGAGATATTCAACTCCAAGGATGAGTCAAAAAGAAATCATTATCAGCTCTACTTTTTTTAATGAAGAGAATGAATCCTTTTATCTAAGGATCAGGAAAAAAAAAAAAAAGACAGTCCTGATCTCCTGTGGGAATGATTTGAATGATCCAAAACCAAAAATATTGGTATTTGCTAGCAACAGCATAAAGGAGGCAGTCAATCAAGATAAAGATCCCAAATCTGATTCAAATCCAAAATAGCACCAATGGGTATATAAGAAAAGAATCAATCTTGCAGCAGTTCTATAAGTTTTGCACAGTCTAAATTCCACGATAAATAAAGGCTCGTCAGATTTATTTACCTATCCTTCACGTGCTTATTCTTTATCTACTGCAAGGCGATTCTATTAAAAGAACTAAGGGGGGAGAAGAGGACCCTAGATGGAGAGAAGCCAAGCCAGTAAATGCAGGGCATATGAAACCAAGCTCTAAACAAGTAACAATCTACTCCATAATTAGATGATCGTCAACTCAGCCATATGCTTGGCATTAAAGATTTCAATCTCCCAACCAATATGACAAAAAAAATAAAAAAAATTGTTATGATGGCACATTGAAGCCACCATGGTTGAAGTAACATCCCTTCAAGGCACCTATATTCACATCATTAATTCTTTCGTTAGTTCCCACAATTAGTTATTCAAATTCAAAACTGTTGACAAACCCTTGCACAACCTACTCTATAAAACTCTTATAAATGTGCATGTATGCATGTGGTGGCCACCATAAATTAAATTCAAATGCTGTGAAACACAACTTACCAGCCTCTTTTCATCAACTGAGCACCAACAGCAGAAACCTTTGCTTGTACGTAGGCATCAGTTGAATCTGCATGTTTCATGACAAAGCAAAGGCAAAAGCTGGACCACCGAGAAAAAAACAAAAAAACAAAACAAAAAAAACAAAAAAAAACAAAAAACAAAGAAAAAAAAATATTAGTCGTTCACATAATCTACAAAATATTTAGCTCATGCTTTCATGGTATTAATATACTGGAATATATATATATATATATATATATATATATATATATATATATATATATATATATATATATATATATATATATCAACTGTCATTTTTTTTCTTGTAATGTTGATAATAATAACATTGTGTTAAACACAGGTGTAGCCTGCAGGATGCATATATGAATGTTATGCCTGTATGAAAGACTTGTAAGCTTACAAACATACGTTATCAAGCCTCTCTTATCCTCAGGTGTGAGGAATCCCCATTCCCGTATTGCTGCATCTCGGATTGCTGCAGCAGCCTGAAACCTTGCATTTGCAAGCTGAGAATTTTCTGAAACAAGTCTGAGCATCATTAGTGTGAAGTAGACCAATCATTTTATATGACAGTAAGAATGAAGGAGAACACATGCCGAAATGGACACAATTTCAAAGTTCAAATAGTCTCTCTATACGTGGAGAGTTGCTGCACACCGGTGCTATTAGACACATGGATCGCCAAAATCGTCAATCTGGATGGTTCATTAGGTCGTAGCACTTTTCATAGACACCATTTAAAATGCATATCCTTCCCAACTGATCTGTACCATACAAATGTATGGTCTGGATCAAAGAAGGTCAAATGATCAACATGGTTAGTGGTTAGTAACAGAGTCCACTTTGTAAAATATATGACCCACCCCACGGAACTATTTTGATTAGATGACCATGACCATGACCATCCCATCCGTGAGTCGGCAAATAAAAAAAGAGAAGACAGTTTTTGGAACATGGAAGGTTATCATCCTCCAATCACCTGAGTTTTTCATGGTGAGCCATGAATATTGTGGGAACAGGATTTCTTTCTTTTTTTTTCTTTGAAAAGTAATGGAACCTTTTTTTTTTTTAAAGGCCTAGGAGAACAAAAGCGGCAAAGAATACAGCCGAAAAGGAAGCAACTACAACCCAAAAAGGTAAGATAATTTACAGATATCAACAGCCTTTAAACAAGAGGCCCAATCCAACACATCTCACTTGACCTTGACAATCTCTAGCTCCGAACCGCATGAATTCTGGAAGCATCAGTGATTCCTTTCTCCACAAATAGTGCATAAAGCAGCCATTAAAACTAGCCACCAAACCACTCTCCTTTCTTTCCTGACCCCTCCTCCGTGCCAAGACAAAAGGAGGTCTGCTATGGATCTCAGCATCATCCACGAGGTTTGAAGGATGTTCAACAGGCTGGTCACACCTTTTAAGCAAAAGGACAGTAAATGAAGAGGTGATTTATGGACTCCACATTGCTCATGCACATCAAGCAAACATTGGGGAGGATCATGAACCTTCGTTGGAGGTGTGACTGTGAGCACTTTCATCCTACCCACCAACCACACAAAGGGCACAACCTTAGGGGCACCATAGAACCAAGTGAAGGAAGTCTTGTACCCAGTGTTTAAATTATCGGCAACAATATTGAATTGTCGCCGATAATATCGGTATAGGCGGGTAATCGAAACATATAACCCCCTTTTTCATCTCTCTGCTGGATATCACAGAAATCTCACCGATGATATCGTTTTTTTCATATTTTCAAAAAATCGCCAATAATTCCATGTTCCCACCAACCACGGGTGGGAACTTTAGCCAACTACCTCATTTTTTCCGATAAAAGGGCAACATTTTCGGGAATAAAATCATTGAAATCCAAGAAAAAAAATACTTGTTTTTTCGCTCAGATCTGTTTGAGGATGCCAATTTCAGAGCTCGACAGTTGTTTATTGCAGATTGGCAACCGTTCTTCAAAAGGCAAGAATGAAACCTCCAAAAAAATCAGATTTTCTGTCGAAAAATCCGCCAATGACAACTTCTCCAGAAAGAATCGGCTTGCCAGCCTCGAAACGTGCTGGTAGGGCTACGAAAATCCGGAGATTGTCGGAAAATGGAGGATATTTCTAAATTTTGGATCAAGGGAGAGGGATTTTCGGGTTGTAGAGGAAAATGTGGATGGGTTTTCGTTTTTAACCCTTATTAAGGGAGCCGATTACGAATCGGGTTGCGTACGCAATACCCTTAGCGTACTAAGTAGACTCTGTGGAGCCCACCATCACGTATGTGACATATCCGCGCCGTCCATCTGTTTTTCCATATCATTTTAAGGCATGGTCCCAAAATTCAAGAATATCCAGAGCTTGTGGACTACACTACAGGAAATAGTGTGAACTGAACGTATACAGTTGAAAACTTCTGGGGTCCACAAAAGTTTTGGATGAAGCTAATATTTATGTTTTCCCTTCATCCATATCTTTATAACCTTATGAATGGGTTGGATGACAATTAAACATCACTATGGGCCCTAGGGACGTTTCAATGGGGGACATCATTAACACAATTGTTTCCTGTGGTGTGGTCCACTTAAGCTTTGTCTATGTTTCAATTTTGGGCCGAACCCCTAAAATCAGTGGAAAATGGATGGACGGCGTAGATAAGCCACATATATCCATACTATCCATCCCTGTGAGCCCCATAGTCATGGGTCCCACCCACCTCAGTGGATCCGGGATCTCACCTAATCCGCTCTACAAAAGCGCTCTACGAAAGGCTTTCCTAGGAAGTTCCTACGCTGGGATGCTAGGTGGGGTCCACCATGATGTTTCTGAAAAATCCACCCTGTCCATCCATTTTTCCAAATCATTTTAAGACATGAGCCCAAAAACCAAGTGGATCCAAAACTCAAGTGGGCCACACGAGAGGAAACTATGGAGATTCAGTGACCACCGTTTAAACATTCATATCGCCACAAAAGTTTCGTATCAGGCTAATCCTTTTTGTGTTTTCACTTCATTCCAATGGGAATGAACTTATAAACGGCTTGGATGGCATATAAACATCAAGGTGGAGCCTAAGAAGGTTTCAAGGGTAGGAAACTCTTTCTCCAGTTTTCCTTCTCGTATGGCCCACTTGAGTTTTGGATCCACCTAATGCTTGGTCTCATGTCCTAAAATGATCTGGAAAAACAGATGGACAAGGTGGATTTTTCAGAAACATCATGATGGGCCCCACCTAGCATCCCAGTGTAGGAAAGTCCTGCGAAATCGTTTGGCCAAAAACAGGAGGAAGCGGATTAGCTTGTGTACCACGCACCACCGACCTGGCTGGTGTGTTGACGTCACCAAGTTATGTGGGTACCATCATGAAGTATATGTTATATCCCAACTGCCCTTCCATTTGGTGAGCTCGTCCAAAGGCTTGAACCGGAAAATAAGAAAGATCCAAAGATCAAGTGGACCACACTGCAAAAAGTTGTGGGGGATTGAACGTATACCATTGAAACCCTTTCTAGGGTCATAGAAGTTTTGGATCAATATGATATTTGTTTTTCCTCTTCATACAAGTCCATGTGATCTAATGAACAGATTGGATGGAAAAAAAATAAAAATAAACGTTATGGTGGGCCTTACGAATGTTTTAACGATGAGAATCATTATTCCCACTACTATCTGTGGTGTGGTTCACTTAAGCTTTAGATATGAATCATTTTTGGGATTATGCTCTACAATGATCTCGCAAAATGGATGAACAGTGTGGATATAATAAATACATCATTTTGGGGGCCATGTAACTTTGATCTCCTTTGAACCGTTCGTACAACTAGGAGCTCGAGGAGCGGCAATGCTCGTCTTCACACGACACGTACCCGCACCAGTCAGATCAGTGTTATGTGGTGCACCAGCATTTTATCCACTCCATACTGAGTAAACTCTGTGGGGCCCACTGTGATTTATTTATTTTATCCACTCTGTGCATCCATTTTACCAAATACTTTCAGGGTTTGAGCTAAAAAATGAAGTATATTCAAAGCTCAAGTGGGCCTTAGGAAAGTTTCATCGATGGAAATCATTATTCCCAATGTTTTCTTTGGTGTGGTCCACTGGAACATTGTTTATGCTTTAATGTTGGGTTCAACCCCTAAAATGAGTTGTAAAATGGATGGACGGTGTGGATAAAGCACATACATTCACGATGGGCCCAACAAAGTTTACTTGTTACGATAGAGTAACTCAGTACGCAATTCGAATTCTCGCAGCTATTCCCTCTTTGTGTTAAGTGCACACTTGGTTCTATAGGGTCCATCTCATTATAGGCGTTATATATTTACACCGTCCATTCTTTTTGTCATATTATTTTGGGGCATGGGCCAAAAAACAATGCAGATCAATATCTTTAGTGGACCAAACCACAAGAAACATTGCTCCTTGAATACCCACCATTAAATTTTTTGTAGGGTCCACCATAATGTTTATTTGACATCCAACCTGATGATTAGTCATACAGACCTGGATGAAGGGAAAAAAACATATATCATCTTGATCCAAAACGTTTGTGGCCCCCGAGAAGTTTTTAATGGTGGGTGTTCAATCAACATTGTTCCTGTGATGTGATCCACTTGAGATTTCGATCTACCTTATTTTTGGGTTCATATCATAAAATGATCTGGGAAAATTGATGGACGGCATGGATGAAACAAATACATCATGGTGGGGCCCACAGAGCAGTGACCAGTAGTCATCAATTGTTACTAGAAGCATCACTAGCCAAACTACGTCCCTTTCATGGGAGACATTAGGTGAGACCCCGGACTATCGCAAGACGGCATGACCCTTACTCTAGGGCCCACTTTGCAATATTTATTATGTATCCACACAGTCCATACATTTTTCCAAATCATTTTAGGGCATTATCCCAAAAATGAAGCAAAATATTTTGACAATCCGATCCGTCCTGTATGTAGTATCAATCAGGAGCAAAATGTCGTCTAGATCAAGAAAAGAAGCAAAGGACAATGGGTGGAAACAGAGACGCCAGTGGAGGAGAATAAAGATGGAGCCATATGCAACTACTGTGACCAAGTGATACGGAGTGGGGGGGTGTCTAGGCTGAATGAGCATTAGGCTAGGAGGGTACAAGAATGTGAAAGACTACCCAAGTGTAACAAAGCCAGTGAGAGAGGAGATGAGAAGAGTGTTTGCTGAAGCAAAGTCACACAAGCAGCAGCAGGAAGAGAGATCTGAGGGAGGAGCTATGAGGTGTTGGACAGGGGGTGCTATCAACGAGCACGACGATGGCAAGAGGATCGCATATCCCGATGACTGTGTTACGACTCGGGATAAGAGGGAGTTCGGACAAGTGATTCGTGAGTCTCGGGCATCGGGGTGGGAGGGGGAGCAAAGGAGACGACTTGATGGGAGTAAGTCGTCGTTGATGAGAGTAGGTCGTCATTTGGGAAGTCCCAACATGAGGCTGGTGGGAGCAGCATAGGGTTTGAGGGAGGCAGTATGGATGGTAGTGGTTCTGGCGGGCATGCCCTACAACGCTTACAACGCGCTTGTGTCATAAACGCACCCATTGCAGGTGTTAATCAAAAGAGATTTTAAAATGCAGAACAAGGGGCTTAAGGAGAAAGTGGGAGGCGTTATATCTAGGTGATTCATCTCGAGCCATGTACCAGCAAATGCAGCAACCAATCCTCACTTCAAAAATATGATCAAGGAGGTGCAGCGTGTTGGGCCCAGCGTGAAGCCTCCAACACCACAGGAGATTCTTGGGGTCTACCTCAATCAGGAGTACGAGGAGATGCAGGCTTGGGTACGTGGACTTAAGCCGAACTAGAAGCAATACGGGGTAACGATCATGTGTGATGGGTGGATGGGACCCACGAAATTGTCTATTATCAATTTCATGGTGTATTGTAGAGGGCAACCAGTTTTCCTCAAATCTATTAATGCATCAACTAAAATAAAATATCACAAATATATATATGACCTCCTGAAAGAAGTAATAAAAGATGTTGGGTCCGAGAATGTCGTCCAAGTTGTGACAGACAATGGCAGTGCGTTCGTTAAGACATGGAAGCAATTGATAAGGAGGTACAATCTCTATTAGACCCCGTGTGCAACACACTGCATTGATTTAATGCTCGAGGGGATAGGCCAGAGGGATTCTGTCAGGAAGGACCATTGAGGATGCGAGGAGAGTGACGAACTTTATATACAATAACTCTTAGTTGTTGGCTGCAATGCACGTGCTGTGGAGGGGACATCGTTAGACCAGGTGTGACACGGTTCGCCATGAACTCCATCGCACTCTACAGCTTATACAGGCACCGTGGGAGTCTCGAGAATTTGTTCGGATTTAAGAAATACTTGGAGTGGAACCAAAGGAAGACTGAGGATGCAAAGAAGGTTTCAAAGATGGTGCTTTCTGATTCCTTCTGAGATAGTTCACACCGTCGTTTCCATCCTGCATCCGATCTACAAGGTCTTACGAGTCGTAAATAATGAGATGTGGCCTTCGATAGGGTTAATGTACGAGCTTATGAGAATTATGATAGAAGGGATATAGACTGCAATCCCCAATTCGCACCAGTGGGTGATCGATATCATCAATGAATGATAGACCAGGACCCTCGAGCATCTGCTCCACCAAGCTGATAAGTTTGTTACGTTTACATGTATTTTTTATCACTTGCACTTGCACTTTAAGCATCACTTCGGTTTGCATGTTAATGCAACTGAGTAAATAATATTTGGGTTTCAGCATACTACACAAATCACAAATTCCATCACAAACGCTGGCTCCATGAGAATAATGATTTGATGATGGTCGTCAACGAGGTGTTCGAACAATTGTTCCCAGAATCAACAACGCAAGCAGAATTCGATAACCAGGTATTGCAATTTGAGCAGATTTAGCTAATGGTAATGATAAATTAGATTTTCTTTCTTATAGTCTCTAGAAATATGAGTGATTAAAAATAATGATCTGTGAATCCGTGTTTATAGTTGTCGTAGTTTAGGGATACTACGGGTACGTTCTCATCCGCACTAGCAAAAGCATCGACAGAAACAATGTTGTCATGTGAGTATTGTAATATAATTAGGTAACTGAATTTTCTGTTTAAACTTCAAACTAAAACAAGCTCCTCATGGATATATAGGTGAGTGGTGGGCGATGTACGGAGTCGACACACCCGCACTGCAGTTATTGGTAGTATGTGTTCTCGCACAGACTGTATCCTCTTCACCGTGCGAGAGGAATTGAAGCACATGGTCACTCATACACACTAGCAAGAAGAACAGGCTGGCAAATGAGAAGTTGCAGAAACTCGTTTACTGCCACTACAATATGAAGTTAAGAGAGAGGCAGTTGCGGCAGACCGAGACATGGAGGAAAATCTGGACCCGCTCGACCTGTTGCCTATAGGTACCATGGCACAGATAGGTAACGATGATGAGGACCCACTTTATGATTGAGTCAAATCAGCTGATTTAGATTATGCGAAGGGAGCCCCTACTCCACAAGTAGCCGAGGGAGCAACATCTCTTGATATCGATGTCGATCAAGTAGTAAGCCAATAGAGGGCAGATACAGACTCCTTTGATCCTTTTGTGAGGAGTTTGGCACATTCCAATAAGGGCGAGGAAGCATCTTCACGGCCCCCTCCCCATCATCTAGTAGTGAATGATGATGATGAGACTCAACCCCCACTCAACACTAGTTGTGGGGACAACGGCAACAACGATAGCGGTGATGAGGGGATGGAGGCACCAGCACTAATGTAGGTGGTACTGGTAGGGGCGGAGGTGGCAGTGGTGGGGGTACACAACAGGTCAAATCCAGCGATCTGTTGGCCTGTTCACTGAGGAGCAATACTTTGACCATACCACTCAAGACGATGATCATGGATCTCGTTCACCATCCAGGGTGAGAGCAACAGAGCCCACATATTTTCGAGCATCATTCGAAGAAGAAAGCCGGGCGTGCAGCGGCTAATGCTCTTGCACGCAGCTTGTCATCTACGGACATCAATTCAAAGCAAGAAAGCTCCACTTCTGTCCCACCATATGCGCATGGGGGATATCACGGGCATGGGCATGGCGGCTCGGATATTCGGTCACACTCGTCTACCCATAGATATGGGCAACCGGCAGATAGTTCTTCAAGTCATGACCCTTTGATAGGAGGATATTCGGAGTACCCATATGACTGGCAGCAATATTATCAAGGAGTCGGGGTTGGACTTGATCTATTCCCTCAAGACCCTACTCAACAAATGCCATCGATCTATCTCAAGCAGTACCCACGTTTGGGCGTACTCGTACAGTTGCAGGAGGATGACTATCAGAGGTACATAAGGGAGTTCATCGATTGGTACGAGCAGAGGATGACCTGGGAACAGTACTGCCAATATGTTGGGCAACAGTACCACGCCCAACTGCAACGGATCCGAATGATGACTATGAGCCACCTCGTCACTTCATGTGGGGATGAAATATGGCTAGAAAGGTGTACTTTTTTAATTCATTTACTATTGCATGTCTTAATTATTGTAACATAGCTGCATTTATATTATATAAACTCATTTTGGTTATTGTTGGAGTGATTTCTTACGCCAGTGCATGCTTTTTGGACCCCATTAAATGAAAACTTATTATTTAATGCATTCTTTTTGCAAATTTTCCATTCCTGAATATACAAATATGTGTTTTTAGGCATGTCATGAAGTTTCACTGAAAAATTCCACCGTTTTCCCCATGCTTCCCCCTTTTTCCCCGCATTTCCGGTTATCGACGATAACTATATTATATCTTTATCTCCGGCCAACGAAACTTGTAGCGACATCGACAACTCGAACACTGCTAGTACCTCATCTCTCCCAGAAGGTGTCCCCAAAGCATCTTATAAAAAGAGTAGACTAAGAAGAGAGCGGATTAGTTTTTAATCCACACAAGCCCATCATTTTCACCCAAGGAGGGGAAACATCCATTAAGATGCTCTAAGAGCCTAATAAAATCATCCACTTCCTCATCCAAAAGGTTCCTTCGGGGAAGGGACTACAAAACAGCACCTCCACAAATGGAGAAGCAGCGCGCCAAAGTGTTCTTTTCTGTATGGACCCGAGCAAACCTTGGAAACTCCAACTGAAGAGGTATGTCACCATTCCACAGGTCTCCCCAAGACCGGATCAGCAAACCATCACCAAGAGAGAAGATCCCTTCTTGGAACATCAGAGCCACATTGGCAACCATTTTCCATAAACCGGATGCCTTGTAGAGAGAAGAATCTCTAACCCACTATCCCCCATCCTGGGCACCATATTTGCTAGTGATTATTTCTCTCCACAAGCTTCCTTCTTCCAAGTTAAGCCTCCAGATCCATTTTCCAGGAAAGGCGTTGTTCATGATAGACAGGTCCCTTATACATGCTCGCTAAAGGTTTGCACACATCATCCCATTTCATAAGATGAAATTTATGCTTGTTTTTGGCTCCACGCCACACAAAGTCTCGTCTTAGTCTATACAATCTATCCAAAACTGATCTTGGGACAAAAGTATGTTGGCAAGTTTAATAATGACCTTTTATAACGTTAACCGCCCACCCTAGAAGAGGTATCTACTCTTTCACCTAAATAGTTTCCTTTCTACTCTTTCAATGACCTTGTACCAAAGGTGCTTTATAGGTGTACCAACGCAAAGGAGCAAGCCGAGTTAAGGGGAAAGAACACGTGCCACACCTCAAGATCCCCACTAGTCTCGCAAATTCCAGACAAATACCCAAAAGCTCGCTTTAAATAGATTACCTTCGGACTGGAAACCTCTTTGAAACATCTCACAATTTTCCTCAAATAGTTTGCCAAGACTTCATCTGCAACGCAAAACAAAATGGTGCCATCGGCGAACTGGAGAGATATTTGAGCTCCCATGTTCACCACCTTGTACTCGTTGATAAGGCCAGTCGACACACCTTTCTCCAACATTTTGCTAAGGGGTCTACAATCACCATGAAGAGGAACAAGGAGAGCGGGTTTCTCAATACCTTGAAGAAGCCTTTTGGGGACTAGTTTATGAAATCAAAGAATCTGGCCACTCGAATACACTCCTAGATCCGATTTCTCCACTTTTGCCCACAAACCAACCCCCTCAACATGTAATCAAGAAATTCTCAATCAACATGATCAAAGGCCTTCTCAATATCCAGCCTGCAAATTATGCCAATTTTGCCTTTTATGTGCCAAAAGTCAATACACTTGTGAGTTACGAGAGTGCAATCCAAGATCTGTCTCCCCGTTACAAAAGAGCCTTGGGATTTGGATATGACATTTTCTAGGACCATCTGGAACCTAGAGGCCGGGATTTTGGCTAAAATCTTATATGGGGCCCCAATGAGACTTATAGGGCTAAAGTCTTTTAAGTTGTCCACACCAACTTTTGGAAATGGGAACAAGTAAGAGCAAATATTAAACTATACACCTGAAGTGTACCAATTGCGTTATTGCACACCAAAGAGCACATAAGCACATAAAAACTAAGTATACTACATACTTTAATTTACTCGCTCATTTGGGTAGAGATTGCTCAATATAAAGAAAATTGAAACCCTATAAACCTCCTCTTGAGTTAACATCGGCAACAGTCACACTAGGAGAAAGACTAAAATCTTAGTTGCACGGGAAATGTCAATAATCCAAACAAGACTCCAAGGACATGAATTCACCTTTACCGCTGAAGCCTAGCATTTGCCACATATCACTCCTAAAATCAAATGACCCCCCAAATGATCCTGCAAAAATATCTTATCCCTTTTAGGCCTTGAGCATCAACTTAGCCTCCGCCTCATTGGAATCACTTACCCCAACAAAGTCCGAGAAAGCAACCCCAATCACTCCTCTCATGCTAAAAACGCCAAGAATTCCAACCAGCCTAGGTAACTCCTCAAGCTACCATCTAATGTAATTTAATGGAATCCAACAAAGGAGTAATCCCTTAAGGAGAACTTTTTTTCTCACATGGAACAGAAGAGAGAATTCACTAACAAGGGTGGGCCACAGACCAATCAAGGTAAGGGATAGGAATCACTAATGCAAACTAAAGATTCCAAAAAGCAACCCTTTATTAGAGAATTGCAATGGCATTGACTCCCATATACACATGAGTAAATGAAATAAGCATAAAAGAGGTCAACCATCTAATCTCATTTATTAAGAAAGCTAGCTTCCATGGGACCAAACAAGTTTGCAAATCCCATCCACCATCAAAGGCCTAACAAAGTGTAAGTCCGAAAGAAGTCCTTTTGAGTAAATTTCCACTCCAGTTTTGATCACCACCAACTCCACATCATTTGAGTCACCATTGCAAGCCAAACGAAAGAACATGAACTTAATTACACTACCTTCTACCTCCACTTAACTTCAGTTCAAACTAATGGGATTAGCCCCATCAAAGGCATTCTAGATTCTAATTTCGAAAGAAAATAAGAAGAAGAAGAAGAAGAAGACTCACCCCACAAACTCTTTTCGTACATCAAGCCCTATGAATAATGCAATTCATAATTCTTTCTACTATATTGGACACAGTTAAAACTTCCATCCCTAAAGATCCAGTTCTTTAGTTCAATATACCCCATTAGTAACCTAGAGTAACATTCTCCTCCTTCCACTAAAAGGTTCTCTTGCCAAACGAACAGAAAGATCAAGTATTTTTCCAAAAAATGCATTTCGGAATAGACAAAAGGAGGAAACTCCACTTTTACGTCTCATCATACAATGATTAAGAAGGTTAATCCACTCCTCTTTTCAATGCAAAAAGCAAGTGTTAGAGGAATGACATCGTCTACTGAGATGATCAAATGTTAGGATCAGTCACCTTGGTCCAACAAAAGGATGAAATGTTTAGAGAAGCAAGAGCATTGAACACCTTAGATCGAGGAGACATGACTCCATGAGAAATGGTAACATGGAAAAATAAATACTCAGCCATAAACACCCATGGCAACCTCAAAACCAAACTCTTTTTTACCCCTGCATAATCAATGTCAAATAGACTTAGTTTAATCTATCCAATATGTCCATTGGCCTACCAATTCCCCATCTTTAAGAATTCTCCTAAGAAAGAGGTGATAAACAGTTCTACCCCCCTTCAGCACATCATAGTCTCCAACTAGAGCCCCTTAAGTACACATACTATCTAAAGAACCCAACAGAGAAGACAAAAAGGTGAATCTATGGAATCAGGGAACATCTAACTCATTTCAAATCTACTGATAACGCATGCCCAGTCCTCCCTAAGAACACAGCAGTGAATCAACAAGGGGCTGACTGTCTCTTTGTCAGCGCAGTTAATGGAGCATCTGAAGGGAATCGCAGCACTCTATCCTTCACATGATTTATAGTTTAAGGGTTTTGTCAGTATTGACCAGCCACATGGATGCCCTTATTTTCCAAGGGATGGAGGTAGAAAAAATCTTCATAAAATGCACAGATCCACTGCTGTTGCATCCAGATAACTGATGAGATAAAGATCTGACCCAAGAGAGAATATAGACCGTTGTAACAGCTCCAGTAACCTCACTAAAATGCTAATCTCCACTCTCTGATAAAAGAGGTCTACACACACACACTCACACACACACCCAGTTGACAAAAATATTATTAAAAGGGCGTCAACATACGACAAAGAATACAAGAACAAAAAACCCAAAACCTACTCATAATTACATCAAACTCACAAAAAACAGCAACCCCACAAGAACAAAAAGCCAAAAACCTACCAACAATTTTAAAATGCTTCCCACAAACACATCAGCCCCATTCTCAAACAAAACCCCAAACCCTTCCTAAAACCCAATCAACGCTATGGTTAATATTAAGGAAACACCTTCTGTTCCCCTCTTCCCAAATTGCCCATAGACTTGCCAACACACATAGCTGCCACAAATCTTTCCTATCCTTTCCAACGTCCACACCATGCCAGGCCATAAGGAACTCACCTACAGAACTTGGCATGACCCAACAGATATTGAATCTGGAAAGAACATCAAGCCACACCTTGAAGGAAAATTAGCAATGGAGGACGAGGTGATTGACCGATTCCAAATCCGCCCACACAATAAACAAACACCAAGGATGGTTTGTAAAGGGTATATGATGAAGGCAGGGCAGGTATAAGAGATTTGGGAAATATGAAAAGAGCGTTATTGTCTAAATGGCTATGGCGTTTTGGGATGAAGGAAGGTGCTTTTAGGAAGGACATTGTATCTAGCAAGTATGGATGTAGCAAAGGTGGATGGTACATTAAGGATCATTTGTTGTATAGGGCTTCGGCAATTTGGAAAGGCTTTATTTCTGTAAAAGGCCACTTTACTCAAGGGGTGGAGATTGTGCTTGGTGATGGGGAAAATATCCGTTTTTGAGGAGATGTGTGGGTTGGGGAGAAACCTATGCAATCTTTATTCCCGAGAATTGCACGCCTTTCTGTGGATCGAAAAGTCTCAATAGCTCGTTGCTTTTCCAGAAGTGGCGGATCTTGGTTGTGGGCGCCTCCACGTCGGTTATTATTGTCCAAGGACGAGATTGATGAATTAGTCTCATTACTAAATCTCATTAATGTTTGTCGCCCAGTCATTGGGGAAAAGATAGGATGTTTTGACGATGTGAGAAGTCTGACTGCTTCTCCATGTGATCATGCTATAATTTATTGCACAGTAATGGAACAGATGGGATCATCAAAACTACTAAGTATGTTTGGACCTATGGAGCTCCACTAAGAGTAGCTGCTTTCGCGTGGCTTGTTGGAAGGGAGAGGGTATTAACTATGGATAATCCTCAAAGAAGGGGGATGGTGCTTCCAAATGTTCGTGTCATGTGTATGGCCAATATGGAGACGGTTAATCATCTATTCCTTCACTGCCCATTTGCTAGTAGTTTATGGAACTATTTTCTTCACAAGTTCCACGTCTCTTGGGCCACCCTGAGTTCTATTGGCTCCTATCTTTTAGGTTGGCATGGGATGGAGGTTGGAAAGGAGATGAAAAGCACTTGGTGGCACTGTTTATTGGGCAGGCTGAGAAGAAAAGGAAGATGTTTTAGAAACTTGAGTCATTGTTTGGGGTGGGTTAAGATGTGCACAAGGGGTATGGTTATTGCTTCCGTGCACGGGGAGGTGGTGATTGTATTTTTCTGTAAATTTAGCTGGCTGGCTTGCTCCCTGTTGTGTAGTTTTTGTGCTTACTGCCACTTCCTGTTTATAATTTTTTGTTGTTACCTCCCAAAAAAACAAACAAACATTGGGCAAAATCATCCTCCTTTCTGAATAAGGGATTCAAATTTGTCGCAAAGGGTCCTTCTGGATGCCACACATCTTCCCAAAAATGCACCTAGTCACCACAACAAACTCTGAAGCAAACAAGATTGTGGCAAAAGAGCAGAGCATAGGAAATAGCTTGCCAAATATTTGACTCTTCCCTCCACGAAGCTTGATTGATATCCTAACCATTGTCTAATGTACCATATCTTGCAACCAAGAAGCCCCTCACAACAGTCTTCAACACATTTACCCAAAATCCAGCACCATTTTGCAAACAGTATCCCAAGCAACCCAGTAAAACTTATGGCTATCTTCATTGTCTTTCCACAAAATACTTCTCTGAATCGCCTCGATCTGTGTGGCAACTTTGACTGGACAATAATGCATCGCTAATACACTAGAAGACTTTCTATAACTGATTTTATGAGAACAATTCTACCCCCAAATGCAAGTAATCTACCTTTTCAGCTTGTCCCCCACTGATTCAAAATCACCCCATCCCAAGCCTCCTTACCAGGCATGCATGAAACAATTGCAATTCCCAAATGTTTAATTGGAAATGTCACAACCCTGCAACCAACTTCCATTGCCATATCTGCAACCACAGTGATATCCAAGTTGATCCCTGTGATGGAGCTTTTGGTCAGATAAGATTTACCCTTGATCCCAAAACCACATCAAAGCATAAAAGAATATCACAGAAAGCAACATTTTCTTCAATCGTACCATCTCCAAAAAGCATGGTGTGTCCACTGCAAGCTGGGCATGGGTTATCACTGCCTCCTCATTGCTAAAACACATTCCTCCTGGGAAGTTTCAGCAAGGTTGCGGCCACATCGAGAAAAGAAGAGGAGATAAAGGATCCCCTTGCGGAATACCACATTTGCATTTGAAGAAGCCCTCTAGGGAGCCATTGATGATCATTGAGAACAATGAAGAGAAAATATAAGCAGTAATCCAACTTTGCTATTTGGTTTCAAATCCCATGCAACTCATTAATACAAGAAAAACACCCAATTAATGCAGTCACATGCTTAGCCATATCTACCTTGAAAAAAAAAACCCAGGCGGCAGGCAACCACTTCTAAAATAAAAATTCACCAATACATTAGCAGAGAAGGGGCGTCACAAGGCCATTCTACCCCAAATGAAGCCAATTTGATAGTTGGATATCACCATTTTTTTAGCAATGGGAATTGGATATCACCCTATTAATAGCTTTTCCCAACCTCACGGCAAGAGCCATTGCAATCATCTTATCTCTCTCGATGAGACTAATCAGTCTATACTCCAAAATAGCCTCAACCCTCTCCAACTTGGGAATTAATGAAATGAAAGATGTCCCATAAGACCTGCCGATATCTGCCCGATCATGGGACACCTTGAACACAGCCAAAATATCATCTTCAACATCCCAGCATTGTTGAAAGAATGCCAGAGAAAACCATAGAGGTCAAGAGCCCAATCACCTTTAGCATTGAAAGCCATAGACTTAATTTCCTCACAATTAAATGGCTCTTCTAAAAGAGCCCGTTGATCATCCAAAATATAATGGAAGACTATCCAACCCAATCACGGTGTAACAGGAAATTCCTCGGAGATGGTATCTCTAAAATGGTTCGCAAAACTGGAACAGATATCATCTTTCCCATGAATCATCTCTTCACCAACTTTGATTGACGTAAGGGGCTGGGGACTTGTTTCTGTTATTTCTGGATGACACCTTATCATCCCTTTTGGCTTTAATAAATTAATAGTATCTTTCAAAATAAAAAAAGATTTGATCTCCTCCGAGTGTTTGCGCGTTTGCAATCTTATGGAAGTAGGCTGAGTTCTTATATCCTTATTTCATCCATTTCTCTAGATAATTGTTTCCAATGTATCTCTAATTGCAGGATCCTTCTAACTAGGTGTCACTCCCACTTCGAATCACACTTCAAACTCTTGCTCTAGCTCCCGCTGCTCACCCATTTATACTTGTTTACATTTTGAAATAGACACTTCCCCACTCACACGCCCGAATCTGTTGCCAATTCGCTTCACGCTATTGTGCTACTATATCTCTAAATGATGCATCAATCAGATTCATCCACTTAATAGGCCCTATCATGGATGGTATATTTTTCAAAATCACAACCACTAAACAGTAAATTCATCATTTCTCTTTTATTTTACCATTAAATATTTGATGGTCAATAACTTTCATTTTTTACCCTTGATTTGACGTCCATCAATCAGATGGCTAGAATCATTTGATCCATGTGTCTTTAGAACCATTAGACATCTAAAATACTAGATGGACAATCTGATTTTGGCTCCACGAAACCCATGTGGTGGGGTCCACCTTAACGTGAGTTACCACAAGCGCACATGTGAGCACACTCATCTTCATTAGAAGATGAAAAACTCACTTCGTCTTTCCATTTCCTTGCAGTAGGAGGCAGATGAGACTGCTTATTGAAAACGGGGACTGGGCTGCAAAAAAAAATAATAATAACAATAAAAGGATTGGGCAGCTGGTAATGGTCCAGGGAGTATAACTGAGGGCTTATTTGGTCATTATCCCTTTTTTTTTCTTTTGATGAGTAAATGATGCTTTATTAGAAAAAGAAAGCCCGAGGGCCATAATAAAGCTAAGCCATTGCAAAGAAGATCCTGCCAACAAAAAGGAGCACCCTCAATGCAAGCATTAGAATCTAGAAAAGACTTCCAAAACCTCCACCCAAGAGCCAACAAGACATCTAACTCTTTTAATTACATGTATCTTTGCAGTCACTTCTCCAAATATCTGACAAGCAATACCATTTCCCAAATCTCAAGTATGATATCATAGCTGAAACCTATGTAGCCTAAAACAGTGCAACAACATCTCCATTGTCGGTAATTGTTAAGAATCAGTGGGCATAACCTCAGATTTTGTTGGAAGGTTTCAGTTTAGAAACACCGACTTCCTTACTATATTCTCTATATTTCTATGTTTTAATACTTGTGCATCAGCAAAATCAACCTATTAAGCAGATTGTTCAAAACTCAGGGAAGTCAAAGTCAAAAGCCATCTAACCAGTTTCCAGGTCAATTCAAGTTTTCAAACTTGTTACAACAACTCATTCTTAATCCCATCGCAGAAATCTCAGACAAAAGAAGCAATAAACATCAGCACCTGGACCTAACCATACAGGTATAAACTGAAGAGTGGAGTCACTGTTGTTGCATTTTCCAATACTTAAAACTTTTTAAATAGCTCTTCCCCAAAAATGAGCATGCCCATTGTAGTGGTAAGCCAGTAACTAGTCTAGGACAAG
>JAJHSJ010000005.1:25328978-25542116 GCA_021015155.1 Magnolia officinalis | reverse complement strand
GTTCAAGCTACATATCGAACTAAGTCGAGTCGAGCCGAGATGGGGCTAGCTTGAACTTGGCTCGAACTCATTTTCAAGTTGTAAAAACCGGCTCAACTCTGATCGAACTCAGCTTCAAACTGAGCCGATACACAAGCTTTTTCAAGTAGAGTCGAGTGAGTTGACCGAGCTAGCTCGGTTCGTGTACACTCCTAATGCCCACCTCTAGTTTCACCTAAGCCGCTCTCCTTTTGAAGCCAATTGCCTTGTGTGACACACACCACCGACTTCTAAGCCCTAGGCCCACCATTGAATGGTGCATCTGACTGATAGGGTAGATGTTTGACACGCATCACGTTGGGGCCCATATAGCTCATACATCATGGGAAGTTTTCTTGAGCTCGACTGCATAAAACCATTTCCCAAGGACACAATATCCCAAAAATCAGCCATAAACGGACTGTGGGCCATACCATATAAAATCATAAGAAGACATACCTAAATCATATAAAAACACTTGGTGGGGCTCATCTGAAATTTGGATACGTTTGAAACTTGGTCTAACCCCTCATCCAATTGAGACACAAATAATGGATGGGCTGGATTTGTGAATGACATTTCGGTGGGCCCAAAAAATAATTATGAATGTTTTAACGGGAGAATAACCCCTCTCAAGTTTTGTATGTGGTGTGGCTCACAAAAGTCATGGATTGACTTGATTTTTAAGCCTAAGGCCCACCATGGAATGGTGCATCTGACTAATGGGGTAGATTTTCGACACGCATCGCGGTGGGGCCCACACAGCTCGACCTCAGGTCGGTGGTGTTTGGGACACCACCCAATCCGCTTTCGATTTCCTCTTGGAGCCCTAGGTATTCACGTCCTTCGCATATGTATAGACGTATAAAAAACAAAATAAAAAATCAAAGAAAAATAGGCGGGTTCAACTGGTACAGGCACCACCACAACTCGTGGTCGGGCTTTTTTGGGGCCCACATAAATTTTGAATCAAATCCAACCATTCCATCGTGTCCTTCACCTCACGATATCCGTATAAACCAAAAATCAGGATGATCTAAAACGTATATTTGCTGCAAATAAAGGAACACTGTAAAATCATTACTAAGACCTATAAATTCATATTGTGTGGCCAAGATGGGCATTATAATGACATGATTTTTTGTAAAACCATTAATGATATTGATTATCGTCTGATTAATGGATTAGATTTAAATTTAAAACATTTTGGGTCCCACAAACAATGGGAAGGTTTTATTGCTTGACCGTCTCATCCTAACCGTTCCTTGTGATATGGCTCACCTGAGTTTCCATTCGACCTTAATCCTGGCCTGATGGCCTAACATCCAAGGGCGAATCTAATGGAAGGAGTGGATATGATACAAAGTTGATGTGGGCCTCACAGAAGCTTGTGCTAGTCCCCGTACGATACGAGCGGTATAAAAATGAGAGAGAACAACAGAGAAGTAGATCAACTCCTCTCAGCTAAACTCTCTCTGTTTTCGCCGAAACTGAAAAAAGAGTACGTTTTCTTCCCCCTTTCAAATCGAAATTTCATTTTGTTTTATTTTTAATCTCTTCTTTTCTTTTTCTCAAGTTGGTGTGGAAGGAGGAATATAGGCAGATTTTCTATTTTCTTCCTTAAATTCTGTAGTGGGTTTGGTGGTATCTCAAGCTATTTCAAGAATCCATAGAAAATGGTATTTGATCGTTTTAATACTGTTAGAGTTCTTGGTTTGAAGTTTATGAACTGGGTTTTTTGAATTTGTTTGTTTGCTTTCCATCTTCAGTATATGAATGAAATGGGTTAATTGGGTTTTCTCCATTTCCTAGATTTCTATCTTTTTTATTGGTTTTGGTGGTCACTGGAATTAGAAAAAAGTATTTTGATTGTGCCCATGAATTCAAATGTTTGAGTTTTGATTTCTGTCCTTTAAAAAAAAAAACAATCTTCATTAGCCGGTGATTTTTTATTTGAAATCTCATCTGGGTTTTTTGAGTTTTTAAATTTTCTGTGTTTCTTTTCTGGTTTTTGGGGAGTTTTAATATTCAAGGAGAAGTTTAAGAGATATTCGGGTGGCTTTTCAGATGGCGTTTGGTTGAATGGGATTGAAATGGAAATTTCTAGTTTCTGATTAGAGAGTGCAATTTTGGTTTTGTCTGTAAATCATCAGAGTTTGGGGTTTCTGGGTTTTCGTTGGGGGGTTTAATATTTCAAGTAGCAGTTGAGAGAAAATGCTGGGTGATTTTTTCCAATGGTGTTTGGTTGGGTAGGATTTGAAGATTCTGATTAAAGAGAAGGCAATTCGATTCTATCATCATTTGAAGGAGAAAAAAGATGGGTCATACTTTGTTCTTGCAACAATCAATAGGCAATGCTTCTTGTTCTCATGGATTACACCCGTGCTGCGACCATTTGAAAAGTAACTATGGTTTTATTCTCCATTCGTCGATTCGATTTTCTCCGGTTCACCGTGACTGTTTGATGAAGGGCGAGCTTAAATTCGCATGCTGTTTACGCTGCAATGGCATTTTCGGTTTAAAACGAAATGGGCTTTTGCTGCAATGTAGAGGGCAGCAGAGAAGTGTTTGCATTGATAGAGTTAATGATAGCAGCAAAGAGAACCGTGAGTTCGAAAGAACTATAATGGGTACGAGTAATAGATTGAGAGAACCTCGATCTGATTCTAAAAGGCCATCGCAGTCGAGTTTGCTGTTGCTTTTGGGTTTCGAAGGGCCCTTTGTTGAAAATGATGAGGAATCGAACAATGCCATCTTACACACTTTCTGCAAGAATGGGAAGTTGGGCGAAGCCTCTAATTTGATTGATGTGATGTCACGGATTGGTCAGATTCCTGACTTCCCGTCCTGTATAAACATAATCCGGGGTCTGATTAAAGTGCAACGGATTGAGAAGGCGCACAAGATTTTGGACATCATGGTTATGTCGGGAGGGGTCCCAGATAACATCACGTACAACATGTTGGTCGGTGGTCTCTGTAAGAAAGGGCAGTTGAAGTCTGCGATCGAACTTCTTGACAGCATGAGCTTGAGTGGTTGCCCCCCTGATGTGATCACATACAATACCATTCTTCGGTCTATGTTTGAGCAAGGTCAGTTCGATCAGGCAGTTGGGTTTTGGAAGGATCAGTTGAGGAAAGGCTGCCCTCCGTATCTGATCCCTTACACCGTTCTCATTGAGTTAGTCTGCAAGAACTGTGGAATGGAACGGGCCATGGAAGTAATGAATGATATGGCGATCGAAGGCTGTTATCCTGATATCGTGACCTATAACTCCTTGGTGAACATGGCTTGCAAAGAAGGAAAGCATGAAGATGCTGCATTGGCGGTATTCGATCTTTTATCACGTGGGTTTGAGCCTAATGCTATCACCTACAACACCCTTCTCCACTGCCTATGCAGCGGTGGCAGTTGGACTGAAGCTGACGAGATTCTTTCAATCATGAACAAGATGTCCCATCCTCCTACCGTCGTCACTTACAATATCTTGATCAACAGTCTCTGCAAGTACGGACATTTAGACAGGGCTATTGATTTCTTAGATCAGATGGTTTCTCAGGGCTGTTCTCCTGATATAATCACATACAATACTCTTTTGGGTGCTCTTTGTAAGGAGAGCATGACTGATGAAGCGCTCGATATACTTCACTCTTTAGGTGCTATTGGGTGTTTTCCTGTCCTGATCACCTACAATACTGTCATTGATGGGTTAGCAAAGAAGGGGGATATGGAGAAGGCAATGGAGCTTCTGAGTGAGATGATCACCCAAGGGATTAGGCCTGATGACATTACTTACAGTTCGTTGATTGGCGGTTTGTGTAGGAAGGATCTGTTGGAGGACGCTGTGGAGATGCTGAGGGAGATGGGCCGAAGCAATCATAGGACAAGACCGAGTACTTACGGTATCGTGATCCAGGCACTGTGCAGAAAAGATAGGGTTGATGCTGCCATCCAAATTCTTGATATGATGACGTCAAGCCGATGCAAGCCCAATGAAATCATTTACAGTGCTCTGATTAGAGGAATAGCATCTGCTGGGATGGCTAGTGAAGCGATTGAATTGCGGAAGATGCTGGTTGAACGGAAGGTTCTTAGAGAAGAATCAACAGTTGATTGAGTTGGGTAGACATGATGCAAACTTTATATCGATTTCTATACCATCTGATTAGAGATCTGCTCGGCATTTGGCCGGAAAATTTTTGGCGTCAGTTGTAATTCAACCGGTAATTACTCTCACCTTCTTCATCAGTTATTACTCACGGCTGTTTGATTTTGAGATACATGCATTTACATAGAAGTCTCTGGTCATAAGTAGGATGCCCCAAATCAATATCTGGGTATGTTTAAGTTCTGGCCAGAAATGTTCTGGACATTGATTTTGGGCGAAAAGGTCATGGATAAATGGTCTTTGGCACAAAAAACTTCCCACTTTTATGCCACCCCAGACGCACTGGGGAATGGATAGCCATCGAACAAAATAGCTATTCTGCTTGTGACTTGTGGTACCTCCATCCTCCAAATGCACACTAAACCATGATCTAAGGTAAACAGATAAATACCATAAGGTTAATCTATAATCTATGCTAGTTTGCAGTAAAAACATCCTTGCATGATGTGTCTTTACGAATGTGATCCATAACTTATCTTTTCAACATGGAATTGAAATATAGCTGAACTGTGATTGTGTCATTTTGATCTGTGATTGTGTCATTTTGATCTCTCTCTCTCTCTCTCTCTCTCTCTCTCTCTCTCCCCCCCCCCCCCCCCCCCCGTGAAAAGATTACAAAATTTGTTAAGAGCCAAAAAACATATAAATGACCTTAAGCAAAGGTGGTGGTGACCGTTTTGTCTTCCCGCCCAGCTCGGGAATTAAAAAAGCACTGACAAACCTTAAAAAACACCAGAAAACAAGAACGAGATGACTGAAGCTGATCACTCAAAGATGAAGTCAACCAAAGACAATATACTCCCAGTACCTTTTTAGGGTAGAGAAAGAAACTCCATTGACATTCGGCAGCGGTAACGCCCATTCATAAGACAAGGAGTTTATGGGCCGCTTTGTGTGATGGAATCCACAAACAACACTTTGCCTTAAATAAATCTAGCATCTCTCTCTCTGTATCCTCATCCTCATAGGATAGCATAGGGAACAATCTTCCAAATGAGTTTACCATGGTTATAAAATGGACCAGCTGACCATCCTGCGATAACCTAAAATACAGAGCTATTAATCACCAACTGAATTCTGAATAGTTGCAAAAAATAATCCCAAACTGCCTTGCATAACTGAGTAACGCGAGAAAAGATGATAATCTGATTCGAAAATGGTAGCCCACCTACTGATTGGACCGGATTTACTTTTGTGCAATGTTAGACGGCTACATGGTGCTAATCTTGAGGGCCCATGAGAAGCTACAATGAGAAGAAGAAGAAAGATGGAAGAGAGAAACAATGTAAGAGAGAGAGCAAGAACATGAGATGTTTAGTAGTAAAAATGTGAATGAGCCCGATGGGCCTTATTACATGGACTTGTGAATGGGCCTTATTCAACTATTAACCTTTCAATACTCCCCCTTAAGCTGGGGAAGCATCCCAACGAGGCCCAACTTGGAATAAGGGCTACTAACATAATCAAACCTAAGAAAGAAAGAAATTCTTCTCTAACATCATCCGTCAAACTGAAGGTGTCTTTGAAAAGAAGAACTTGAGTTTGGAGAGGCACATAAAAGATTTCTTAAAAATAGAAAAAATAAAATAAAAAAGTAGTGTGGGTGCGGAGAGTAGTGCTAACTGTGATGAGAGGCGAGCATGCGGATGAGAAGTGGAGGCAATGAGTTGACCAATAACTTCAGGCGAATAGACACTCCTACAACTTTAGTAATGTGAGCCACTGGAGCAACCATTTGGCACAAATGAGTCTGGATCAACTATCTAGCCTAACCAAGGCTGGGCCAACTGCCCAACACAATCATAAGTTCGGACAACTATCCGGTACAAATAAGAATGGATCAATTGTCCAATATAAACAACGAGTTTGAGCCAACTGCTTGGAGTAAATAAGACTAGTACAATCAAAAGTCTAAGCCAAGGCTGGGACAACCACCTAGGCCAAATAGCCCGAACCAACTGTCCGATACATAAGGGTGTCCAGGCCAACTACCCAGTATAAATGCTGGTCACATCACACATCTTGGCAAGGAGAGTCCGAAATGAAAAAGTTGCCAAGTCGTTGAAAGAGTTGGTGGAGAAGAGGCGAGCACACCCCACAATAAGAAACAATCCAGTCAAACACCTTGAACTTGGATGTCCAACAATACCTCCAACCATTCAGCAAAAAGAAAAAAAGAATAGAATAAGAATTTTTAGCAACATCTTCAAGCGGACAGCAGAAAAATCAGCAAGGGTTTCAACTGCATATTAAAGAGGCTTCAAATGCAACAACACATGATGTAAAATCCTAAAAACAATCCAACCACAAGCCATTTCCTTCTCACAAATCACAACGAGTTAGTGAAAAACGGCTTCATGACTCTTTAAAAAAGAAGAATGAAAAAGAAGAATGAAGGGTGGAGGGAAAAGGGTTAATAAGAAGCTATTGTTGTGCATGGAAAGAAGGGAACCGCCACTTGTTGAAGAATGACGGGTGAAGGTAAAAAGGTTGATAAGAAGCTGTGTCGGGAAGGAAATAGGGAAGGGGTAAAGAAAGAAAAGAAGATTAAGAAGATAAGGAAGAGAAATACTACTTGTTAAGAAAGATTAGAAAAATAAAACTTATAGAGTTATGAGAAAGAAGAAGGAAAAGAAAATTGAAGGAAAAAAATGGAACCATTGAGAATTAGGAAAGGAAACACAAAAATATGCAAAAACCTGCCTTAATAGAAGAAATTAGCAAACCAAATCCAAAGTAACAAAAAATCTGCTTCAACAGGAGAAATCCAACAGACACTAGTCAAGACAACAAAAAAATCTGCTTCAACAGAATTTTTTTAGCAAACCCTAGCTAAGGTAACTTGAAAATCAGCAAATCCTTAAAAAAAAAAAATTCTTTAAAAAAGAATGGAAGAATAAGAAAAAAAGTGAAGGGAAAAGAAGAATAAACCTTAGAAGAAGAAGAAGAAGAAGAAGAAATCCTAGAGCATTTAGGCTCTAATATTATGTTAAACGTTTACATGATGCTAATCTTGAGGGCCCATGAAAAGCTGCAATGAGAAGAAGAAGAAAGATGAAAGAGAAAAACAATGAGAGAGAGAGAGAGAGAGGGGAGAGATGGCAAGAATATGAGATGCTTAGGGTGTGCTGAAACCCTAGCCCTCTCTACTCTTATTTGTAATAGTAAAAACATAAATGGGCCCTATGGGCCTTGATACATGGACTTGTGAATGGGCATGATGGCCTTATTACATGGATTTGGGCCTAATGGCCCTTATACAACTATCAACCTTTCAACACCCCCCTTAAGCTAGAGCATCCTAATGAGGCCCAGTTTGGAACAAGGGCTAAGATAATCAAAGCTAATAAAAAAAGAAATTCTTTTCTAAACATGAAATAACATCTACACAATCAAACTCATCTGATGGACTGTTTGGATATGCACCTGTAACGTTGGGACACGTGGTGGCGTGTGCATGGGATGCACTGTACAAGCATGTGGGCTTAGCAAAGCTTTCTTTAAATTATTCCACTGTAAAGCATTTTGTTTACAGTGGCAATCCGCACAAAGGCCTGCACTCTGGGAGGGATGGGAACTTTCCACGGAAGAGCACAAGGGTGACATACTCATAATTTAGCTATCGTTGATTTGGATGAGAAGATTCTGCTGGAGGACCACTTCCAAAGCTTACATTCCTCATTCAAGAGGTCTGAATTATCTGCATAAGGAGGCTCCAACAGGGCAGTGAAGTCCTCCATCCTGGCCTTGGAGGCAAGGATTCCACACCACAGTGCTCCCTAGGGGTGCAACTCGGGCAGGTTGGGTTGGGTTGAGGGTCAACCCGAGCCCAACCCAACCTCAGGAGGACCCAACCTGCAACCTGATTCAACCTGAATTCCTCTATACTCGACCCAACCCGACCCAGATACATGCGATTATTCCCAACTTGACCCAACCTGACCAAGATTTTCTTAACCCAAACCCACCCCAATTTGAACTCAGGTTGGCGTTTTCCAACCCAAGTTCGACCCGAAGACCTGCACAGCCCAACCCTACCTGACACGACTCAGGTGTATCCGATTGACCTGAACCCAAATTGCAGCCCTTGCCCCCATCCCCACCAATGCATTAGCATTCTCTGACCATTGCTTCTTTGTTCAAAGCTAGGTAATATAGAGAGGGATTGGAAGTCTCCAAAGGCATCTCCTCTATCCACAGAATCAGATATGGTTTTCTCTACCTGCCCCAAACCTTGTCCCTTGAATAAACCCACTTTACCTAAACAAAATGGTTGTCAGCCCAGAACGGTTTCATCTTATTCTGCTTGATGCCAGGAACCATTTTGGATATTAACATGTTGGTCTTGAATCTTGATATCATACCATCAATATCATGCAAGAAGAAGCAAACAAAATTACCATCTTCAGAATATCAGGACAACTGTCTTAACAGTTAACAACTCAATCCGTGGATTTAGGATCTGACATTTACAATGTTGAGGTTTTGAGTTCAAAGGAGTGGAAGTCGTCCTTGAGATTACCCTCTGATAGATAGTTTCTAGGTCTGTTTCTCTCCATTGCTGCTTGATGGAATGTGATTTTGTTTTTTCAGATTTACAGTCTTAACAGTTTCTGGTTCTGTTTCATTCCATTGTTGACGTGAATGCTTGTTGATGAATCTCCTAAACATGACTGTTAATCTTTTTAAAATTTTTTTTATTATGATTATTATTATTTTTTGAAAGATAAAGATGATTTTATTAAGAGAAGCGCACTGAGATGGTGCTGAATTTCAAACTAAAAAAGTAAAAAATAAATAAAAATCCTTCGACCCACTTTTACAAGATGCTCACTCCACAACAAAACCCATTGCCCTCATCGAAGCCTTATCAACACTATTGCTAACTTTACAAAAACATCTCCCATTCCTTTATTCCCATAAAGCCCAGAGGACAGCCAACAGACATAGTAATGCAGGGGCATTTTCACACTGGGCTCGAGTGGGGTAGCCTGTGGGATGCGGGGACACACTCGGGGTGGGCGGCCTGTGTGAAGTGGGTGGCTCGTGTGAGGCGGTACCCATGTGATGTGGGGCCCACGAGGGAGGTTCGGCCGAGGTCCTAACCCATGCGATGTGGGCCCTGGGTTATGAGATAAAGGGATTAATTCGCCATGCTCTAACAGTTTGACCTTTTAAAGCAAGTGGTTAATTGTCCTGCATCACATAGCCTCCACAGAGCCTTATCCTAATTCCGAAGGCCCATGCCATGCCATAAGATCTCTGCCAGAATTTGGCATGGTCACCGAGTCATGAAAACTCCCAAGGAAACCAAACCACTACTGATCCACAAACGGACAGTGGATGAAGTGATGGTTCACTGTTTCGGCATTTGTCATACACATAAGATAGATATTAGGAATCATCATTGAGCGTTTCTGAAGGCTATCTGCCGTCAGCACTCTCCCTTCTGACTAACCAACTGAAAGTTGCAATCTTGATGGAGCTCTCTACGACCAAACGTATTCCATTTGCATCCCGACACTTCCCTACTTGGCTCATGCATATCATAAAAAGACAGAATGGAAAAGCATCCAGATTGTTCCCACCTCCAAACCATCTTATCCCAATCCCCACTAACCAGGTGGCAATGTTGGATTTGATCTAATAGCAACATGAACTCATCCGCCTCTTCATTGGTGAGAGATCTACGGCATTCGAGAGACCACACAGACTCCACAATAAGAGTAGCATTGTGAAACTGGAATATTGCAGAATGAAGACAATCGAGCAATCCTCCAAAATAGATCTCGGAAATAGCCATCACCGATCCAAACATCTTTCCAAACCGAATTCTCTCCCCATTACCAGAGAGAAACTGATCCCTTCAAAGAACTTCACCTTCTCGGCCACAACCCCCTTCCAGATTGCTGAAGCTCTTTACCTGGAGGAGTCCCTAGTGCACCACCCACCCTCATTACACCCATACTTGTTGGCGATAGATTCCCTTTAAAATTATGTCTTTCTTGTATTAATGATTTATTTATTTAGGGGGAATTATAGGAGTCTAAGCCTCAACAAGTGTGCAGATGCTCCTAACTCCTTAGATGTGGGGCTTATGGTTTGGCGATCCGAACTGAACGGTCTCCATTAGGGCTGCAATGTGGATGGGTATACCAAAAAGGGAAGAAAATACCCTTCAATTGGTAACCCACAGGTAGAAAGAAAGAAATACAACAATGTTTCACATTCAATGGGAAAAAATGTCAAAGATTGAAAGGTTAGGATCTTTCTATGTGGGAGATGTTTGGAGCATCTGCCCATTGACTGTTGGCCCCCCAAAACAACAATCTAGCAACTACACATGGGCCTCACTTGTACCATAATAGTAGCCTAAGGGGTCGTTTGGGAGCATGGATTTGGAACCTTAGATTTCAATTCTTGGATATTCAGTTGTGTTTGGCAACCTGGATTTTGAAAATCCTGGAATTCAGAATGTGTCCGACAACCTGGATTTTGACTTTGGAGATACTTAGAATTCTTTTATGTATATTCGCAGGATGATGAGTGCAATGAGGTAATCTCCAATACTAAAATTTGACATATGAGCATACCCATTTAAGAAAATCATTATATTAAGCCCATTGTAAGATAGGTTTGGCCTCAAAATAAGGCAATTCTAAGCATTAGGTAGCCCACAAAAGGTAAGCGTAATAATTTCATAAGCGATTGCATAGGTGGCCCAAAAATCCCATATTTCTTTTTGAGAGGTAAATTTCTCTATGGTATAGCCCACATAATCATATTGTATAGCTATACTTTTTAGCATCTCATCATTATGGTGCAAATACAAGTGAAAATATCAAAAGATGCGAATAAGTGTGAATACTTTAAAGAGAGTCGAAGATAGTTGAAATCGAAAGAGCATGAAAATTCTGGATTTTGAACCACCCCAGGATTTCAATTTCTAACAGTCCAAAATTCAAGATTTTGGATGAATGTGACCCCTAAGAAAAACATGCATAGACCCTTTAATTTCTACTTGGTTTCAATTCATTTGTTTTATTTATTTATTTTTATTTTTATTTTTATCTGAGATGTGTTCCTATTCCCATGTTATTTTTAACCTGAGATGGTTTTAATTTGCACGCTCAAATCATAAGCGACACACTCCCATACGCACAAGATAATCAAATCCATTATCTGATATTACTATTGATGAATTATACTCCTGATATTCTTAGAATTTCGTTCCTGTATATTCACAGGATGGTGAGTGCAATGACGTAAATTGTCTCTAATATTAAAATATGACATAAAAGTGTAGAGGGTAAGAAAATCATTACTCAGAGCCTATTGTAAAATAGGTTTAGCTTCAAAATAAGATAATTCGAAGCATCAGGGAACCCACAATAGGTGAGCGCACTAATTTCACTGGTGGTTGCATAGGTGGCCCAAAAACTCTCTCTATATATTTTTTTGGGTGGTGGTCAATTTTTCTATAGTGCGGTCCACATAATGGTTGCATAAAGTTGTTTTTTTTGAAGTGGATTAGGTGTTACCCAACGTGGCTGCATATCATGTTCAGTTGCTTGTCAGAAAAAGGGTTGAGTACGTACTCGAACTGGCCAGCTCGGCTCGATTCGGTCATTAGGTCAGGCCAGTTCGAGCCGAGTTTGAGCCTGTACGGCATTTTCTCAAACACATGAAGTGCACTTTCAATTTCTCACAGTTGACAGTTATTTCATCAAACACCCAGTAGACAACATCAAAATCAATATCCAAGGTTAGTTTTATCATGTAATGTCTGTATTTTTTTGGTAGTGATTTGTTTCATATTCATACCTTCCTCGCCACCGGCCGATCCCATGGAGAATATGTCCACCTGAAACAACACTTTGTTGAGTCATTTCATCAAACACTTGGTGAGCAACATCGATATCAAAATAACCGGGTCACCAAACTAGCTCAATACGAGTTGAGGTTTGATGTGAGTTGATTCAAGCTCAGTCAAGTTCAAACTCTCCAAAAATCAGCTCAACTTGGCTTGAACTCAGTTTCGAACCGTGTCGAATTGAGCTTTTTTGAGTTGAGTCGAGCGAGTTAACCGAGCTAACTCGGTTCGTTTACAGCTCCAAATTCATCACTGAAAGGGCTTGGGCATGTTTGTTTAGGCTCACATGGGCCCAAGCTGGGGTCCGGCCTAGATAGTTTGGATCGTTTCAGATGAGGTTTTGGATCGTTTCAGTCTAAGATATTGGATCCAGCCCATAAATGGTAGGACCCATCAGTTCAATGGTCTGGATCACATGCACACATTGTGCGCGGAATGCCCTGCGTAATTTCTCTCTAACACCAATCCTTTCTTTTCCAGATGAGGTTTTGTATTAGCAAGAGTGGCACGTAGTAAACACATGCACTGAAAAATGTCTAGACGTCCATCTCTACCGTCCAATTGATGATCATGGTCTAAAATTAACGGACCAGATGTTCCTAACCATCCAATCAATACTTTTTGAAACTGATCCCCCGTCAACACCATAAGCCCAAAAATCACATTGATCAGATAGCCCTGACTATTAAAGGTGGATCTGGATCATCCATCTGGTAGCAGCCTTACTGTAGATGGCCCACCATTGAAAGTAAAACTCAACTTGCAAATAGGAATTGCTAGATAGTTGTTATCTCAAATCAAAACGTTTCAATTTGTGGGACCCTTTGTAGATTGGATTGATTAGAGGACGCTTCTTATTGATGGACATGTATTTGTTGAACTTGGACATCGACTATTTCCCATCTCAACCGTTCATTAGTTGTCCACCCACCATCCAATTGGTATAATACCTCCAAGGCATTTTTTTTTTGGGGTCTATGGTGGGTCCCATGATTTAATTTGATGTGTTTATATTGATGCAACTACAGGACAGGATCGGATTAGGTGCGATCCTTACCGTCCATCAATTTTACAGGATCATATTAAGACATGAGCCCAAAAATGAAGTAGATCTAATTCTCTTGTGGAACATACCATGGATGCTTGTGAAAAAGACCATGGATTTTTTCTAGCAAGTAGGTTAGTTTAATTACATTCCACCACATCAAGGATCCAACCTCAGTGGTTTCCCTGGTCCACTGAATCAGCTTCCCTTGGTATGATGATGATTGCTTGTATGGTAGACCATGAGATTTGCGTTGGATATAATGAAATGGCTGTCAACGAGCCAGCCCTGGGGTTGGTCTTGGTCCGGATTTTGAACTGTTTCGGGCTGGGCTATGTAAAATTTTAATTTTGGCAAGCCCGATCCTGGCCCATTGACACCTCTGAGTGGATCAATGTATTCGACTTTCTAAGTTTCACAACTCCCAACGTAAGTTGGGCCTGGGGTTAGTATCGTATCGGATTTTGGGCCGTGCCTATGTAAATTTTAACTTAACAGGCCCAAGATCGGCCCATCGACACCCCTAAGTGGATCAATGTATTTGACTTTCTAAGGCCGCCTGAATCTGAAATCTGAAGTAAAAAAACTTGTTTGATAACAAACATCTGAAATGTGTTAAATTGACACATTTGCCCCTATCTCCCAATATAAGCTGGGCTTGGTGTTGGTCTCAGCCTGGATTTTGAATTTTTGGGGCCCGAATGATGCAAAATTTTAATTTTGGCAGGCTGAGCCCGGCCCATTGACACCACTAAGTGGATTAATGTATCCAACTTTCTAAGTGTCCCAACTCCCAATGTAAGCTGGACCTTGGGTTGGTCTCGGCCTGAATTTTTAACTATTTCATACTAGGCCTATGGAAAATTTTAATTATGATAGGCCCAACCCTGACCGTCCCATGATCGACCTGACATTGGGTTGGGCTTGGGCAAGATGTATCGAGTCCGATCTCAGGCTTGGGCTATACAAACACCAACCTGATACATCTTGGGTCGGGCTCAGGTTGAGGTCTTAGGTTGCCTGACCCAACCTGAACCCGATCAGTATATAAGTAACTTATAAATTATAATTGAGTGTGGATTGTATGTGTTGAAGATATAGGAAATTCTGGTGCTGTCGAGTCTCATTGGTCACATCATTTTCGATGACTCAAGCTAACAAGAAATGTTGGATTTCTCTCTCCCAAATAGCTTGTGTTCTACACAACACAACTTCTAAATGAGTAGTTGTCTTATATTTTAGCTTATTTGTTTAGAATAAATGAAGTTCTTTATGATAAATAACTACATATATAATTAATAAAATCATGAATATAAAAAATAAGATGTGTATTAAAATATAATAAACTAATGCAATTGTTAAAATATTAGCATGTATCCACCCGATCAACCCCACCAAACCCGCTTGGGTTGAGAATTCCCAACCCAAGGTTAGGTTAAGTTGGGTTGGATTCAGTTAGGGCTGAGGTATAAGAACCTTGGTTACGGTTGAGCACCAACCCAACCCAACCCAACCGACTTTCAGCCCTACCTCCGCTCCCGATGTACACAGGATCGCTATAACTTTTAGGCACTGGTTTCTAATAAAAACAGGACTCAGTGCGCTGAGGCACTGGTTTCTAACTCGAAAATCTAATCCTTTAGGTGGAAATCGGATTGCGTACGGAGTTACTCAGTGTGCTTTTATTGTACTGAGTAAACTCATTTGGGACTATTATGAATGTGTGTATGTTATCCATGCCGTCCATCCGTTTTTTCAGCTCATTTTAGCGGTTGAGCCGAAAATTTAAGCATTCCCAAAGCTCAAGTGGACCACACCACAGGAAACAGTGGGAATAATGGCTTCCACCGTTGAAACCTTAGTAGGGACGACAGTGATGTTTATTCTTCATCCACCTGTTCATAAGATCACACAGACATGGATGAAGGGAAAACACAAATAACAGATTGATCCAAAACTTCTGTGGCCCCCAAGATATTTTCGACGGTAGAATTTCAATTCACACTGTTTCCCTGGCGAGGTCCACTTGAGATTTGATATACTTCGACCTAAAATTATCTGTTAAAATGTATGGACGGAGTGGATATAATATGTAAATCATGTGGACCCCACAGAGTTTACTCAGTAGCTTAGCGTGTTGAGTTACTCAGTACGCAATCCGCGTCCCTTTCGGTGGTTACCTTCAAACAGACGGTCAACAGAAAAAGTACATCAACGGTCCACATTTAACTGAAAAAATTTATAGATTGGATGGTTAGGATCTTCTAGGGCCTATTTGGTAGGGGCCTGCTTGTGTGACTGACACTTAAAAAATATTTCATCTCATTTCAGTTAATCACAAATACATGTATGGGAACTTTCTCATGCACTTAGTTTCATTGGTATTTTTTGGCATCCACATTACCCATCTGGACCGTCCATTAGGTCCAGTCCACACTCCATATTTTTTAATATGCCCTGCACGAATCAATTTAAAATCCGGGTCGAGACATACCCCAGGCCCGGCCCTTTGACAGCTCTAATTGGATCATTAGTCAATATATATTAAAGATCCTTAGGATCATTTGATATTTATTACCTATATACAACTAACTAAAACGAGATGAACTCATTTTCAGGCATCTACCAAACGGGCCCTTAATCAACAATCAGGCCGGACAGATGAACGGCAAGGATCTCTCGGACATGTGCCTAAGGAGATTTGAGTGCTTGATTAAATAACTAAAAATAGATTTATGGCTGGAGAAATTTCTTTCAGAATCTGGTATACCAGAATCCAATGTTTGGTGAGGGTTTCCCCATTTTCAACAATGTTTGGTGTAATATCTACCAAACAAGCAGCATCAGCGGCTTGAAATTGGAACAATGTTAGGTAAAATAAAGGCCTGGTTTCAGTGTGTCCATGTCAAACAGCATTAATGGCTCTAGTACAATTTGGTGTGTTTGGATGTCAATGAAAATTCCAACTTTGTCGGATCATGATTTTAATATAGGCCCGTTTGGATTATATGATTACAAGTTTCAAAATTCATCTGATTTTCTCAAGTCATTGAATGTCGCAAAGTTATAATCATGTGATAATCTCATTGATTAGTATAAAAGAAGATCTCATGCAGTCTATGATAGTCAAGGCTTACTGTGAAATAGATGGTTATCCTTTCTACCAGGCGTTTTGGGTAGGGGTTGCAATGGGCCAGGGTAGGGTTACCCTAGCCTGCCTCACCTATGTAGAGGGCACCACAAATACATTCTTTGGAAGCCTAATGAAAGTGGAAGTAGTCCACCAAAACTGAGCCTAGTCTTACATAGGGAATGAAGTAAGTGAGACTAGGCATGTTAGAAGAAATTTATAACAAATTGTTGTTTGAAGTATGGACTGTAAAATAATTACAACTTTTGATCCGAGCATTATTAAAAATTAGGAAAAGTTTATTATTTTTAAAAGTTCTTGCATTCTTGTATCGCCTTATTTTTTGAATTCTCAATTCAACATAGGATTTTCATCTCTTTTCTTTTAGAAATTACTTGTAGTAATGCCGAGAGTGCTTCAATAAAATTATTTGGACTTTTACTTTTGACAAATTAGGCTTTATAAGAATTTTGCTATTTCAAATAATTAAGAGTTTTATTATTTTGAGTAACTTATAATGAAATAATCTTAGTACCACTTTTTTTTTTTTTTTTTTGAAATCTTGTGGATTCAAGAATGAACCTTGCCTTAGCCTTATTTGGGCTAAAGGACTTGGCCTTGGGGTGGAGGCCAACCTGACTCTAACCCTTTGAGTCCTAGTTTCAACCTTACTTGAGCTTACAAAGTCATTTGCAGCTTAGGGCAGGGCCAACTTTGACTTGGCCTTACCCCATTGAGCCTTGGTCTTGGCCCTGAGGTCAAGGCCAAGCCATGCCTGCAAGTCAAAAAGTGAAAAACTCAAAAGATTTAAATCAGGCATTATAAGAAATTTTAGAGGATATTATAATGAATTTCATTATATAAATGGTTTTGATCATTACACTATGTTCTTGAATCTTAAAGTGCATTTATGTTAACTCACTCGAAAGCGTCTTCAAACCATCCATTCTTTTATATAATGGTGGCCCATTTGATGATTGGACTTGACCGATGGGCAGGGCCGATCGTCATTCATCATTTACTCGGCCAATGACGAATGGCCTAAAATGCCGCTTATTAATTTTCAATTTAGCTTTATATAATTGTGTCAAAATAATAAAATACTTCATATAATAATAAATTCTGAACTAAAAAAGAGAAAAAGAAAACATAGAGATGTACCTGTTTGCACATAAAAGACACAAAGTGCATAAAAGCGGGGAGAAGACTACATAAAATATGGTCCTTTCATTTGTTTTTATTTTTCATGTCCTTTGTGATGATAGGTGAGCATGGCCCACTGGCAATGTCAAGTGGGTATTGATAGCTTTCTAACCTGTCCATTTGATTGCAATGAGACAACTCCCTTTTTTCCTGTCCCTCATCCTTTGATAGTACTAGTTGGAAGGGTTTGTTAGATCCACATGCACCTCTTTCCTTCTCCACAATCAGGTAAACATGCCCACACGTGGGACATCCGAGACCGACCATCCGGCGGGCCCATCCAATGAATGTGCACCATCAACAAATTTTCTAAATCATCCATCCTGGCCAGCTCATCTACGTGGTGGGACCCAACTGATGCACGGATCAAATGTCACAAGCACATGCCAGGCTGGCATGTGTGGACGTGCATGGACAGGTTGTGGTTGCAATCATAGTGACAAATCTCAATTTTCAGATTTTGATGTTTTTGTCATGATATTATCCAAAAAATATAGTTCAAAATGCAATATTAAAAACAATTATTATACATTAAGATATGATCTCAAAATTTTTAATATATAAGTATAAATGAATTGTCCAAACTTCTAAATATTTCTACATTAAAGTATTGAAAAATATATAATAAATTTTTTTTTTCAAGATTCTCAAAATCGCATAATATTATCACGATTTTATCAATTTTCTATAAGAATATCGTGAAAATTTTAAAATCTCATGAATTTATCGTAATGGATGCAGTCATGAAGTTTCATTATGACAACAACTCCAGTTCCTTTCGCATCGGAAGGCATCTACAATCTCAATTGCAATAAACTCTCCTTATGTATCAGCATTTTCCAACTGTTGCCAATTCTTTTGCCGGCCATTGTCCACATCATGGTGTTAGTTTCTTCCAACACATGGGACCAGTACTTGGTCCTTGATTACTACCTAAACCACATGGCCTCATAAAACACAATGAGTGCCCTAAGTTTGATTTTTTTTCTTTCTTTTTTCGAATGTTGTCTCCAATTCCAGATAATCAGTTGACAAATCTCTAACTTTGATTGTGATTAGACATTATAATCTATGACTAATCGTGATTTGCATTTTTTGTTCTTCGAGAAATTATTGCGAGAGGCGATGACACCATAACTTGTCATGTAGGCGCATCTTTCCCGCAATGTGCAACATGGGACCAGTACTTGGTCCTTGATTACTACCTAAACCACATGGCCTCATAAAACACAATGAGTGCCCTAAGTTTGATTTTTTTTCTTTCTTTTTTCGAATGTTGTCTCCAATTCCAGATAATCAGTTGACAAATCTCTAACTTTGATTGTGATTAGACATTATAATCTATGACTAATCGTGATTTGCATTTTTTGTTCTTCGAGAAATTATTGCGAGAGGCGATGACACCATAACTTGTCATGTAGGCGCATCTTTCCCGCAATGTGCAACATGGGACCAGTACTTGGTCCTTGATTACTACCTAAACCACATGGCCTCATAAAACACAATGAGTGCCCTAAGTTTGATTTTTTTCTTTCTTTTTTCGAATGTTGTCTCCAATTCCAGATAATCAGTTGACAAATCTCTAACTTTGATTGTGATTAGACATTATAATCTATGACTAATCGTGATTTGCATTTTTTGTTCTTCGAGAAATTATTGCGAGAGGCGATGACACCATAACTTGTCATGTAGGCGCATCTTTCCCGCAATGTGCAACTTGGGTAGGACATCTGTGACATGCACTTGTTATGCCGTATCGTGAGACTAGTTGCCTCAACATTCAGATTGATTTTCTACTAACCTGAAACATGCCTGCATATTGAGACTACTATAGTATAGGTCATACATACACAGATATATATGTTATATACAAGTATATGGATGGACATGAATAAATATATGGTGAAATGCTTTCATGGGACTGGTTCTCATGAGAACTCGTAAGCACCTTTTGACACGGGATGTTAGCGCAAAATCCAAATAATTCATTAGATGAGTCACCTCATGAAACTCTTAAGTCTAAGAATTAGCCCAATTCAAAATCTAGTGAGCCACACTTTCCGCTATGGCTGACCAGATTTTTGGATCAGGCTTTTGAGCGCCAGGGTTTTCATGAGGTGACTTATCTAGTGGATTGTTTGCATTTAGTACCCACATCACATGTCAAGAAAGTGTTAATGAGTTCCTATGTCAACATCTTTGTGTGTGTGTGTGTGTGGTTAAGATTTTATCAAATCGTGTGTATATTTTCATCATTCTCACTGACATAACATATATTAATTCATAATGTAGTCCCTAAGGGGGTATTTGGATCATAAGTTACTTTGGATAAACTACTTATGCCATAAGTAGATTATCTTGGTTTTTTACTTATTCAGCCATAGGTATGTTTGGTAACGCTAATGTGCTTATCAACTAAAAAGTAAATAAATATGTTTAGCTTCCAACATTACAAGTAATTATCCCTTAAGTTTGCTTGATCCCTCTCACATCTATCATCCATCATGTGGGGCCAACCTTTGATGTGGACCATTCATTGTGTGGGCCCCACCTTTGATGTGGGTTGTCCATCATATGGGTCCACCTTCGATGTGGGTCATTCATCATTATGACTCAACCTTTAACTTGCACCATTCATTATGTAGGGCCCACCTTTGATGTTGGTTGTCCATCAAGTGGGGTCCACCATCAATGTTATTGTCCATCACGTGGGGCCCACCTTCAATATCTACCGCCCATCATGTGGATCCCACATTTTATGTGGACCGTCCATTCATGATTGGACCTAACATTAGGACCATTAATGTAAACATATTATTCGCCCAATAAATCCTAATTAATTAATATGTATACATACTAATTAGCATACTTTTTTTAAAATCCAATTAGTGCTTCTATTGGAACCATTAATGGTAGCATACAGGCCCAAAGAGAACCCCATAACACAGACCCTAAACCTTTATTAGTAGCTAATCCCAATACCTAAAACCAGGAGCTTGGTTAGGATAATGCTAGACACATCTCTAAATATTAAAATAGGCCATTAGTGGGAACCCATAATCAAATCAAACCCGTAAAGCGTACCCAAATCCCTAATTAATCAATCCCGATGCCAAAAACACAATTCTCAATCATCTCATTATTCTTATTATTTGTGTGTTTTTCGGGTGGGTCGTAAAATCTAAATTGGTGTAATACATGATAATATACAATTAATAATATTTTTTAGTCAACCTTTGATGATTAATTGATTATGATGTAATAATATAATGCGGAAGTGGTGACTGGTTCCTCCACAATAAGGTTATATATTCTATTACTTTTATTCAACTACATGTAAAACTTATTCAATAGCTTGTGTCGGGCCCAACATGGCCTGTGTACAACATCCCACCCGCACATCAAGTGAGTCCACCATAATGATAAGATATCCCAAAACCCCACACTATAGAAAACAATGGACATCCACCCAAAAACATTCACGTCTACATAGTGGTCGACAAGATGGTTGGATTGGAATGATTTTTCGAGCATCCCACTAACATGGTGGGGTGACCCTAATGGACGGGTTGGATGCAAAATACACTCACACACACACCATGGTGGAACCCACGCACAACAGTTTTAGACAGCTGTTGAGGTACATAGTAGCATTTTTTTAATCAAGTACTTAGAAGATTATGACATAAATAATCTAAGTACTTTGATAGTCGAATAGATTGGTCTCGATTGTCCATTAGATCAAACATTCCACGGGCTATGATACAACAATCAGTTTGAAATAAGACGTATGTTGAAAAGAGACGTGTGTTGAAAAGAGAGATTAGATATCCAAATTCAACTTGCAAAATCAGATGGCTGAGATTGTCCCATCCATGTTAGGTCATTTAATGACCATGGGTTGACAAGTCCTTTTTTTTCTGAATTGAATTGATGTCTACCCAAATGTATTAAAAGATATGGTCCCTCGTGATGCCCTAAGTGCAAGGGAACTGTCCTCAGCTCAAGTGGTCAATGCTGTGGTCCACATCTTTTTTAAGCCTTTATCCATGGAGACTGGAGAGTTATTTGATACTCTGGAAGTGTATGACATCCGATGCACGAGGCATACATTAACTCAATTAAACCAAAAAGATTATAGGACTTACTTTTGTCCAAAATCCAGATCAGTACAACAATGCTAACTCTGATGCATGGACACTTAGGGTCATTTAGTTGATGATCAACGGTTATAAATGAATGCATATGGAAAAAAAATGCTCATTTGGTTGATGGTAAACAATAGTAAGTGTAATCAATGTGAAATGAAATGCAATAAAATCATGTGAATTTAAATCCTCTCAAAATTCTGAGAATCTGATGCAAATGCTAAAAACGGTTAGATTTGCAAAAGTGAGCCCCACTTTGATGGTTGAACGGATGTTTATTTATTTATTTATTTATTTTTGCCAAAGTATATATTTTGATAGGCTTATTGTAATTATTATGTTAAATGTTACATATATTAATTTAAAATATTAAAAATACTTAATGCATTTCAATTACTGGCATATAAGCACACTTGAGGATTCTAATTCGCATCCATTCCATTTACATATGATTTGGATTCTAATTATTCAAATTTCAAGTATCCAAATAAGCTTTATTTGTTGAAATGGGATGGTTGGATATATTCACGTTTAATCATCCAAAAAATGTCCACTTGATTGTCAATAAATCAAATAAGCATAATTTTTAGTTCATGATACATCTAAAATGTAATCCACAATTTGAATTTTTATATCCCAATTAATTTATAGGTTCCTACATACCATCCTTCAGACTCATTCAGTGTATCAAAGTATTTATCTTTATCCGTGGACAAAGGGAGCGGATTAGGTGTGGTCCTTACCGTAGGCCCTAATTGAATGTATGTATTTTATGTCCACAATGTCCATCTATTTTGCCAAGTTATTTTAGGGCAGGATTCAAAAATGAAGCAAATCCAAATGTCACACCTCAAAATTCATTACCTGAGTAAGGAGACTCTAGTCTTGAGTTCCCAAGTAGTTTTAGAATAAATAAATGAAGCAAATCCAAATGTCACCCTCAAAATAGTTTTAAATCAACAGTATAAGTTAAGCAGAGATAACTAAACCCAAAAATATATGCCTAATATTCAAAACGTACAATTCCAAAAGTGGTGTCTACTCAAATGAAGACAAAGCAAGCTACGATATACATTCAACCAAACCAAACCACAGAGTTCCACCAACTGAAGACTTCAATATATACATGTCCAAAATAAATAAACTGTAAAGTTTTATGTTTTCACCCTACGCCCCAAAAACATCAATGATAAAGTGAGCCAATTTTTGCCTATACATCTGAGACCTCAGTGGTACCTGTATCAATAATATTGTCCGGTGTTGTTTTAAAACACCGTCCTAGATGAGAGTGAGTAGTTTTTTTTTTCATAAAAATTTGGCGCTTCATTGATATGATAAGATAATTTCAAAAGCTTTGATTCGGGATTCCTCAGGAGAAAAAGAACTTGGGGAAGCCTATCATATCACTAAACAGCTAACAAAGCCAAGCCAGACAAAACCACCACGCTAACCTCGGGCAAACTCATATGCCTCACTAACACTTTCTGATCGCCCCTAGCCCTACCTTATCTAGAAAAAGGAGACCATGGATTCGGGGCGGGAGATCAACAAAAAGATCAATGGAGGAGGAAATCTGAGTCTCGCTACCTTGGCGGGCCAAGGCGTCCGCTGGGGCGTTCCCTTCCCTAAAGATGTGAGCAAACTCAATCCGACCTCTACACTTCATACTATTGATCCGACTTAACTAATAGCTCCACTTCCAACCCGGTTGGCTTCGCCCATTCAGCACATTCACAACCTGCATCGAGTTGGATTTGATTATTACCTGATTAAAGCTTCTAGAAAGACAAATATCCAAGCCGTCATGGACCGCACGAAGCTCTGCATAGGAGTTGGAACCAATGCCGTAACCCATGGAAAAGGCGAAAATGAATTGGCCCTTGTCTCCTCTTCAAACACCCCCGCCACCCTCAGATCTTGGGTTCAATTCGGAGGACCCATCAATGTTCACCTTCACCCAATTACTACACGGTCTGATCCACTTCACCACCTCTGCATACATAGAGGGATTGGCCCTGGCTGCTCTACTCGAAGGACTGCCCACGCTGTTGGCAAGCGCACTCCTCTGTTGCGCTGAAACTCCATTTGACATCCCATGAATCTGACCGCTGCCAGGGGTGTCGTAGATATTTGATATCCACAATCGAACACGCCTCAAGAGTGCAGCCATAGAGGTGGCCTTCCCTTCAAATCGGGCTGCATTCCTCTATTTCCAAAGCTCCCACAACAGGAAACCCGGGGCGAGCTTGCAAACCAGATTCGATTTGCTGCTACCTGAATGAGTTCCCCACCATTGAAGAAGTCTTGCTTCTACTGAGATGGAAGAAAGCACGCTGATCCCAAACTCTCCCAGGCATTGCCACGCTTGCTTTGCCAGTCTAGAAGCAAGTGCTGGATGGTCTCAACCAATGGTCCCCCTGTTGCGCTAAACCTGCAGCATTCACACCTTGACGCGAGCTGAATGCCCCGGTTCTGGACTGCAGCATCAACCGGAATAGCTCTATGCAGGACCTTCCAGAGGAATGTTAAGATCCTTGGAGGCATTTTCTCATGCCACACCCAATTTGCCCAGCCTTTTCGCTCGCTGGATTCTCTACTAACCGACCATGTTGAGTTAACCGAGAACGACCCCAACCGGGTGAAAGGCCAGAAAGGAACCTTCGGGCCATCTGCAAGACAGAAACCCTATTGGAAGATATAATCAATGACATCCTGGGGTAGAAACTGAAACACCGCTTAAGGCAGGAGAGGGCCGCTCGCGCCCAGAAAATGCTGTACCTGTAAAGGCGGAAGAGATGCGGGAATAGGGGCAGAAGCCAATCTCAGAAGGGGGCCTGGGCCCGTCCAGTCGACACTCCACAGGTTACAACTACCTGAGCCCAGTTTCCATTGCACTACGACCTCTAAGAACGGGAATATTGCACAGACTTTCTTTCACAACGGAGCAGGAGCTAGCCGCGGCTGAGGGTTCTCCACCAAGTCAGCGGCATATTTGGAAGCCATGAAGGATCCCCACAGGCTCTCTTCATCACTGAAACGGATGGCCCATGCCATCTTGATGCGGATGGGCTTCAAAGACTCTGACAACTTCCGAATACCCAGCCTACCTTCTAGCTTGGTTCGGGCCACTACCTTCCAGTTACGCCAATGCATTTTCTTCTTACCCTCAGCCCATCCCCAAAAGAAATCAGCAAATCGCTTTTCCAACGAAGATAGAACCTGGGCTGGGAGGTGGGTGGCTGCTAGAGTGTGAATCAGGATGCTTCCAAGAACATGTTTCACCAAAACCAGTCTACCCGCCTGCGAGAGACATCTAGCTTGCCACCCACAAATTCGACCTTCTATCTTGTCTATAAGAGGCTGAAAACTGTTAGCTTTCACTCTTCCTACAGCCATCAAAACGCCAAGGTACACAAGTTGAGCTACTGACTTGGAAATACCCAAAAATGTCTCAATCGCTCTGACTCTGGATGTTGGTAGCTTGTTAGAGGCGAAGAAGGAACTCTTTTGAAGGTTAATGGCTTGGTCCGAGGTCGTTTGGTAGTCATCAAGCAAATCTTTCACCTTTCGAAGGGAAGCCTTGCATCCATTTAAAAACAGGAGGGTGTCGTCTGCATACAGGAGATGCGAGATCTTTTAACACCCACGGGCCAGTTTGTAAGGCTGGCAAAGGCCCTGTCCTACCAATCTCTTTAGGCCCCTACTAAGGACTTCCACGACAATAATAAACAAGCTAAGAGAAAGCGGATCTCTCTATCGAAGACCCCTTGAGGACTTAAAGAAGCCTGCCGACACAACATTAACTAAAATTGAAAACCATACATTAGCTCAGCAACCTTCAACCATCTGAATCCACCTGGAGCTGAACCCGAATTGAACCAAAACTTGCTTAAGGAAAGCCCACTTCACCCTATTATAGGCCTTTTCCATATCAAGTTTTAAGACAATATTCCCGCCATACACTTTTCTGTTTATGTCTCTGAAAAGCTCCTGCGCCAGCGCTATGCTTTCCGAGATTGATCTACCTTGAATGAAAACCCCTTGCTCAGGTGAGATAATGGAAGGAAGAACTTGAGAAAGCCTCATCGCAATAACACTCGCCAAGATCTTATAGAACCAATTACATAGACTAATCGGGCGGAACTCCGAGAACCTGGACGGGGAAGCTGACTTTGGAATGAGGCAAATGAGGGATGTAGTAACTGCCCTTTGGAGGTTCCCTCCTTGGAATAAAAAGATCACTGCCTTAAGTAGGTCCGGCCCCACTACTTCCTAGCAGGATGAGAAAAAAGCTCCTGAAAACCCGTATGGCCCAAGGGCCCCATCATCTGGAATGCCCTGAACCGCCGACTGAATTTCCAACACCGAAGGAGGGGCTAAAAGCATCTCGTTTACCTCCAGAGTAACCAGATGAGGAATACCATCCAGAATGTTAGAAGGGCTAGCGCACGTCCCTGCCGTGAAAAGTTGCTTGAAATGGAGGATCGTTGCCTCCCTGATCTGCACCTGGTCTGTCACGGCTTGACCCGAATCCAAAACTATGCTATGGATGCCTGCTTTTCTGTGTCTCGCCGACGCCGCCACATGAAAAAATCTGGTGTTTCTATCACCCTCATTCAACCAGCTGACCCTGGATTTTTACTTCCAGAAAATCTCCTGACATAACTCCATCTTGCGCAGATTTTCGGCTGCCTCGGTGAACCTGTTCTGCAACTCTTCAACATGGACAGCATTGCCAGCAGCAGCATGCTAAATCTCCAGCTTAGCAGCTTTCAGCGCCTCCTCTGCTAACTTTACCTGAGAGAAAATGTTTCCAAAACAGTCTTTGTTCCAGACTTTCAAAGCCTGTTTAACTGATTTTAGCTTAACTAACATGTTCAAAATGGGATGGTTAAAGTCGACCTGGGCTCATGCGGATCTAATCAGTGGCATGAATGAGCCATCTTGGATCCACATTCGTTGGAACTTGAATGGTTTCGGACCACTATACGCCTGCTGTGGACTAAGAAGAAGAAGCAAGGCATGATCTAAGGAGATCCGCGGTAAATGGTGAACCTGGAAGAGGGGGAAACATGTTGCCCAATAGGAGTTTAGTAGCGCTCTGTCCAAACGCGCCCAAACTCTTGTCGCCCCAACCTGATTATTGTTCCACATGAATCGGCTGCCCTTGTAGCCTGCGTCCAAAAGGCCTGCAGAATTTATCACAGTCGAAAATTCTGTCGCACTCGTCCTGTCCGGTTCCCTATGACTTCTTCTTTCGAAAGCATTAACTAGTGCATTGAAGTCATCGCATACCGCCCACGGGCCCTGCATAGAGTAGGAAGTTGCTGCTAAATCGTTCCACAGCTCCCTTCTGACATTCCTAGCACAACTGGCATATACTATGGTAATATGAATGATCGGCTGATTGTTCTGCCCTTAGATTGACACTGTTGTAAATTGATTAGTTGCTTTCACCACTGAGTAAGTGATGTGGTCTCTGAAGAAGACTCAAATATTGCTAGTTGCGTCACTATTGGAGTATGAGTCGTGGTAGCCCAGAGCTAGGCCAACCCCCACTCGCTTCTCATCCCTGAGCATCGGCTCAAGAATGGCCACTACCCACAGGTTATGCTCTCTAATTAATCTTCTGCACGACCTGATTGTTTGTTGATTTCCTATGCCGCAGACATTCCACACCAGGGTCTTATCCATCCGTTACACATCCTGAATTGACGACCCTTCTCTTTAGTCTTCATAGTCTGGATTCCCAGTCTCCCCTAGAGTAATGGATTCTGGGCCTTCTCAGTACCTTCGTGGCTGATTTCTCTCTCTGTGGACTACGTGAAAGCACCCTAGAATTTGATTCCCCTACTTGCGTGTGACCTGCATTGCATTCCCTGAGATCTTGCATCGGCTGCAATATCAATCTCGCTTCTTCTGGATCTGGACAACGACGTATTGCTAGTTGCTCCTTCTGGACTGCTGGAGTAAATATGAGATCCTCTGTGAAGCCTCTGAGTTCGTTTGTTGGGCTGTTGATGCACGCGAAGAAAGGTGATAAATCGACCTCCAGTCCTGATCTAGGAACTTGAGGAGTCTGCTGACACTGGAAGATCTGTTGCCGAGCGGAGGCAGGCTGCGTGGTTGAATGAAGCTGGGATTCGGGATTCTGGTGGAGGAATGTCACGCCCCAAACTCGAAAACCGGGCTCACAAAATTCCCGATCGCCGAATCCGGCGCCGACAGCCTTCGTAGAACCCCATTCTCGGCTCCCAGCGCCCATACGCCAGGTTCCGATCCTAGGATGCTACAAGGAGGATTTTTCAGCATCCGTTTAATTTGTAATAAGCATAACTAAAGGCATAACCCACAAACAACAACAAAAAATTCCATCACATTTTCACTATGATAAAAAACTTTACAAGTACAATGTGCATGAAGGGAAATACAATGAGAATGGACAAAAAGCTTCAAAAGATCTGCTCTGCGCTCCTGCCTCAGCGCTGCTGCGTCCTCGCGTCACCTGCACGCAACGGTCGTGCATAAGCTTATAGAAAGCTTAGAGGGTGGTGAAAGTGTGTGCGCAAGGTAGTAATGCAGTATGTAGTGTCAGAGTAATGCGGAACATGCTGGTGAATCCATGAATACCACTAGCCGTACCAAGGCTATGCAATGCAAGGCATGAAAGATGTCGGCCATACCAAGGCCATGCGATGCGAAATGCAACTCAAGCATACAAATCCTCATCTAAGTCCACATATCAGTATAGCTCAAATCTGGGATATCACCGGGGTCTAGTACACTCTAAACCAGATTGCCGCCCCATTGCGCGCAATAAGGTAAGTGGAAGAGACCTCACTACCCGCCTGCCAATATCGGGCTCGGTTCGTCGATAGCGGACCCATTCCTCGAGCTGGTCAGACTCAGCCTAGCATTGCCCCCTCCTCTCGGGCGGGTAAGGCCGTACCCCCTTCCAACCGACCACGACACAGTGGAAAGCGCAGCCTCCTGGTAATCGGCCATCGGCGCTCATGCACCCACTCGGTCTAGACGTTGGAGCAACCTCTTGGTACCATAAGGGTTTAGGGACTTTCACCCAGGGATATCTATAGCACCCCATGTAGAACAAGATTTCCGGTATCCAATCCTGCCAACCACGATACGCCTGTGGAGGCTATGGCCCTGATGTCGCTAGGGCGTACAGTAACCACATCACACAATGCGAATGCATGAAACACACTATCCAATCATGCAGCAATCCTGCGCGTATCGTGCGCTCATGTAGGGCAACACCGCCTAACCGGGAGCCCCTAAACAACCTGCCCGAAAGCACATGCTATGATCAGTCACTTCTCATGTCAAGCATACATATGATGCGTATGATCATGAATCATGGAACTATACTACACATGTTATACGGTGATGGATGCTATTCATAACAAAGATGGGCCTAGACGGCCTACAAGTGTGGGCCTAACAGTGGGCCCTAGGGAGTATTATAATGCGGACATCTAACCAACATTATTCTCACAATGTGGACGTCAAACCAACATTGCTCCCAAGGCACGACTGCCATGAACATCATTACTTACACCATGGTAGGGTTACGTATTATAATGGACTTGTGTACATCCTATTGAGCCTCGACTCATGGGCCTTTGTTACATCGAATGGGCCTCCTAACATGGGTCTTAGAATACATCACATGAGTCCAATCCCATGGGCCTGACATATATCAAATGGGCCTATTCCCATGGGCCTTATGTGTAACAAATGGACCACACCAATTGGGCCCTATATGTGTAACAAATGGGCCTCAACCCATAGGTCCTAATACAATTCAATGGGCCTTAACCCATCGGCCTTATATCTCAAAGTGGGCCTCGAAACATTGTAAGGTGGAGCCCACTTGGACTATGGATTTGGCTCATTGTTAGCCTCAAGCCTTAAGCCAGGCTGGTCAAATGGTGCATGGCTTTGGAGGCAACACATGCATCACGGGTGGGCCCACAAGAAGGCCCACCATTAAATATGTATATACATATATATATACACATGCACATGCCTGCACACACACACCACACACATACACACCCACACACACACGCACGCACGCACACACTCGTGCACACACACATACACGCACGCACACACCTCACAGGGGCCCCACCGTCTGCCTTGACGGTGGGTAAAACATAAACATCACAGTAGGCCCCCCACCGCCCGCCTGGACGGTGGGATAGACACATACATCACTGTGGGCTCCAAGTGGGGCCCACCATAGTGTTTACATGCCATCCGAACCGTTAAAAAGGGTCATATGGACCTCAGTGAAGGGAAAACACAAATTTCATCTTGATCCAAAACTTCTGTGGGCCACAAGAACGTTTCAACAGTAGACTTTCAATTCACACTGTTTCCCTTGGTGTGGGCCACCCAGAACTCAGATCAACCCGATTTTTGGAGGGGGCCCGCGTCAGGGGGTGGCCCACCTTATAGACAGGTCGGATGACAGATAGACATCACGGTGGGGTCCACAACTCTAGCCGTGGGTGGGGCCAGCTCGCCCACCCGCCGTCCGCAGGGAGCAGGCGCAGGCAGCGCCTGCCCCTTCTGACAACGCTGCAACAGCAGCCTCACCCCCTTCCTTCTTTCATTGTTTTTTTTCCTTTCTTTGTTTTTCGTGTTTTCTTGCAGAAATAGATGTGTGGGGCCCACTACCTGCAGATCTAGCCCGTCCATTGTGTTCTTGGGCCCGGAATACATCAAACAAGTCCAAGGTTCGAATTTTTTTGATGGGTGGTTAAGGCATGGTGGTTCCTAGAAGTTTTAAACGGTAGAGGATACCGTTTCCTACGGTACGGCCCGCCTGAGTATAGGATCGACCTCATCTTTTGGCTCAACGCCTAAAACCTTCTTGTGGAGAGGATGGACGGTATGGATTGAACACATACAACAAGGTGGGGCCCATGCACGGACCCACCCAAAAGCTCAGAACAAAAGCTGATATTTGTGTCTTTTTCTCAACCACGTCCAGCGTCCCTGGACGCTGGACGGTTCTGTTGTACATGCATTGAGGTGGGCCCCCACTTAGGTGGGCCACCAAATGAATAGATGGTGTGGGTACAACACATTTAAAGTGGTCCCACCGATGAATGGCTTGGATAAAGTACGTATTTCATGGTGGGGGGTCCATCTTGGTGGGCCACACAAACACCACTTGATCTTAAAAAAAAGAAATAGAGAGAGATAGAGAGTGAGACCTAGAGAGATGATCGGTGAGTATGGAGGGACCCCGCCATTATGGGCCCCTCATTCAAAAGTACATCAAGGTGGGTCCCACATATGGACCCTTGATCAACAAAAGAATAAAAAAAATGAAATCAACGATCACCCACCGGCTTCTTCTTGCTCCAATGGGTTCCTTAGCTCCTTGGCTTCAATTTCAAAGGAGGAGATGAGGAATGGATGGCTAGGATGGGGGATCTTGGGGTGGAAAGGTGGGACACATTTGTGGCTTGGAAGGGAATGGGGAGATAGCTCATACGTATGGGGTTTTTCTCTCTTGGGGATGAATTTGCAAATGAAGAGAGAGAGTGTTGTAAAGGGAGAGGAATGATGGATGTGGTGTGATGGGGTGTAAGAGCCACTTTCCTTGACTTTTGTGGCTTTTGGTGTAAGAAAGGCATGGTGGTGTAAGAACTTTTTGACTTTGGGGTTGCTTGGGGAAGAGTGTGAGTGATGTGTACTTGACCCTTGAGATTGATGGTTGATGGATTGATGGATTGATGGATTGATGTGACACATCGTAGAGATTCTCTTCGGGTTTCGTAACGCGCGGCGTTTTCTCGCACCGAACACTAGCCCACATCTCCTGGCCAGGGTATCGTCTCGGCGCGCGAGTCGCGGCATCGGAACCGCGGCGACGGTGCGGTCGCAATGGTACAAGTCTCGGGTTGAGTCGACTCGGGTTGACAGCGTGTGAATCAGGGTCGCGCGCAACGCCGGTTAAGGGTCGAAGGTTGCCGGAATTCGACCGGAAAGACCGCGGAAACCTACGGAACGGTACGGTCTAAGATGCGGGTCTTACAAGGAAATTCGTGGAGCAACCTCTAGCTTCCTGCTATTACCCATGGTTGATCAGTCTGGCAATCACTGTCCAATGCCTTGTTGGATATGATATTGTCAACTGATTTAGATCGGACTCTACGTCTGTTTATCACTTTTTTTTTCGGGCCCCTGTCTTCAACAACTATCCTGTGGATGGGTCCTTCCTGAGGGTAGTCCTCTGAGTCCACTGAAAAGAGATTCACATGGATGTTGCAGTGCTGCTGATTTTGTTTTTGTTGTAGTTGACGCTGTGACAGACTCTGCACGATAGGCCGTGATGTTGGTTCATGGACCTTGTTTGCATCATGAAGCTTGGCTGATTTAGACTCCATATGCTTATCTAGTGGCCTTGGTTGTATTTCCTCTGCTTATTGTCTGTAAACAGACTGTCGCATGCATTTCTAGTTCTCCACGACATTTATACAAATATTTGTCGGGCAATGTTGGGAGGCTATTTCCTATTGTTGTTCTTTATCTTCATTTGCCCCTCCATCCTTTTGATTCCCAAATTTCTTTTCAACCCACTCCCTAGTACCCTCCTGAATTGAAATTGACCTGGGCTTATTGGTAACTCCTTCCTGCACACTTATATTTTATGTCACTTCCAATACAACATGTATAAGATAGACCCTGTCCAGAACTTAAAGCTTCAAGACCTTTTGCAAATCTGTCCCCAGGCGTAGTATTATTTTGGTGTGGGCATATACCTGAAAAATGCTCAATCTGGATGGCATCGCCATATAAATTAGCTAGATCCAAGATAACAAATTTCATTCAGGCATGTGCAGGTATACTATATAATCTGATCTATCTGTCTTCGCCTCCCATCACCTCCCTTGCCAACCACTTAATCACCAAGACTAAACCCATCTGTCTGTGGAGGTCTGAATTGTCTAAGAAATCTAATAGTTCCGCCTTAGATTTTAAAGTCATCAGGAATTTCATAGGGCAAATTCTTGCTATATCCATAGAGGAATTTGCGAATATGGAGTTTCTGATCGCATCGATCAGTTTCAGGATGGAGGTTTGCGGCCTCTCTGCTGTGCCTACAAGACCCAATTGCAGGTCTCGTAGCCTAGTTGCCACTGTGTCAGGATCTGCAATGGTTACGCAATCAGCCCCTAGCTTTGTTCTAATCGGTTCTTGAGGAGCTTCCTTCGACAAAATTGCTGCATAGGAAAGGAGAGGACGTGTCCTAATAGTTGGCCTCTCTTGGATTTTCGGCCATTTCTTGGATAGCTGGGATAGTCTGGATTTTGCCCATCTAACGGAGACAACTTTGCCGTCGATGCGCCGGTCGTTGAGAATGTCCATTGCCGCCTTAGTATCCTGTTCGTATCGGAATCTGACGAAAGCATAGCCTCTAGGTTTTTGCAATTCTGGTAATGGGGGGATGTAAACATCTAGCACCCTACCATATTTTTAGAAAATCTCCTGAAGATTTGTAGCCACACAATCAAAGGGAATGTTACCCATAAACAAGCTAAAACCTAGATCCCTGGGATAGAGGTTTTGTTGCCGGTTAGAGCTATTGCTAATCAAGGTAGGAGCTCCTTGTGAGACGCTTATTCTCGGCGAGCTGTTGTGGGCTGGAACAGCTACTCTTCCCCTATCCGTGGACCTCCACCTCTGCGATTTTTCTCTCCCCATCCGCAGAGCGAATTGGAGTTGGAGTCTGAAGGTGAGAGTGAGTAGCTAACTCAATGACATTATTTTCTAAGTTACACATGTTATCAACACAATCAAGTATATGTAATGATAAACTAAGGGAAAGGTAACACCATGATCTATAGCTCAAGTGGTAGACTGAGCGAAAGATACCTCATTTCAACACTGAGGTCTTGGTATCGATTCCCTAGTGGGGGTGGCTAACAGTGAAGTGTGAACTGACAGTGGGGTGTACTAACAAGCTAACAAAAAAAAGAGTATACGTAATGATAATATAACAAAACAAGCAATTTTCTAAGTTGGTTATTGAGGTGTATCTTTGTCATGATATATGCGAATGCATGTCAGGGAGAAGAACAAAGGGATTCAAATAGTGCACTACCTTTAATAGTCGGTTAGTCACGATGCCCTAGCCTTTAACAATCAATCGGGCACCCGATTACACCTTAACAACTTTAGCACTTTCTCATCAACACAATAATCAATCATTTCAACAATGGTTGGCCTTCAGCATAACCCACTAATGTTTGTCATGATATGTTTGATTAGCTAAATATTTATTATTTCAAGTTTAAATAACAAATTTGGCGACACCATGATACCGTCATCATATCACAAGTCGCTACTCGGATCACATGGCTCATTGTGGCGTGTAGTGGCTCCTCACCAGTGTCCCTTGATCCAATTTAAGGTTCGTTACCCAATGGTCCGAAATTACACGATCAAATAAGGGTAATAGCTCGTTACCCAAGGGCAATCATAAATAAGGTAAGAGCTCATTAGCCAACACTAAATCGATGCAGGAAGGGTTCGTTAATTCCATTAACACTCGGGTTATTTAAATGATACTTTGGCATGTAACCATCGGCTAGGTGTATAATGGGGGTTGTTTGAACAATAATTTGTCACTTCCATTAATGCTCACTGGTCACTACGAGGATGCACCACCCCAACATATACCGACAGCTCAGACACGATGTCTCATACCACCATATCTTGCTCATGTGTCTTTGTAGGATCGTAATGCATCAACGGTTATTAATGAACTTAAATCAATGATAACAATGGTGTCCCAAATTCCATCGAATGTTATACAATCATCAAGCATAAGAACGATCGACTCTGCATTAGACCGATTCGATGGACTAAGGAGAATCTTGGGTAAAATCGGTATTATTTGCAAAGCATCCCGTGTATTTCTAACTACTATCAGTCGTCCTTATTCAACCTTGGTCGACTATATAAGTCTAGGATAACCAACCCGAAGTAGATTACCCACTTAAGCGATTTGCAAGCTCAATCCACCACATCAACAATGCAAATCATCAATACATAATCATAATCACAAATTAACTTAATACCACATTAGGGTATATCAATTAAACACATGTATGAACCAATACCATCCAATGTATATCAATACAATCCAATGTATATCAACAACATAAATTAATATCATACTCGGGTATATCATTAGAACACATGTACTAATCAGTATAATCTAATGTACATCAATACGAATCAACGTGTATCAACAACACTTATTAAATGGCATAAAAGTGATTCAAACCGTAGGAATTTCACATTGATTAAGCATTTCATCAAACATATTGGCTACCAACAATAAGTAACATTTGACAAATCGAGAGGAGCTGAAGCTTTTATGTATTTGAGACAACTCAAAGGGGTTGAATATATGGAGATTACAATCATCTATACAAGGAAGATAATACAATCAAAAATCGAAATCCTCTACATATGGAAACTAACTATACAAGGTATACTAGCTATACAAGGTATGTGAGTCTGTTTGTCTAACATCCCCTCTCAAACTAATACTGGTCATCGACAAATAATAGTTTGCCAACTAGAAATGAGTGACGTGCAGAAGTGAGGGACTTGGTGAGAATGTCTGCAATCTGATCATGGGATGCAACATGTGAAAGAGAAATGAGCCTAGACTGAAATTTCTCGCAGATAAAGTGACAGTCAACTTCAATATGTTTCGTCCGTTCATGAAAAATCGGGTTAGAGACAATCTGAATGACACTTAAATTATCTACATGGAGCAGAGTAGGATTCTGCAGACGAACACCCAAGTCAGAAAGAAGTCCATGTAACCAGACAAGCTTATTACATGCAGCGGACATCGCCCGATACTCGACTTTTGTGCTTGATTTGGAAACAATGGCCTGCTTCTTACACTTCCAAGAGATGAGAGAAGTACCGAGAAAAATACAGTAGTCAGTGGTAGATCGTTGTGTGAGAGCGCAACCGGCCCAATCAGCATCCGAATAAGCACGAAGATCCAGAGTCACCGTGGAGGAGAAGAATAGTGATCGATCTAGAGTTCCACGTAAGTACCGTAGGATGCACAACACCGCAGTCATATGAAGAGTCTGAGGATCAGAAACAAACTGACTGACGACTTGGACAGCGTAGACAATATCAGGGCGAGTCATAGTTAAGTAAACCAGACTCCCAACCAAACGACGATATAAGTTAGGCTGTGTGAGCAGATCGTCATCATCACGGCCATATTAAACGTTAAGTTCTAAGGGAGTCTGAACTGTCTTCTGATCCGTCGATGATGCCAGGGCAAGAAGATCCTTAGTATATTTATGCTGGCTGACCAGGATCCCACGTTTAAAGAGTGAAATTTCTAGCCCAAGAAAGTATGTGAGATGGCCGAGATCCTTCATCTTGAAGGAGGATTGCAGAACTTCCTTTAAAGCCGAGATGCCAGTAGCATCACTACCAGTCAGAAATAGGTCATCAATATAGACGAGGACAATGACAATTCTGCGAGCAGTGGTGCGCAAAAATAAGGATGGGTCATGATTACTTTGAGTAAAGCCGGCACCCGTAACAACGTTGTGAAAGCGTTGGAACCATACCCGAAGTGCTTGTTTGAGGTCATACAGGGCTTTCTTCAGGCGACATACCTTATTGTCAGGGATTAAAGAACCAGGAGGAGGTTTCAAATATACTGTTTCTTGGAGGTCTCCATGAAGAAAAGCATTTTTCACATCCATCTGAGAAAGTGGCCAAGAGCGGACGGACGATATTGCCATAAGAGTACGAATAGTTTTCATTTTGGCCACGGGAGCGAATGTCTCATCGTAATCAATTCTGTATTCCTATTTGTATCCCTGAGCGACAAGTCGAGCCTTGTATCTATCCAATGATCCATCAGACTTGAGCTTGACAGAATAAATCCATTTGCTACCATTAGCTGTTGGTCAGCGGGTCGAGTAACAATGTCCCATGTATGATTATCATCCAATGCCGCAAGTCCTTCTGCCATAGCCTTCTTCCAACAATCATGAGTGGCTGCATGAGAGTATGAAGTAGAAATAAAAACAGTATCCAAAGTAGCATTCATGGCAGACATAGAGCATATCAAGCGATCAGGCGCTCGATGTACATGATCGGAACGACGTATCGAGGTAGGTTCAGGATCTGCAACAGGTACAGTAGGTTTGGGTTGAGTAATAGGTGGCGGATCTGTATGTAGTCGACGTGAGTAAACCTACAATGGACAGGGAGAGTACTCGAGGTAAAAAGAATATCAGGAAAGATGGTTAGACCAGGAGATTTTGGGGCATACGCAGGAGGAAGATCTGAATGAAAGACAATATGTTCAAGAAAAATAACATGTTGTGAAACCCGAACACGAAGTGCGACCGGATCATAACATCGAAAACTCTTCTGAGTTTCTCTAAATCCCAAGTACATACATTTGATCGATTTTAGAGATAGTTTATTACGCTCACGTGAAGCCAAGTGAACATAACAGACAACTAAAAACACAAAATGTGTAATATGTAGGAGGTGAGCTGTTAAGAACAAAGTATGGAGATTTACTGTTTAGAACATTGGTTGGCATCTGGTTAATCAAGTAGACTGAATGTAACATTGCTTCCGCCCAGAAAGAGCGAGGAACACTCATAGCTGTCATCAGGGTGTTGACGGTTTCAACAATATGACGATTTTTTTGTTCAGCCACCACGTTCTGTTGTAGAGTATCAGAACGGTGGTCTGATGAATAATCCCATGACTTTGAAGAAATGTACGAAAATCGGTTGAGAGATATTCCCCCCTGAGTCAGAGCGAAGATTTTGTACTGGAACCTGAAATTGAGTCTTCACCATAGAGTGAAATATCTTGAAATTTTCAAAAACCTGTTACTTTGAGTGCATAAAGTAAATCCAGGTGTAACGTGTGAAATCATCAATGAATATAACTGTTCACTCCCCAAGTATAGGGTTGCGATGTAGTAATAATCTCGGTAAGACCGAGGTCGAATCCACAGGGACTGAAACCTGTACGTAATCTGAAATTTACCAGAACTAGAACTAGACTAAGATGAATTCTAAATCAGATGAATTTTGAGGAATAATAGTGAAATAGTAATGTAAAACTTAAGAAAATTCAAAGGAAGGGAACTAGGGATTCAGAGGATCCACTTGTAGATATCAGGGAGATCTTATGCCTGCTTCAAAAATCATGGAAGTTAAACTGAACTTATTTGATATGGTGTTCAAAAGATGAGAGGTATATGAATTAGAATGGATTCCATCACCAAACCATGCCCAGGAGACAAAGCAAACAACAGAATTAAGCTAATTACCAACCAATCAACATGTTTATGAAGGTTAGGAAGGGTACCGTCATCCGACCATGCCCAGGAGACGATGGTGAACAACAGAGCTTCCTGACATCATAAACATAAAGAGGAAAAGAACATGCTCAAAGCTATCACAGACCCATTGTAATTTCAGTCACAACAGACCATTAACAACTAAAAACATTCCCTTAATAAAACCCAAATCAACATCAATTCAGTCTAAACAAAGGCACAAGCAAAGAGGCATCCCATCACGCTACAAGCTTCACCTCTTAGCCCTAACTAAGAGGTTTAGCTCAACATGAATGGCTGAATCCCTTAAACAAAAGAAAAAAAAAACAAAATAAAACTACTTTCTCTCTTCCTCCTGGTGCTCCACGTCCAGCCAAAAGATCCCTGGTATGTCCCAGCCCTCTCCCTTTTATAGACAAAAGAAGGGGAGACGGTGCTAGGCATCGGTTTACGCAAGGTCTCCTGCATAACCCTGTTTACGCAGGAGTTTTGACCATACACTCCAACTTTGCGATTTCGTTGATTGGTGAAAAATCTTCTGGGGTTTGATCTAATTCTTCATTCCTACAAGATGGACGGTGCAGATCTTCAATCATCTCGATGATAGAAGCCCACGACGATCTGTAACATGGGTCGTGCAACAGAGTCCACAGACGGTGAGGTGCGGTTTGAATTCTGTCAGGTTAACATGGGTCGAAAAGACACGCATTGTCCGGTCAATTTTAGCCTCTGATCAAGATGGATGGACTGGATCATCCTGAAAGACCTTGCATTCGGCCCACAAGGACTGCCCGCAGGCTCTATATGCGTAACAGAGCTTCCGCATCTCGCTGTGCGTAATCCGTGAGGTCCATACTCCTTGATGCTTGAGAAATCCACGCCGTCCATTAGTTTTTCCTTGAAAAGCTGTTCGGAGATGAATGGTTTTGAATTTCCGATACTGTGGCCCACCGAATTCATGCTTCAGTCGTCCAACCTGCGTTCGAGACTTCCTGTACATGCAATGTTCACGAAAATCTGGCCACAGATTAGAGTGTGGTCGGTTTGCTCTCATGAACTCACTGAGCGGTGTGGATCATCAAGATGTATGATGATGATGGCCCACCTGAATCCTTCCCTACGCTCTGTTGCGGGCGAAATTTCGGAAGGAATTCTGAATTCAAATCGGGTCAACGCCTGCTGACCGCTTTAGCTGATCGGATGTACTGCGGTTATACGTGTGTTGTGTAAATGCACCATGCAAAGTGGGTCCTTCCTTGATGTATATGTACAATCCTCTCCGTCCATCTATCTCATCATCTCATTTTAACCGTGTGGACCGAAGTTGAAGCGTACCCGGACAATAGGTGGGTCTTGAATCAAGATTTTATGGGATGATCTATCAGTTTAGCCACTTCCACAACGATTCGGGAGCTGAAATTCGACACGTACGGTTCATTTATGGTCCTCAGGCCACATATGGAGTTTTGAACTGAACAGATGACGGAAACCCTGTGATCTTGCATTGTGGCTGACTTTCAGGCTACTTGATCTTCAGTTCCTCAGTTTTCTCAGATCTCTGGCGTGTAAATCCGTTGATCTTGGTCCCCTGGGGTCCGTCCCTTGCCTTTGGTGTCATCAGAGCGTTAAATCCGAGCTTTAAGCATCCTTTTCAGTCCCCGCTTGTATATACATCCTGCATGACAAACACGATTAAATCGGCCTGTTAAACAGTACCATATTCGTAAATCCAAGCAATAACTGGGGTCTGATATGTAATATTTGACCCTCAACACAACCCCCAACCAGCATCTTGCTAGTCCGGAGCAAAGTATGCGAAAAATAAGTTGAGAATTATAGGACAATTTCTATGAACTCGAGTGATTTTTGAAAACAATTTAGATACTAGAATTCTGTGATTCATGACTGTTGGGCATTACTTTCTCCTGGATTCAAGCGCACGGTAAACTTCATAATCAAGTTCAAAGTATTGACCCATCAATTAGAAAAAGTCGAAACATTGAGTTTCATGGGTGTATAGTGTAATCTCGGCTTATCGATCATTAAGATTTAATCCGTTATTTCATGATATCATTGGCAAGCAATAAGAGAATTCATGATAACCAAAACTTGAAGAAAAACTTGCTTCACAGATCATCTTTTTATTCCTTCAGCTTTTGATTTTTTTTTTTTTTTTTTTTTCACACTATGTCAACTTTTTAAGAGTAAAGCCAAGGAGGGGGAACGAATCTTCACCTATAGGGAGCAAACCTATGGTGAAGATCGTACACCCAACCTTTTTCACATATCATCCATGGGGAATTAAATCTACACCTATAGGGAGCAAAACCTATGGTGAAGATTATTTGCCCAACCTTTTCAATTCTTCTTCATACCCTGATAGCAAAATATTTCAGGCTAGTTCCTTTCATGCTTAGTGATTACCAAGTTAATCCTTCAATATGAAACTGAAACCTTAATGTGTAAACGAGATGTGTCCTGTGAAATCATGACTCAATCAATGTTTACAACTTCTAATCATGGATTAACAATTCAACTTAACTGTGAAATCTAACAGCTACTGAATTCAAGAGTAGTAAATCACCAACCTTCCATATCCTGAAATTCTAAATCAAAGATGATCGTCAAATCACTTCGAATTCACTAGAAAGTCCAGAAAATTTTAAAAATTTTCACAAATTTTGCTCAAGACTAAGAAAAACACTGATTAGGTTACCTAATCTCCCACCCCCAACCTAAAAGCTACATTGTCCTCAATGTAAAAGATATGAGTATGGAATGCACATGGGACAACAAAAGTAAATGTGAAGTGATGGGAAGATAGTACCTGGAGGATGAATCGTGAGAGACTTTCCAAGTGCAGGCAGCATGGAATCCAATCAGCATGAGAGAGATAACAACACAAAAATAACAAAAATAAAATCCTACCTATACCACTTTCGCAGGTGCTCTCGATTGCATTTAGCGCATGCAACAAGCCTTTAAACCCCTAGGTTGCCCCTAGTGGACGAGTTGTAGTCTCGTGAGGGTTTGTAGTAATGTTACCCACAAACATTGAGCTAACTAACTAGAAAAATGAAATGAATTAAAAAGCTGGGTTGCCTCCCAGGAGCACTAAGTTTACCGTCTATCCTAAAACAACATAAAGGAAACTACCCTAGTCCTAAGAAAGCAGGGAAAAACTACTAAGTCATGCCGCAAAGTTCCTCTTCCGGCCAATATCGTGATAAATTTCTCAGTAGGTTTCTTAACAGGATCATCCAAAAGTCCTTTTTACAATAGGCTTTGATGCCCTGGAGCATGAATGGCCGGAGAGACTTTTGTACCTTAGAAAAAATTTGTCGTTGATTCGCCTGAGGTATCCAAAGTATATATGATTCACCTGTGTCAGAAAAAGTCTCAAAGTTAGTATCCCATGGTGGATCAAAGACTACAGGTAGATAAAATTCAGAAAAATTTTCGAGAAGTAATGTAGACTCAATGCATTCCGAAGTTTCAGGCTTCGGTTCAATTTTCAGCTCCTCTTCCTTTAGTGGTAAACATTCAGGGTCTGTGGAAGGAGGGGCTTCAGAGTGAGAGTTCTCTCGGTCAATGATGACTACCGAGATGTTGTCTTGCAAGGCATCCACTTTTTCTTTTGACATGAGATCGTTTGAATCTACAAAGTGTGCCAAGCAATCATCCAAAAAGTTGGGAAGTTCAGCTAAGCGTGACTTATTTTCTACGTTGGAGCTCGTGATGATCTGTCTAAGGAATCCATCATCCTTGAAAGTGGATGGAGGTACGCTCTCTTGTTCCAGTCCTGCACAGACAGATTGAAAATCAATAGGGGAAGTAGCGATGTGGTCACTCTGTTCATTGAAACTACTCAATCGAGGCGTTGATTCGTAAAAATTTGACAGTTCAGATGGTGACCTCAACTGGGTGGTTTCAATTTCAGGAGTCATATTAAGTGGCCCGTCCATCTCCCGTATCATATCATCATTCAATTCAGGGGAGTGGTCTAAACATGCATCACAAGGGTTGGAAGGGTCAGTTGAAATTGGTTCATTCTCCACATTCAAATCAGTCATGTCAGACAAGTGGAGTAGATCATTATGGTTGACAACTTCCTGAACTTCTTGATCATTGGCAGGGGCTACACTTGAGATTGAATCCCAATACTCATCATCGTCAAGTTCTGTGCAGTGTGTACTTGGGATGGGATCACATTCCTCACATTCTATTCCTTGCTTGGGTTGAGGTAAGAATAAACTAACCTCTACCTCATCAATGTAATCATGTGTATTATGTGAGTGAAGTGTGTCACTATCATTATATTTAAAAGACACCCACGTCTCTTGATCATTCCTTTGGACAGTCATTGAGATCGACTCATCGGAAAATTGAACCATGTGCTCATCAATACAATCCAACTCTTCATTCTCAATTGTACTATTTTCCATAGTCACATCACGTGAACTCCACTGTTGTACATCTTTTACAAGTTCTTGAAATCGTTGGAGCGTGTTTTGTTGAATGAGCTCCAGATTTTGTATGGAGTTCTGAAGTGAATTCTCTTTGATCATTCTTTGTTGGATTTCTGAGGTATAAGACCCAAAAGAATCGTTATCATGATGCATTATTGATTCAACTTCCCAATTTTGATGGTTCCATTGATCATAAGTATGAGATTGTGTATGGAGAGTTGGATTCGGTTGAGGCTGAGGTGCATTAGCCTCAATTATCTTATCAAGGCGTGATTCAAGCTCTTCTATTAATTTTCTCATGTCCGCAGCAGAGTCTGTGTCACTTTGAGATGACTTCTCTTGGATCGATTTTGGTTGAATCTCAAAGGTAGGGGATCCAAGAGAATTATCACTATAACATGTTGTTGGTTTATCTTTCCGACATTGATGGTTCCACTGATTAGAGTCATACGGATCATGTGTGGGAGAATCTGATGGTTGGTAATACATATTATCACTCATAATATAATCACGCATTGTTTTCTTTTTCTCGGATGAGTGATAATAATTCTCATTCTCATAGTTATGATAACCCCAACACTCACGTACTATTCGTGGGGTGGAATTGTTCTCCCGTATATGATCGCGTAACGATTTCTTAACCGATGAAGCGTTATACTCTGGTCGGTTCTCGATGACTGTTTCAGGAAAATTCTGAGACATAGGTTGATTATCATCCCAATATAGATTATTCTTCTCAGCATACTGACGTTCCCACTCGTGCATATACATGATGAGTCCCCAACTCTGATTATAATCCTAAGAAAATAGAAGAAAAGGTCCTACAACAGTATGGAAAGTAGGTAGAGGAGAAGTTAGAAGGAAGTTACCCAGTTAGAAATTCCTATGTTAAGATCCTGCAAAAGGAAACAAAAGAGATTAGTTTCTAAAAAGAATACCTAGAATAAGAAAGTTTCTAAAAATAAAATAAAAGAAAGATGAGTTAGTTACTAAAGTTAGAAAGAGTTTCTAAAAAGGGAAATAACTAATCTAGTTTTTTTTAAAAAAACAAAAGAGGAAAGTTTCTAAAAATAAACTAGTTCCTAAAAATAGAAAAATACTAGAATTAGAAAATTTCTAAAAGGAGAAAATAAAACCTAAAATTAGAGTGTTTCTAAAAATAATTAGGAAAGTTCTAAACCTAAAGTTAGAAAGTTAAAAAAAACTAATCCTAAAATAGAAAGTAATGTTAGTTTCTAAAAAGGAAAAATTTTCTAGAATTAAAAGAAAGCCTAGAATTAGAAAATTTCTAAACCTCAAACCCTATTTCTAAAAATAGAAAAAGTAGAGGAATTAGAAAGGGATTACCAAATTAGAAGTTTATGTCAGGATCCTACAAAACAGTAAAACAGGTTAGTTTATAGAAATCAGAAAAAAACTAAAAACTAAAGTTAGAAAAAATCCCAATCTTAAACTAATTCTAAGACTAATTAATTTCAGAGAATCATAGCCGTCAGTCCCCGGCAACGGCGCCAAAAACTTGTTCACTCCCCAAGTATAGGGTTGTGATGTAGTAATAATCTCGGTAAGACCGAGGTCGAATCCACAGGGACTGAAACCTGTACGTAATCTGAAATTTACCAGAACTAGAACTAGACTAAGACGAATTCTAAAGCAGATGAATTTTGAGGAATAATAGTGAAATAGTAATGTAAAACTTAAAAAAATTCAAAGGAAGGGAACTAGGGATTCAGAGGATCCACTTGTAGAGATCAGGGAGATCTTATGCCTGCTTCAAAAATCATGGAAGTTAAACTGAACTTATTTGATATGGTGTTCAAAAGATGAGAGGTATATGAATTAGAATGGATTCCATCACCAAACCATGCCCAGGAGACAAAGCAAACAACAGAATTAAACTAATTACCAACCAATCAACATGATTGTGAAGGTTAGGAAGGGTACCGTCATCCGACCATGCCCAGGAGACAATGGTGAACAACAGAGCTTCCTGACATCATAAACATAAAGATGAAAAGAACATGCTCAAAGCTATCACAGACCCATTGTAATTTCAGTCACAACAGACCATTAACGACTAAAAACATTCCCTTAATAAAACCCAAATCAACATCAATTCAGTCTAAACAAAGGCACAAGCAAAGAGGCATCCCATCACGCTACAAGCTTCACCTCTTAGCCCTAGCTAAGAGGTTTAGCTCAACATGAATGGCTGAATCCCTTAAACAAAAGAAAAAGAAAACAAAATAAAACTACTTTCTCTCTTCCTCCTGGTGCTCCACGTCCAGCCAAAAGATCCCTGGTATGTCCCAGCCCTCTCCCTTTTATAGACAAAAGAAGGGGAGACGGTGCTAGGCATCGGTTTACGCAAGGTCTCCTGCGTAACCCTGTTTTCGCAGGAGTTTTAACCATACACTCCAACTTTGCGATTTCGTTGATTGGTGAAAAATCTTCTGGGGTTTGATCTAATTCTTCATTCCTACAAGATGGACGGTGCAGATCTTCAATCATCTCGATGATAGAAGCCCATGACGATCTGTAACATGGGTCGTGCAACAGAGTCCACAGACGGTGAGGTGCGGTTTGAATTCTGTCGGGTTAACATGGGTCAAAAAGACACGCATTGTCCGGTCGATTTTAGCCTCTGATCAAGATGGATGGACTGGATCGTCCTGAAAGACCTTGCATTCGGCCCACAAGGACCGCCAGCAGGCTCTGTATGCGTAACAGAGCTTCCGCATCTCGCTGTGTGTAATCCGTGGGGCCCATACTCCTTGATGCTTGAGAAATCCACGCCGTCCATTAGTTTTTCCTTGAAAAGCTGTTCGGAGATGAATGGTTTTGAATTTCTGATACTGTGGCCCATCGAATTCATGCTTCAGTCGTCCGACCTGCGTTCGAGACTTCCTGTACATGCAATGTTCACGAAAATCTGGCCACAGATCAGAGTGTGGTCGGTTTGCTCTCATGAACTCACTGAGCGGTGTGGATCATCAAGATGTATGATGATGATGGCCCACCTGAATCCTTCCCTACGCTCTGTTGCGGGCGGAATTTCGGAAGGAATTTCGAATTCAAATCGGGTCAACGCCTGCTGACCGCTTTAGCTGATCCGATGTACTGCGGTTATACGTGTGTTGTGTAAATGCACCATGCAAAGTGGGTCCTTCCTTGATGTATATGTACAATCCTCTCCGTCCATCTGTCTCATCATCTCATTTTAACCATGTGGACCGAAGTTGAAGCGTACCCGGACAGTAGGTGGGTCTTGAATCAAGATTTTATGGGATGATCTATCAGTTTAGCCACTTCCACAACGATTCGGGAGCTGAAATTCGACACGTACGGTTCATTTATGGTCCTCAGGCCACATATGGAGTTTTGAGCTGAACGGATGGCGGAAACCCTGTGATCTTGCATTGTGGCTGACTTTCAGGCTACTTGATCTTCAGTTCCTCAGTTTTCTCGGATCTCTGGCGTGTAAATCCGTTGATCTTGGTCCCCTGGGGTCCGTCCCTTGCCTTTGGTGTCATCAGAGCGTTAAATTCGGGCTTTAAGCATCTTTTTCAGTCCCCGCTTGTAAATACATCCTGCATCACAAACACGATTAAATCGGCCTGTTAAACAGTACCATATTCGTAAATCCAAGCAATAACTGGGGTCTGATATGTAATATTTGACCCTCAACAATAACAGTAACGTAACCCAGAGAGAGGCATAATAGGTGAAGGACCGTAGACATCTGTATGCACTAGTTCAAACATAGAAGATGATTTTGTAATACTTAGAGAAAAAGGAATACACTTACTTTTTGAAAGACAACAAGATGAACAAGAATAATCCAAATCATTTTTATTAAGAGAAACATTTCCTAACATGCCAGAAGAAAATAATTGAATTAACCGATCGAAATGTGGATGACTCAGGCGAAAATGCCACAGTTTCCACAATTTATTTGCCGAACAAATATCTAATGAAGATGGAAAAAAGAAACAACGAGCTGGAGTGACAGATCGATCAAGGTCCAGCACGTACAGACGACTATGCCGCCTACCCATCCCAAGTACCTTCCCCGTTGCCAGATCCTGCACAAAACAACAGTTGGGAAGAAATATGACTAAACAGTTATTGGTTGTGAGTTGACCAACTGAAATTAAATTGAAGGAGAGGTTAGGAACATGAAACACATCATGAAGGGTAAACTGGTGATGAGTAGATGGAGAGAAAGTCAATGATCCAACGGACTGAATAGGTAATCTAGTGCTATCCGTAGTAGAAATAACCTGATTTCTGGTGTATGGATGAATATCACGAGGATGAGATACATCACCAGTCATATGATTGGAAGCACCCGAATTGAAGAACCATGTAGAAGATGGGGATATACCTGACATCCCGGCCGCAGAAAGAGCCTGAACGATTTGCTGGAGCATCGCAGGAGTTAAAAGTGATGAAAGACCTTCAGCAGAAACAGTAGATGCAGAATCACTAACAGACGGCTCGGAAGAATAGTGGTAGCAGTAACATAAAGAGCACGACCACGGCCACGACCACGACCACCACGTCCACGACCAACAGAAGATGTATAGGCACGTGTACGGCAGTTCTGAATATCATGACCAGTCCATCGACAATAAGTGCACCATTTTTTGCATTGAGTAACAACATGACCTACCTTGTTGCAGCCGCGACAAGTTAGAGGAGTGGAACCACGTGTAATAGTGGACACAACAAGCACCATATCAGATGATCCCGGAGTTGAGGAATGAAGAGAGAGAAATTTCAGTCGTTGTTCTTCAGCCAATAAATCATTAATAACTGAATTCAAGGAAGGAGGAGGACTACAGTTCAAGAGAGCAGCCCGACAATGTTCAAATTCCGGACACAGCTTCATAAGAAATTGTCTTACTTGCGCACTCTCGCGCATAGATTGGAATATTTTAAAGTCATGAGGAAATGTTGGATCCATCATATCCATCTCCATCCAAATAGTGACAATTTTAGAGTAAAATGATTGAATACTGTCATCACCCTGAAGAAGGTTACCGAGATCCTGTTCCACGCGATATAACCGGGCCGCATTACTCTGTTGATAAATTGTCTGGAGATGCTCCCACATTGCCTTAGCAGTGCGATGAGGTGTGAGGCCAACAACAATGGAACGATCGACTGAATCAAGAATCTAGGTAATAATCCGTCCATTGTTCATTTCTCAATCTGCTAATTCGTCGGCATTGGTGGAAGTGGGGATAGTAACAGATCCATCAATTAGTCCCCACAAACCATGACCCTCATGGAAGTTCTGAAAGTAGATGGCCCATAAAAAATAGTTGGTGCCATCAAAACTATAACGTGGGGCCTCTTGATGCGATGAGTTCTTGTCCATTGAGCTGAAGTATTATAAAGCACCCAAGGAGTTGCAATAGAAGAAAGTTTTAGATGTACTGTACAACAACAACAACAACAACAGGTTCTGTATCTGGATCTGATCTGGATCTGGTTCTGGATCTGGAGCGAGATGCTCAGAGGGGCACTGGAGCGGATCGGATCTGGATCTGGAGCGAGATGATCAGAAGGGCACTGGAGCGGATCGGATCTGGATCTGGATCAGGACCAACAGCAACAGGTTCGGATCTGGATCTGGATCGGGACGACGCAGATGCACAGATGGGTCGAGCAGAGACACCGGACGACGCAGATGCAAAGATGCAGAGGGATCTAGCAAAGGGACCGGACGATTCAGAGGGCAAAGGGGTCGGACAAGCAGAGGGGTCGTCGGACGACGCAGGGGCGATCGGACGACCAGGTACAGTGGCCGGACGCAGCAGGGGTGGTGACTGGATGATGCAGAGGCGGTTTCGGATTAGTGTGGCTCTGATACCATGACAAATCGAGAGGAGCTGAAGCTTTTCTGTATTTGAGACAACCCAAAGGGGTTGAATATATAGATATTACAATAATCTATACAAGGAAGATAATGAAATTGGAAATCGGAATCCTCTACATGTGGAAACTAACTATACAAGGTATATTAGTTATACAAGGTATGTGAGTCTGTCTGTCTAACAACATTAGGGTTACAATAATAAAGCAATTCAAGCACAAATAGTATGTAAAATCTTATAATCAATCAAAAATTATTATCTGATACTATCAAGGGTTGATAAAAATGAAATATAGAAGAATGGTCCATACCTTGGAAGGGTTTCACGCGATCTAATCACGCTTGGGGTTAGGGCTTTTAGGGGAAACATCTGATTCCTAAATCAAATTGATGAGTTACATGAGATTTATGTAATCTATCCTTAAGAAATCTAAATTAGGAAGTGGGATGTAATTCTTACATCCGATCATCGATGGGAATGGATTTAATAGAGGATTTAGTAATGGTTAAGGTTCAATTAAGGGAATTTGGTGAAGTAAACACCAAGAATAACCTCTCTCTCTCTCTCTCTCTCTCTCTCTCTCTCCTCTCTTTCCATCTTCCTCTCTTTCTTTGTAACGTCCTAGATTTTCACTATTTTGGATTTTAAAAAATTCTTGAAAATTTGTATTATAATTAGCTTACGTTGTCACTTACTAATCATTAACGCTTGAGGTGAGTCCATATGCGAGTGGTACCAATAAAGAACTGCACAAATTCGATTAATCAACCGTATGAAGCTAACAAATCCACCCGATCATTTTTTTTTGTTAGCTTGTTAGTACAACCCACTTTTAGTTGGCACTTCACTGTTAGCCACCCCCACAAGGGATCGATATTAAGACCTTAGTGTTGAAACGAGGTATCTTTCACTCAGTCTACCACTTGAGCTATGGATCAGGGTGTCCGCCTGATCACTTAAACCTCGAGTTTAACATCGTGATTTGTTCCTCTATATCCCAAATCTAGCCTACCTATCACTGGCTAATCAAGACAATTGTAACTAAATAAATATTTATCAAAAGCTGAGACAACTAAAAGTCAGATCTTAATTAACAAACCAAACTGACCCAGCTATTCCTTTAGCCTAAGAACCAACGGTTTTTGATGATTATGATCGAATCGTCATTTCTGCTAACTGCGAATAGACCACACCATGCACTTAGCAAATTCAAATCTTAATCATCGGGCATAAGAAATCTCGTTATCCAATTCATTTCAAAAATACCTTAATTTTTTGAAAAGCTCTATACTGATCGTTAGTGGGCCACTAAACTTGAGACTATAAAAAGACATTCGTCTTAACGGGATTATCATCCAGCCTTAGACATCAAGCTAAGATCACGTCTCGAATTGTTCAACTTGGACTCTCAAGGTTAGTACATGAGATGTGTGAATATTCCTGAAATTAATCAAGAACTTAAGTTAGTTGTCTGTATTCAGTTTTTGTCAAAGTTGTGGCTTTCAGACTGTTATATCGTGACCAAATTTATGACAATAAACTAAGTTAATATCCTGCACATATCCGTATAGTCACGGGCCCGATCGACCATCGGTGACCATCGAACTGACTTCTGATCATGCACGTCAATCAACGCATACAAATGGTGGGTCGATTGTATCCATACGTAGATCATTACTAGGGTCAACTATCCTACGGTGTATATTGACCTGTACACATCATAGTATATTCCTGATATTAGAAACACCCTCCTATAGGGTTAATATAATGAAAACATAGGCCTTTGAGCCATTTGCACCATTCTGGTGCTATAAATAGGACATTTAGGGCAACCCTTGCTCCCATCCGATTTCTGCCCTAGGGAAATAGAGAATGAAAGAATGAGAGAAAACAGAAGAGAAAAAGTAAGTGAGGCGAAGATTGGTGTCTCCTTCACCAAATCCTTTAATCAAAGCCTTAGCCTCGACCATTCTCATTCGCCAAATCTACCTCACTTACGATTGAGAGGTAAGAAATAAACCCTTTTTCCCAAATTATATTTTTCTGTGATGAATTATACGAATCTCACCTAATTCCTTTGAATTTGGTGTAGGAATCATTTTTCCCCAAATCCTAACCCTGTGAGTTCAAAAATCGAAAATTCTTTCTTAAGGTGAGGAACATTATTCCTAGGTTGTCATTTATTGACCCTTAAGGGTTTTAGTTAATGATTTGTTATCATAAATGGCAGGGCGTATGCTAACATATCCATATTTTGATTTTGATTGCAATATGTGTTATTATTTGTTTATTGATACTCACATATTCAATGAAATGCCTAAGTGTTTGTTGTTTCAACAAGAAACAAATGTATTTGATTTAGGGAATTATCTCACTTAATCGTAACAAAGAAAAAATATAGAGAAAATCATCAATTTTATTCATTCTGAATTCATTTACATCATTTGATTTCTCTTGATTCTAAGATAGAATATTTAAAATACAAATATGAAGCGAGTTAAATATCAAATCCGACAACATTTCGGCTCTTTGATTGGTTCATCTCATTAAGAGGAATATTATATGGATATAAACATTCTGTATCTTCTCCTTGAACCTATAATCAAGATTCCGAATTGAAGAAGAGTTGGAATTGCAGAAAAATTGCCTTGCTGACATCATTTCGACAACATTTTAGTTCTTTGATGTAGATTCCTGCGCAACACACTGTGGTTGCGCGGGTTCGCGCAACACCACAATGTGTTGCGCAAGTCGGCGCAACATGCCTTCTTCTTCCTTTCCTCTCTTCTGGATACCTTTAATTTTTTTTCTTCTTTGGAGCTCAGATCTTCTTCGTAATCTTCGTCGTCCTCCAAACGAGAGGGGGAGGGGATATTTATAGGCCTCCATACGTGCGAACCCTCGATCTTCGTACCATGGGGCCCATTTCTCATCTGATCTCAACCATCTAAGTCATCTCGACCATACTGGTGCTGCACAGGTGAGCGCAACCAGAAATAATGTTTGCGCGGACTCGCCCAACTAATATGCTTTGCGCGGGTACACGCAACACCATGAATTTCCCTTTCTTTTATATTCTCTTCAATTTTTATTCTTTGCTCTTTCTCTTGATCTTTCTTTTAATTTATTCTTGAATCTTTATTTTTATGTCTCAACAATTGTGATGTGCGTATTGATGCTCACATATTCGATGAAATGACTAAGTGATTGTGTTATTTTATTGATGCTCACATGTTTGATGAAATACTTAAGTGATCGTGTTGTGTTATTGATACTCATATGTTTGATAAAATGCTCAAGTATTGTGTTGTTTAATTTAGTGTTCATATAAAATCTCGTTATGATTGCCTAACGAATTGTTAGCCCTTAGTGATGTTTAGAATTGCTTACAATATTGGGTTAGTCAGTAAATCGCTCGAACCAAGGAATAGCTTGAGTTATGTCGGCCACCCTAGGCTTGTTCGATCGAATCGGGTTAAACATGAACGGCCAATAGTAGTTAGACTACATGGGATGCTTGTACCTAATGCCAATTGCCCCGGGGTTCTCCCGCGTCAATCAAATTAGTCTACCAGCCGACTGATCATGTATGTTCACCATGTATAACATGACTAAATTGAATCTACGATACTCCGTTCTCATGGACAAGTCCATTCATAACTATTAGTATGTTACGATCCCACTAAAACTCATGAACCAGGTATAGTGGTATGAGATAGCGTGTTTGAGTTGTCGGCTTATGTTGGGGTAACCAATGAGCATTGATGAAGGTGATAGATTATTGTTCGAACGACCCCCATCAAATACCCGACCGATGGTTCCGTATGAAAGTACCATTCGAATGACCCGGGCATGAATATAATTAGTTGACAAGCCATTTTCTTTGTATTGATTCAGTATTTATGTGACAAGCCCGCACATCTGAACTGAGTGATCATACTCGGTGTTTGGGTGATTACCCATTTTGGGTTAATCCTTATACCTTTGAGTATCATGTCGTACATTTGGAATTATTGATTTGTGAGATATAATAGGTGATACATAAATTTGGATCAAGGGACACTGGTGAAGAGCCATTAAATGTCGCAATGAGCCAAGTTATCTAGATAAGGACTTGTGATATAACGTTGGTATCCTAACTTCACCAACATGTTGTTTGAACCATAAATAATAACTACTTGGCTAATCTTGCATATCATTACATTATTGGGTTGTGCTATGGGCCAACGATTACGCATATATTGACGTCCTCGCTAGTAATATCGTTGATGTGGAAAGTTTACGATTGTTGTTGGGTTGTATTACGGGCCAACCATTGCGCATATCATCATGTCATCCATGCATTTAAATAATTAACTTAGAAATTGTTTGTTTTATAATGTTATCATTATCAACGCTGATTAAGTCGATAACATATGTAAATAAAAAATAATGGAACCACTGAGTTAGCTAATCACTCCCACCTAGGACTGTGTTTTAAAACATCAACAAAGTGATATTATGGAAGCAGATGGGTAGACTTAGATTGGCTTGCACCACTGTCGTTATGTTTTGGAGGATTGGGCCAAAACTGTAAACTTTACACTTCAATCATTTTGGGTATGTAAATTGTGGCCTGTATAATCCTCATTTGGGTAAACATCATTATTGGGATTGTACATTTTAAATATTAGTCATCTATTTATGTGCTTAATTATCTTTGTTTAACTTTTGATGCCACTGATTTAAAACTATTCTAATTAGTGAACGTTAATCAGACTGTGCAGGCACGTAAAAACTCGCCCACGTGCATTTTTGCTAGGTTCACATCCGAAAACTCGGGATTGGAGTCTTCGTACTTGGGTGACAATTTTCGAGCCGTGACATTCTTTCTCTATTTCTCTCCTTTACTGGGGTAAATTCGTATGGAATGGAGAGACTACCCATATATGGGTATTTATAGTGTCAGAAGTGGTGCAAATATTCCTAGAGACTAGATATTCGATATTATAATCCTATAGGAGGTTGTTTCTAACTACTAGAGCCCACTAGGTGATGTATGAATCGATCTAAGTTATATGATAGTTGCCCCTTGTGGTAATCGATGTATGGATACGATTAGCCAGTTATTTAGATGCGCTGATCGATATGTGTGATTAGAAGTCAGTTCAATGGCCACCGATCATCGATCGAGGTTGTTGTTATACGGATGTGTGTAGGATATTAACTTATATTGATATTCTAAATTTAGTCACAATCTAACGATCCAAAAGTCACAACTTTAGCAATGATCGAATATACACAATTAACTTAAGTTTTGAGTTCAAGTGTAGGACATGCTCATGCACTAGCCTTACGAGTCGAAGTTGAGCGATTCGAGATGCGATCTCAGCTCGATATCATGGCCCAATAAGACAAACATTTTTCTATAGTTTCAAGTTCCGCGATACATTAACGAGCGGTATAGAGCTTGTTTGGTTAATATGGACAATTCTGTAACAAAATAAGTATTGAATTTTATTGTACGTAATGATTAGAGCTTAGATTAGCTAAGTTTACAATGTGACCTATTTGCAATTAGCGAAAATAGTGATTTGATCATAATCGTCCCAAAATCATGGACTTTTAAGCTAAAGGAGTAATGTGATCAATTTGAATTATGTACACGGGATAATCAAGATCTAATTTATAGTTATCTTGATTTCAGGTGGATCTTCATTAAATTGCAATGATTTTGATTAATCAGCAGTGGGTCATGTAGATCTTGACCATCGACTAATAGATCAAAGAGCTAGGATCATAATTTTTGTGATCAGGCGTATTTGTTAGCTTCCAACGGTTAAATTAATTAAATTTATGTGTTTCTTTACTAGTAACACTCGCGTATAGGTTGGGATCAAGTATTAAAGATTAATAAGTAATAAAATAGACAAATTCTAGGGATTATTTTTTTTAAAGAAGATTTTTAAAATATAAGTTACCCAAAATTAAGAACTTTCCAATCTATCTCCCTTAAACTAAATTCCACCCCCAAAATTTTCTAACATTTCTTTTATATAAACCAAACATCCCCTAAGTTCATAATAGTAGGATGACGTGTGGGTAGACATACAAATTACGAGACATGTTAGATGAGACATGTCCACTCAAGTGTAAGTAGGTAACCTTGTTCGGTACAACTGTGCCATATTATATGCCCACTTGAGTTTTGGATCTACCTAACTCCAACTTGAGTTGGCAAAACTGATGGACGGACTATATTGCGTTGGGCCCACATAGTTTTCACCAAGTTACCGTCGGCCCAGGCAGTTCAATTCCCTTCCAAAATTCTTAACTATGCCTTTTGACCCGTCCACAGTTTGGTCAGCAATTTGGACGGTCTATATTTCGTACAACCGTGCATATGCATCACCATGTTTTACATGGTCTAGAGCTAACATAGCCGTGTAGCCCACACGTGCCGATATGGTACACGTACGCAACATTTCCATCAGGTGGGACACACTTCTCACTTAATAAAGTTTAAGTCGTTTTTCCATTTCTCAGGTGGGCGGATTTCCTGGACACGTGCGCAAAATTGGCACGTGTGAGTTGCACGCGTGTGGATAGCAGGGCGGTACACGCATGGTGGCTACAATGTCAGCGCATTAGGCATCCGGCGTACCGTAGGAACCTTTCCTTGTGTTCTACCAAAGCGACGGGAGAAGAAACAGCGGGGCGATGGCGCTAAAAGGACAAAGCTGTCCTCCAGTAGTACGCTTGTGCTGGTATTGTCAGTCGGTGGGAGGAAGGGTATTCATGATTTTTCCACCACCAGGGGAGTAGTAGCCCCTGAATCATTCCCAAGCCCTGCGCACACGTGTGAGTTCATGAATGCAAGATCTGAACCATTCATCAGGTGGGCCTTACCATGTATATGACTCGACCAAAAAATCAGCCAGCTTCAGGTGATGATGTTGGCCAGGCCTATGATACGGTCAGCTTTTACTGTCCATTTCTCGTAGACATGTGGCCCACCTGAACCAGCATGTTTTTGTGCCATTGAATGAACGGCTGTGGCCCATTAGATGATAAACCTTGATCTAGCACACATGGGTGACAGAGTTGGACGAGGCAAGCGTACGTACTACTAACCGAACACCAAACTGGAAAGCACGTGTATGAGATCCATGCCGTCCATCAGGTTGGTTGCCTCATGTTCACATGGTAACTTAAAATTGAGTGAGTCCAAACTCAGGTAAGCCACACCACAAGGACGAGCTTAAGATAAAACGCCTGTCATGGCTGTACAAGGCCTACCGTACGTGTGCCATTCCATCCAGGCACGGATTCAGTCAGGTCATTGTGGGGCCCACCTTTATTTGTTGTATATCCACGCGTCCATCTATTTTGGCAATTCATATATATCAGGGCATGAGCCGTCCAAAACTGAGGGACTCGGATTGGGTACTACCGTCGCAAGCCAGGAACTGACAGGAGCTCTGATGGGCCACTCTAATGTATGGCTTTAATCCAGGCCGTCCATCCATTTTTCTACATCATTTTAGGATACAAGCCAAAACAAAATGAGGTAGATAAATGGCTAAGTGACCACATCACAGAAGCAGTGGTGATGATAACACCTACGTGAATAAAAAGAAAGGAAAAATAAAACTTTTGCAGTACTCCCAGCAAGCTTTCATGGACACCCTGATCCATGGCTCAAGTGGTAGACTGAGTGAAAGATACCTCGTTTCAACACTGAGGTCTTGATATGGATCCCTAGTGAGGGTGGCTAACAGTGATGTGTGAAATAACAGTGGGGTGTACTAACAAGCTAACAGAAAAAAAAAAAAAAAATAAATAAATAAATAAAGTTTCCAGGGTAAGATTTTAATCCACACTACGTGGTTTATTTCAACCTTTGATCAGTCTTATTTTTTGCCTCATAGCATGGACAGACGGTGGCCCCTGTAGATCCAAATCTCACGTGAGCCACAGTAGGAAATGTGAGTGATTGGCCATTAAAAGCCTCTTAGAGGCTAAAATTTTTCTGATTTTTTCCCTATATATATCTATTTATATTTGACTTTATCAATAGATTCAATAGCAAATAAATATTACAATGGACCCCAAGCTTTTAATAATGTTGGACTTTCAATAACCATTGATTCTGGGTGTGTCAATCTCACATTTGGATTGATTCTTGGGTGTCGTCTATCTAATATTTGGATCTACTTTATTTTTGGTCTTATGCCCTTGCTAATAAAATGAATGAATGGTACGACTATACAACACATACATCAAGGTGAGGTGTAGTCCAACTGACTCCCCTCCATTGACACCACCCTTCTCATAATAAACAATGTAATTTAAAATATGACTGTTCATGCTCATTATAATCATTTCCTGCGATAACTAATTAGGGGGTGTTATGTGTGATCTGTATGAATATGGTGTATTTGAAAATATATATGTATGGAAAAGATTTCTCGATAACTATAGCTAGAGCATATTAGATGGTGCTGTGTATTGCTTAAGCGACAGATGAAAGAGCAATCATGTGCGAACGATTATAGGACAAGTGGTAAGAAGAGAAGCAGATGAGTTCAAGTAGTATTGAACGGTTATGGTAACCGTCGGAACGTGATAAGGATTCAGATGAATGGATAGAAGCTACAAATAAAAAAGAAACCAAGAAAGAAAGTCATTTCATATCAATCAAAACAAATTAAATCTAGCTTTCAAATTATCCTTTCAATTTTTCAATTAAATTACATTCCATAATGTAATCATTTACTTTTTCTATCAAGCAAATTACATTTTTTAGTGTAATCATTTACTTTTCAGCTTGTTATTTACATCGCATAGCGTAATCCGTAGTGTTAACCAAATCGCTGATAATCTTTAGCTGTAATTTGAGTCTACGCTCGTGTGCTGGATTCAGTTCATCAATCAAAAAGGTATTCCACAGTTGTTCTTCGCGATCGACTGTAAGAATCTCTTTTCTCATTTTGTTTATCCGTATCGAAAAGTCCTTTCGTACAAAATTCAAAGGAGTAACCCATCATCGAAAGACGAACCACACCAGCTGAATATTACCCGATTCGATTTTACACATTGAGCGAGTGACTGAATAGGTGACCGATCTCTTTAGATCTTGGTCATGTTGGATAAGTAACAATCTAGAACACAAAGAGGATATAGAAAAAATATAATGAGATAATTAGATATATCGAGTTCAAGTCTCGACTTGAATAGTCAATTTCTTAAGACGGATTTGTTGTCATTTTTCTGGTAGTTCCGGTAAGTGCAAACGAATGAAATCTGCAAATTGTCTTCAGGATACAATGAACTCTCAATTCGAATTTCAACACGAAAATTTACACATCTAAGTGTTGAACAGATCTCTAATTTTAACACCGATATGCCTTTTTGTAAGAAGTCAGATTCGAGAGTACTGTACAATAGAGAGAGAAGAATACCTTACTGAATTATAATATCCAAGATTTATAGCAATTGAATGGTCATGCAATTCTTCTTGTAGAGATACCAAAGTGCATCTTTAAGACATCCACACACATTCATAGCAAATAACATCCTTTTATGAAAGGACATGACCCTTTGTCCTATGACAGTTTTTTTTTATACATTTTTAGCCACATGTTTTACATGTGGCATATATGCCACATATACAACCATGTCACAGTCACTCTCAATCAACACTAAGGTTAATAATACTTTAGGGTAGTCAAGCTGCACCATGGTAAAAAAAAATTAAACCATATGTCAAAAAGACTAAGGATCTTTTGACTCCATGCGATGATGAAGTGCTAAATGTGCCTAATAAAGCACCCAAGCAGCCCTACGGCCTATGCCGTGCGTGCAAGCACGGACTGTGCGAAGAAATTTGAACCCTGATTGTAGAAGCAAAAACTCATTCTCTTATCGACTAACTATACACACTATTTATAGAAAGTTTAAATAATTAATATATTTATTTACTTTATAAAAATAACTTTTATTTTCGAGATTTATTTTTATTACAAAAAGACAACAAGTCATACACTAAGTGTCAGCATATTTTTGCGCTTGGGATCATTATTCTCAGTTTGAATTGAAACCACAATTTTAATTCTAGCATGCCCGTGCACACCCAATGTCGAAAACAACACCCACCAATAACATGCACCAGCAGAAAAATAGAATTTTATGTTTGTGACAACTAGAGAATCCTAATTCCATTTTGATGAGGCCCACCTAAGATTTGAATCAGTGTACCGTTGACAAATATCAAGGAAATAATTAGAGGAACGGATGAGTCCGTATGATGCCTTTTTTATTTTTGCTGGCAGGAAGCTTATTTTGCAAAAAATGAGTTTTTATTGTTCGGACACTGGTATTTTGATGAAAATACCCCTTAACGGTTAGGAATAGGATAAGCAGCTGTAGAAGGATGGGTATTTTGGTCTTCTTAGGTTCATCCTTACTACCCGAGGTCTAGTTTCACAGTTAAGGTTTCTTTGGAGCAAATGAAATTGCTGGCTGAAACCTGAGGTCTATACGCCTCAAGATCCCAATATCAAGGCCTAACATGGTTGGCACCCGATCGCCCCATGCAGTCGTCCATTCACGTCGGCGAATAGCAACAAACTGGTCCGACTACGGTAGTCACTGTAGAAAACGGTCGCAAGCGTCCATCTACGGTTTTTACTATAATTTGAAAAAAAAAAAAAACAGTAGAACAGAAGTGGAGGGACAAATATCTCTGTTGCCAGGGCTGTGTGGGGTACACGGAGATGTCGGTGACAAATCAACTCTGTCTATATGTTTTGAAAGACAGTAATAAGACAAAATTATAAAAATAAAGAAGATCCAAAACTCAGGTGGACCACATGGAAATAATGGGAATAGCAACGTACACCATTGAAACCTTCCTGGAGCTGACCATGATGTTTATATACCATCCAAACTGTTCATAGAATTATTACCACTAAGATAAACTGTACCAATAAATATCATTCTGATAAAAAAAAACTTATGTCATTGCCAGGTGTTAAATCCACACTATTTCTTGTGGTATGGCATATCTTGGATCTGACTGATTTTAACAATCCTCCTCCTGCTGTAGTCTTTCAAAACAGATGGACGGAGTGGATTTATCAAGGACATCTCTATGGGCCACAGACAGCTCTGGGCACAGAGATATCTTTGTGCCGGGTCACAGGCAATCCGCTCCCGTTGAACACTAGTCGCTAGCTTAAGCCTGTTTGGCCGGGCAGATCCCATGGTATTAGGAGGGATGGGATCAGCAATATCCTGGGATAGGCGTGACGAGCCAAACAGATCCGGTTAACTTGTCCCGGGATATGAGCAATCCCATGGATCTTAAGATAATCCACTGACATCACCATCATTACTTTAAAATTGATTCTATCTCTTGGTTGGATGGATTGGAAGGTAAAATCCCGGGATATGCATGGCATGCCAAACAGACCCATTGAACTTGTCCCAGGATATAAGCAATCCCATGGATGTTAAGACAATCCACCGACACCATCATCATTACCTTAAAATTGATCCCATCCATCCTAATACCATGGGATCTGCCCCGCCAAACAGGGGAATGCTAATCTGTACTATGCAACATACAAGTTCTACGCAGTTCCATCCGCAAGACCAATTGAATAATATTTATGATGGTTGTTCCGGAAATCAAAACCGTCCATATTGTGGGCCCTTTGTTGCAGGGATAAATTAAAATTCTGATTCTGACCTTTAATTTATGTAGATCAATTCAGAACAATGATAGGAAGATTTTCAGTGATCACATTCAACCAAAAAAAAATAAAATGATAAAAAAAAAATAAAAATCAAAGGTTAGGATCATTGCTGAAGCGTGATCATTGGGACTTAGTTAATATTTATAGTATTGAAGAAAAAATGAACGGTTAAAATCATGGACGCAGATCAGGTGGTGTTGCCAACACCACCCCAATCTATGTTGTTGTTATGTGTTGAGCAGTGTCGGGCCATTCTTACGTATGTGTATATCCACGCCGTCCATCTGTTTTTCCAGCTCATTTCAGGGAATGAGCTTAAAAATGAAGTAGATCCCAAGCGCAAGTGGACCACACCACAGGAAACAATGGTGATTGAACCCTTGCTATTAAAAACTTCTTCTGGCCACAAAATTTTTGGATCGAGCTGAGTTGTGACCTTATCAACAGGTTGAATGGAAGGTTTCAACGGTGTGTGTCGTTATCCCCACTTTTTTTTTTTTTTTTTTTTTTTTTTTTTTTTTTTTTTGTGATGTGGTCCACTTGAGTTTCAGATCAACTTCGTTTTTGGGCTTGTGAATTAAAATGACCTGTCCAAACAGATGGACGGACGAGATATAGAAGTCATACATCATAGTGAGCCCCACAGTAGCCACACATCACCACACCTTGACTAGGGGTGATGACAGCGCCACCTAATCGGCGCCTTAAAATCATGGGACCATCTCAGCAAACGTGCTCAGTTGATGGTAACACGTACGCTTTGAATCTACTAGAAACTAAAGACCGGGACTCCACTACGTGATGTGTTTCATCCAAGCCGTCTATTCACTTCACCAGCTCATTTTAGGTAACTAATCCCAAAATAAGGCAGATCCAAATCTAAGGTGGACCACACCACAGGAAACAGATTGAGCACCCACCATAAAAGCTTTTCAAGATCACAAAAGTTTTGAATCAAGCTAACATTTATATTTTCCTTTCATCCAGTTCTGTGTGACCTACTCAGCATGTTAGATGGAAAAGACTTGGAAAATTTTCAACGGTGGGCATTGATTCATTTCTGATTCAAACTTTTTAACGGTGGGCGTTGAATCACCTCTGATTAGATGTGGATTGACAGACATGGTTACAACACATACATCATGTGTAGAGCCTTCCAGCACCATGGTCAATATCCACTTCTGGAAACTAGTGTGGAAGGCTTATTTTTCAAAATCACAGCTGTTAGACTGTCACGTTGATGTGAATGGTGACCCGTGAGACAACGGTAGAAAGCGAAAGTAGCTGACAGCCAAATGTTCGGTGGAATAGACTAATAAGGAAAAGAGATGGATAGAATCATCAATCCGGTTTTATTATTAGAGGATTATATATCCTAACAGGGCCCACTAAATGGATGGATCCCATTATGAACTGTGGAGGGATGGCTGTAGTGGACTCAGATTGGGTGGTGGCCACAAGAAAAACTCTGTGGACCCATGATGCATGTGTTTTATCACATGATTTCTACCTATTTCCTTAGTTCATTCTAAGGCATGAGCAGAAAATTGAGTAGAAGATTCAAAGCTCAAGTGAACCACACAACACAAAATAGTAGCGACTAAATGCTTTTGATTGAAAATTTCTCTCTGGAACATAAGTTTTCAATCAAGCTGATATTTGTGTTTTTCTATTATCCAAAGTTTTGTGACTATATGAAGAAGTTAGATGTTCAATGAACATTGCACACCTGGAGTGGTTTTTAATGGTAGAGATTTATTCCCTATTGTTTCCTATGGTGTGGGCCTCTCTACTTTTTTTTTTCTTTTTTTTACTACGCTCATGTACTAAAATAAGTTGGCAAATGATGAATAATATGAATAAAATACATACATTATGGTGAGAGTACATAGAGGCTGGTGTATACACCATCGACCTGACTGGTTTGGATTTGTCGTGGTAGGACTAGAATGGACGTTCCTCGCGTTCTGATTGGTACAAACAGTTCAAAAGATACCATAGTTACATGAGCCACACAATGATGTATTTATTATATCGGCACTGGTCATTCATTTGACAAGATTATTTTTGAGCATGAACTCAAAAACGAGTCATATCCAAAGATCAAGTGAACCACACTACAAATAGGAGTGGGGACTGATTCTCATTGTTAAAACATTCATGGGACCACCATCACGTTAATTTTGAATGTTCGTATTGATCCAAAACTTCCATGACCTCCCAAAGGGTTTCAATGGTAGACTTTCAATCTCCCACTACTTCTGCACACTCGATCTTTGGATATGTCTTATTTTCACTAGGGCCTGTTTGGCCAGGCAGATCCCACGGTATTAGGAGGGATGGGATCGACAATATCCTGGGATAGTCATGACGAGCCAAACAGATCCGGTGAACTTGTCTCAGGATATGAGCAATCCCATGGATCTTAAGACAATTCACTGACATCACCATCATTACCTTCAAATTGATCTTATCCCTTGGTTAGATGGATTGGAAGGTAAAATTCCAGTTATGCACGGCATGCCAAACAGACCCAGTGAACTTGTCCCGGGATATAAGCAATCCCATGGACCTTAAGACAATCCACTGACACCATCATCTTACCTTAAAATTGATCCCATCCCTCCTAATACCATGGGATCTGCCTGGCCAAACAGCCCTAAAGCCTTACGACCAGCTCGGCATTATAGGGATGGTTTGAATATGACACATGCCTCATCATACTAATCCCAAAACTCAGTGACGTAAACCCACCAACCAAGTCGGTGGTATGTGTTACACCAGCTAATCTCCTTTCGTTCCTGCACAAGGATGCTTACGTTAGAAATCCATTCTGTCCATCCATTGTTTTAGCTCACAAGGATGCTTACGTGAGAAATCCATTCTGTCCATCCATTGTTTTAGCTCATTTTTAGGTCACACAAGAGTGAAATTTTCTGAAAAGAAAACCGTGCTGTTTATTTGACATCTAATCTGTTGATTATGTCATACAGACCTAGATGAAGGGAAAAAACAAATATCATCTTGATTCAAAACTTTTATGGCCGCCAAAATGTTTTTAATGGTTGGTGTTCATTCAACGCGTTTTCCTGTAATGTGGTCGACTTGAGATTGGGACATACCTCATTTTTTTGTCTCATATACTAAAATGATATAGAAAAATAGATAGACGGCATGGATGAAACACATACATTATAGTTGGGCCCACAGAGCACCGACCATCACCCATTGGCTGGTGGCAGGGGAGTAGCCAATCCGATTCCATAGTCTAACGCTAAGAAGAGAGATCTGCCACGTGTCACTCGAGACCACTGCATCTCAGCCGGACATCCAGGCTTTAAACATGTCCGGTCGCTGAGGCAATTATTACCGGACAGTTTATGTGGATAACCCGATGGCCCACCACAGACCCGATTTCAATCTAATATCTCAAAGTATCGGGACTAAACAGCACTATCTTTTGATAACATGCGCTGTTGGAGAATGCCGGCGTTAATCGCGGGACACCCTCCGTCGCGGAATCTGCTTTTACCTACATGGTCCCGTGCACGTTAGCGCCTCCATTGGAGGTTTGCCAAGCACACACGCGTATACAACGGAGCTCGTGTACACGCTACACACGCTCCAGAATTTTCATAAGTACAAGATCCAATCCATCCATTATAAGTTTACCACTGTGAATATAGCATGGAAAAATAATCAGGTTCGTCCATTTCGTATTTGGGCCACAGTTTGTAAACAAATATACGGCTTAGAAAAATGCGCCAAATATTTTTAAGTGCCTATCTATTTCTATCATCATGGACCGGAGTATTTGATGGAGAGAAATATAAGCTTGTGAACGGATTGGATATTTCACCTGTTTCACACGTGGCACTTATAATGGCGTGTAGATGGGATGGTTTGTACACGCGTGAGGGCTTAGCAAAGATCACGGTCGCATATGATACTCCCCTCCACCACAAGAAATGTACAGCGATGCGGGATTATCCAGGGCCATGATTTATTGATCCAGACCGATGATCTGATGGGCCCCACCATAGATCGAATTATCATTAAAATAGGACTGATGAAAAAAATCCTATCCAATTGGCTATGGTACGTAAATAGACGGTCATAGAAAATGCAGCAAATGGAGAAAAGGCTAAAGTATCTGTTTAGGATAATCTGGTCCACTGTACAAATAATGCCACTGATTTGTTGATCCGGACTGATTATATGGTGGGCCCAACTATGGATGGACAGCATCCAATGACTTTGCGTGAAGAAAGAATCCTAATCGTGGGATCATGGTATGGAAATAGACGACCGTGGATAATGTAGCTAATGGAAAACAGCATGAGATTGGCTGGTTATGTTGTTGCACCTTCTGGGACGGTGCGCGGATTGGGTACTACTCCTAGAGATGGACGGTCCTGTGATGGGCCATATGGGGCCACCATGATGTATATGTTTTATCCAAGCCATCCATTCATTTTGACAGATCATTTTAGGCCATGAGCCTAAAAAGGAGGCAGATTGAAGACCAGACCACAGGAAGTAGGGGGGTTGAATTCCTACCGTTGAAAACTTCCTATGGCTCACCGTGATGTTTATTTTCCATCCAACCTGTTGGTGTGGTCTATTTGAGCCTTCAATCTGCACTAAAATGATCTTTCAAAATGGATGGACAGCTTGGATGAAACATTTACATTATAGAGGCCCCACATAGCCCTTGAGAGGAATATCCATCTCTAGCTAGGTCCCGATGGAGGTAATACCCAATCCATGCCTTGTAGAATGAGGAATGCTAGATGAGTGTGAGATTGAACGGTTCAGATGAGTTCTAACTTATATGCCTTGTATACAAATGCATTCCCCTCCTATTATTTGCAAATGGGACCCACCAATTCCTACAGATTTCTCATAAGATGATGGCACAAATTTCCTACAACACCTGTGACTGATATCAGGTCGGCCACACCACAAGAAACAATGGGTTGGATGGCATATAAACATCAAGGTGGGATCCAGGAAGGTTTCAATGGCATTCATTTCCATCCTCACCGTTTCTTGTGGTGTGGCCTATGCAAGATCTGGACGTTACTCAATTTTGGGACGGAATAATGAAATGATCAGATGAAACTGATGAACGGAGTGGATGTCACACAGAGATTGCGTTGGGCCCCACAGTTTTTGTTGCACGGGCTCTCTTCAAACAGGGCATTGTAGGAAAGACATGGGCGCGTGTGTTACGCGTCAGACGAGAATAGAATCTCCGCCGTCCATACCGACGCACTTCCATGATGCTGGAACATGTGCAGCTGATAACTTTCTATCTGATCTTCTCTAAAATACGCGTACTGCCCAACTTCTCACTGCTTATGCGGTTGGGGTCCACGCGGAGCTTGCTTTTGCTTCTTTTTGGGGAGAGCAAAAATTCAAAAGCTCGTATGCGCATTACGCACCACGCGCAAATATAGTTTCTCCTCCACCAACTCATTATCCCGTGAGACAGTACTGCACCTATAACTGCTAAATTGTCAGAGAACGTGTTAGCCGGGCACACGTGTCTGAGATCTGTTCCATTCATTCGGCGGGTCCTCTGTGTGACCCGAATTCAGCCGAACGGATGGGCCATTTTGTTGGGTGCGGATTAGGTAACCTTACGGTGGGGCCCACCTTGATGATGTGTTGTATATTAATGATGTCCATCCGTTTCTCCAGCTCATTTTATGACGGGGTCTGGAAAATTATTCATATCCGAATCTCAGGTGGACCATACAACAGGAAATAATAGTGATTGGGTGCCTCTCCATTAAAAATTATAAAAAGCCCATCGTAATGTTCATGTATGTAAGGAAAATACAAAGATCAGCTTTATCCAACTTTTGTGGCCATCAAAAACTTTTAATAGATATTCATCACTATGTTTGAGTGGTATGGTTCCCTTGAGATTTTAATCTTCTTAAAGTTTAGAATCATGTCTTAAAATGAGAAGGAAAAATAGATGGATGGTATGAATATACAACAAATATATCAAGGTGGGCCTCACATGGTTGGGGTAATACCCACTAAGGTGTTATACCCTAGCAACATCCGCTCCCCATTTTGTTAGGTGGGCAGATTAGGTGCAGCCCACCTTGATTTATACATTCCATATCTTGTTTTTGCGGATCATTTAAGGGATAGTTTGGCACCATATATTTGGGAGGATTTAAAAGTATTTTGAAACCATTATCACTTGACATAGTAACATGTGTAACATGTCTCACTAGGCTAGTAATTTTTTATACACATAGCTTATCCATGATACCTCAAAACAATTAGATTATCAATTATATCACTAAAATTACATTAATAGAATGATTTGAATAGCCTCATCATTAACAGTTAAAAAACATTAATTAGTCGTTCAAATGTAGCCGTATGAGTGTGGCCCATCCGAGGCTTAAAATTTTATCATTTTTTTCTGAATACAATCATTTAGTGAAACATCATATATATATATATATATATATATATATATATATATATATATATATATATATATATATATATATATATATATATATATATATACACTAATTAAGGATATTAAAGTTGATTTAATTACCCTGCACTTTGCTATTAGCCACCCTCACTAGGGAGTTGATACCAAGACCTCAGTGTTCAAATGAGGGTATCTTCACTCAGAGCATGCCTATTTTCGAAATACAATGGATTTTGAACCAACGGTGCCAAACACAATCGAAAAATTTTTGGATTCTGGATTTCCAATCTAAGTATTCTGAATCCACAATGTCAAACAAGGCCTAGGGCATGGACTAAAAAAATGAAGCATATTCAATTATGAAGTGGACCATATTATAGGAAATGGTGGTGATTGATCATTAATGAACCACAATAGATTTGGATTAAGCTTATATTTGTTTTTCTATTCCCTTTCTTCATGTTTGCATAACTTTATCACTAAGTTCGATGAAAAATAATTGTCATGAAAACATTACAATGGGCCTTAGAAAGTTTTTAATTTGTTTTTTCACTAGGAAGTTTTTAATAGTAGGGTGTTCAATCACAACTGTCTTTCAATATAGTCCACTGAGATTTGAATCTTCCTCATTTTTAAAGTCATGTGTTAAAATAATTTGGCAAAAATGGATGGATGGCATGGATATAGAATACATGTATCAACATCGGCCCATTGTAAGGGTGCACCTAATCCACTCTCATTTTGTTAAGGACTCAGCTAGCCTTATTTGTGTATCCACATACACTAAGAACTATGTGGGAAAAGCATGTATCAGATTTACCCATCCATCAAGTGCTCCCATCTTATTTACCCATCTTAAAAATCAGTCCAACCCAAGAGATAGGTAATCACATCATAGGGAATAATGTAAAATATAGTCTCTTGGTGTGGCCCACTTGAGTTTTGGAATGTCCTGGTTTCAAGGGACTCCATTGATCCAAATGTAGTGCATCAGATGGGTAGAATAGATGGCATATGCACACCACAATGGACTTGCAAAGATGGTTTCGAGGATGTGACTTCCCATCTCAATTGGGGGGGCCTGGTGTGCACTAATGGACTAGGTGGATCTCTTATGCATGAAGTTGTTCCGTCCACGTTAATGAAGGTAATGTCCCTATCTACCCAAGAAGATCCTGCATGCATTTTTGTTTTGTTACGAGTGTTTGGCACCTTTCAAAATAGTAAATAGTAGGCAATTTGGAATCAAAATACAGGATTTGTAAAAGCGGAGTCATTTGGCACTTATGAGGGACTTGGATTTCAATTTAAAAATTGTTTAATTATTTTCTTTTCTTTTCTTTTATGCCGTGGTGGGATTTCATCACCTATGGGTCTTGAACCCAAGACCTCGTGTTGAAACTCCTCAGAGTCTACCACTGAGGTAAGGACTTGAACCCAAGAATTGTTTGAAATTTAGTATTTAGGGAGATTGGTTGACAAAATCTATGATTTTTGGGGTTATTTTCATATCATCGAATTTTTCTTATTTTGGAAGTTAGGATAGCATAATGTTATCTTATAATGCTTGTCATGTTTCAAATATTTAAGAGCATTGAATTTAACAATCATTATCTTATAAAGATACCACAAGAGGAGTCAACAGCGTATGGATCATAAATTACGGAAGAGAAGTTATTTGTGCCTCAAGTAACTCATCTTAGTTTCTAATTATTAAGGTGTATATTTGGTAAACAACATACTTATCACCTTCTTCTCTCTTTCATCTCACCTGGTGCCTCTCATCAACAACTTATGAAAATTAAAAGACAATGAAAAATTAACTAAAGTGATTAAGTAATTTTAAGTAAAAATATTACTTATAACTAATGATCAACTAAACTTACTTATTTGAAATAAGTTACTTATCTACTCTTGCTCTTGCTCGGGTAGTAGACTCTCAAGAGTTTTAACACTCGGTCAAGATTTCCAGTATCCATAGGTGGTGAAATTCCACTAGCATGAGTGTGTGTGCGTGTGTTAAAAAAAAAAAAAAAAACAAACAAAACAAAACAATAGTTACTTATCTACTGCTTTGAGTAGAAAAGTAACTAATTTGATGGTATCCACAAATTCATGATTTTAAATCCATGCTCAACAGTTATATAGAGAGAATAATATATGATGGTCCATACGTTTGCAACACTTATATGCAAGCACTCGTAAGGAAAAGTGAATTAGGAGAGACCTGACCCTCATTCTAGATGTTGTAGCCCTTGTGTAAGGTTCACTTGATGTACGTATTCTGTATCCACATCGTCGATCAAATTTTTAAAATTATTTTAGGAATGATCCCCAAAATGAAGAAGATCCAGGACGCGGATTGCATCCTACCCCTGCCCGGACAGTAATCCGCCTGGGTAGGGGCTCTATGGGGCCCACCATGATGTAAGTGTTTTATCCACGCTTCACTTTGCTCATATCATTTTAAGGTATGATACTAAAAATGAGGCATGGCTTATGTGGACTATAAAGTGGGGATTGAACATTCATCACTAAAAACTTCTTGGGAGTTGGAGAAGTTTAGGATCAAGCTAATATTTGTGTTTTCACTTCATCCACGTCTACATGACCTTATGAATAGGTTGGATGGTAAAAAAACATCAAGGTGGCCCATAGAAAGGTTTCAACGGTGGGTGTCATTATCACTGCAGCTTCCTTTGGTGTAGTCAACTAGAGCGGTGGACATATCTCATTTTTAGTATTATACTTTAAAGTGATATGAGAAGAGCGATTAACGGCGTGGATAAAACACTTACATCATGGTGGGCCTCACATAGCCCTGTCGGAACGACGGATTACCATCCAGGTCTGAAGATCCAAATCTCAGGTGGACCATAATCTAGGAAACAATGGTGATTGAACACCCTACTGTTAAAAACTTCTTAGGGCCCACCTTAATGTTTTCATGGTGTTTATTTGCCTCTAATTTATTGAATAGGTCACATAAGCTTAAATGGAGGGAAAAAAAAAAAAACAAAAACAAATATTAGCTTAATCCAAAACTTTCGTGACCATGGATTGTCAATTACCATTGTTTCTTATGGTATGTTCCACCTGATAATTGAATCTACTTTATTTAATAGCCTTTTGAAATGAAATAAAAAAACAAATTGGATAAAGAATACACACATCAAGGTGGGCCCAACTGTAAGGCCCCTCAAAAAATGTACACGTGGTATACTAATTCTAATAAAATTGACTAGATCATGCATTCCACTATCTCTACATCAGAATCTAAAGATCAGATTAGTTAAACAATCTTAACCAGTCATTCATGGACACCGGTTTGTGAAAATAGAACATCAGGATTTCACCCCAACGGGTACTAGAACTCATGACCTCTTGTGAGTCTAAGTAATATCTGACCGCCTGCATATCATCCATCACACCCTACCAGAGTACTAAAAATTTTTCATAATTGAATTTGGACCGTTGGTGAAAATATCAGCCTCGTTTCTTCCGCACACACGTTGCCAATCTCGCGGGAATGCTGGTTCTATTTTTTGGCACGGGCACATAGTGGCCCACTTGATGTACAGCCCAAATCTCACAAACGTACCATACTGCAAATGCAAAGTGTATGCCTGCAAGCCATATTCTAATCATATTAAATCTCATCCAGCCAGTCGATGGATTGCCATGTTAAATGTGCACCCTCGATAATTTTCAATCCAACCGTCGGTTGGAAGGCCCACCAATCGGACGGCATTCTCGACCCATCAGTTGAACCTATAGGACTATTGAGGGCCCACTAACATTGACGGTTTGGATCATCTTATCATGCACTCACGCAGTCCTACAGGGGTTGATGCATTACTACGCACGGGCGCGGATTGCGTCGTACCCCCGCCCTTCTCTAGCCCCGAACAGGCAGTTCTGTGGGCGGACCCACCTTGATGTATCTGTTTATCGTTTATCCAATCCATTCATCCCTTTTCTCAGATTGTTTTAAGGTAGGAAAATAAAAATGAGACATATTCAACGCTCAATTTGATCACACAAAATAATAAGCTTGGTTGCATTAAATGCAAGAGTAATCTTTGGTGTGGTCCATTTGAGCGTTGGATCTTCATCATTTTTATGTTAATGCCTTAAAATGATATGAAAAAAGGAATGAACGGCATGGATAAACAGATACATCACGGTTGGCTCACCCACTGAACTGTCCGTTCGGGGCTAGAGACAGGCGGGGGTAGGACGCAATCCGACCCTACAGGAATAAATCTCTCGATTCGGTCACCTTTGTTGATTTATCGCGATATTCTCATCTAAACGTCATGTTCTCGCGATAATATGTAAAGAGCCGTTTTTTGTCATGCAATCGTTATATGAGAGAGCTGCAAACGCTGTTCAGCTCGAGTACAATCGCAACTCGTAGAACAGAACTGCCGAGTTGCGTACGTGTGTAAGATCAACGCCATTCATCCAGTCGATCTCCATTCTCTACTCTTTCATATTGGTCTAGTATTCTAATCAGGTTTTCCCAACTTTACATATTAAATCTAGAACGCAGGTCAGTTTTTAATCATCAATTTGATATGGATTGACGGTGAGATTAACTTCATTGAACTTTCGAAATGAAAATAAGAAGTTCCTGATGAACGGACTCGATCTCTGATACGTGTGCTGGGATTTCACGTTTTACTGCGTGTAAGATGTGCGAGTAGCTTCATTAGTGCTCTGGTATTAAAACGAAGGAGCAAAAACCTATTTAAAATCTTGCTCAGACAGATTTCTCTCTCTGCAGAAAAAGAAAGAGAGAAAGGTCTTCTTCTCGTCTTCATAGCTTCTTTTCTGGTTCCACCGAAGGTGGAGATTTGTTCGATTTTCTTGCTTTCTTCGTCTTCGAATCGATCTCTATACCGCAAAATCGCGGAGTAATCGGAATCTGCTGCTGAATTCCCTACATTTCGATATCTTCAGATCCCCATTTGGTCCCGAATCGAGGCCTAAGCTCTCGAGTTAGGATTTGGGAAGGGTGGGATTCTTTCTGGGGTTGCTGATCGGTGGATTTGTATGAGTAGTTGTACGTTGGATGAATTTGTTGTTGCATTCGCGGATTTGTAGCTGTTGGGAGTTGATTGGATTTTTTTTTATTTTTTTATTTTTTCGGATTTGTTGATGCGGGTTGTTGTGGAATTTCATGAGCTAGGGTTTGAAGTTAGGAATCATTGATGATCTTCACAGTCTAGATTTTTATGTCCCTGGAGTGCGGATTTCTCAGAGTCTGATTTGGTCGGTATTGAACCATTGGGGGTTGGAATTTGTTTATTGCAGGCAGAAAGAAACGAAAATTTCTATGAGCGGTTGATATTGCGATTGAGTTGCGTTTGGGGAGAGAAGCAAATGAATTTTACTGAAATGCAGAGCGTTTGATGTTTTCTGTTCTGTGGGGATGGATTCGGCAAGGAGTTGGTTTCATAAGTTTCAACCTCGAGATAAATCGATGAAGAAAAAGGAAGCAGCTAGTAATGCGAAGGAAGCAGGGAAGCCACCAGTGAATGAGGAAATGCCTTCAAATGTCACAAAGCAGAAGGTTGCGGCGGCTAAGCAGTATATAGAGAACCATTACAAAGAGCAGATGAAGAACTTGCAGGAACGGAAAGAGCGGTAATACTTCCAGACATCCAATTTATTTCCTTTTCAATAGAGATTATATGCTATTCTTGCAGTGCATTTTATTTTATTTTGTTTGATTTGTGTAACAGGTTGTTTGCATTGTTTGGTTTCTAATGTTGAATTATCTTTTTATGAACAAATTTTAAGAAATATAAATTTAACATTCAGCATTCCGTACTACATTACGAAATACATACATCTGGAAGCCCAATCAGTGATTTGCTAAATTTCCAGCCATTGATTTTGTCAAGCTATTGTAGAATATTGAAAATCTTATCATCTCCTTAGTGGGCTAGATCTATTATGCCTTACCGGATGGCATTGAGTGAATCTTCCCAATGATCAACCTGTGCATGTGCATGCATAGGTATACGATCTGAACCAACCAAGGATCTTGTATAAAATCTTTTTGGTAATGGTTGGATCCATTTTCCTGGCTGGTATTTGTGTGATTCTCTTGTCATAGTTCAATTTGTTGCACCCAGCTGTCCTTTGTATTTGGAATGTTGCACCCAGCTTTGGTACTTATAGGCGGGTGTATGTGGTAAGAAAAGACTCCGGCATATGTAGTAAGAAAAGACTTGATAACGTATAGTCTGAGGTTACGGCCCTTGATAGAGTGGAATGGTGGAACAAGGTTCGTGTAGCCAACCCCAATTAGTTGGGATAAGGCTTAGATGATGATGGTGATTTCTTATTTTCATATGTTATTTGTTTTAATTAAAATTTTAGCAGACATGTTATAGTCTGAGGCTATCTATCTGTATATTGTGGACAGTATGCTATTGCATTTTTTTGTCAAATCTGTTTAGAAACTCCTAGACTCTTGCCACAATCAGCAATCGGCCCCCGTCACTCTAGATGGTCTGCTCATGTTTTTAAAGCCACGAAGCTTGTCTGAGGTCAACGAAAAGCTGTCTACCAACTTATTTTGAAATAAACAGAATGCTAATTATTAGTTTGGCTGTATGCTACCTATACAGCTGGTTCTATGTGTCATAGATAGTGGTATGGAATATGTTTCCTGCTTTTTCTGCTATCAATCGCTTGACAAAAGTAATTGGCAAAGAAACTCGTATTGTCAGGGTGATTATAGAATTTTCTTCAAGTAGTTGTAGTTTTGGCTTTTAGCTTTCTTAATATAACTCTTTTTCTTTTTCAAGCAGACGTTGGGTCCTTGAGAGGAAGTTGGCTGATGCAAATGTGACTGAGGAGGAGCAGAACAATCTTCTGAAACACTTGGAGAAAAAGGAAACAGAATACATGCGTCTTCAGAGGCATAAAATGGGTGCTGATGATTTTGAATTATTGACAATGATAGGCAAGGGTGCTTTTGGAGAGGTATATTTTCTTGTAGTAAGAAAGGTAGATGCACCTTCAGAGGGAAACAAAAATACTCTGAACATTGCGAAAACACCATACACATGCTTTTAGATGTCCTACAAAAATGTCTGATAATGGTATTCATGTGTATGCATATCCAACAACATTTTATTTGTGCCTAACCATGCATCTAACACAAAGGGAAACCCTCTATTCCTAGGCTTTCCATATTATTTACTTATCTTAATATTTATTAGGGCTGGCAATGGGCCAGGCCTGGGCCATGCAAAATCAATATGTTCAATTGACCCATCCCGGCATCTGGGCCTGAACCAGCCCCAAGTTGGCCCATCGCCAGGCCTAATATTTATGTCCTGGTCTACCTGTAAACAACTTTGTCCTTATCAGTGTTGTTTTGCGTGCCCCCCCCCCCCCCCTTTTTTCTTTTATGGTGGTCACGTCCTCGATTCATGCATGCATCTGTATTCATATACTGATGCCTAGATATATTAGTGCATTTAGCACACTTCCATATCAGGTGTTATATCTAGTCTACCAGAATATAGAAAAAAAATGTGTGTATTTGCTGGCAGCCAACTCACATATAATGTGAGCGGGAAAGAACACTGTTGGATGTACTAGTCACTAAGGTTGGAGTCTCTTGACTTGGCCCAAAATAGTGTTTTCGTGCTCTTAATGTCAGCCAGCTTGAAGGTCCTATTATGAACCTTTTTCTTATCACAATGGCTGTAATATAGATATTAATGTCCTAATATCTATATTAGGACATGTCACTTTTTTTTTGATATAGTGCTTTGTCCACAAGTTTCTATTCTGTGTCTGACACTCCTGGACATGGTTCATATTAAAAAGTCATTTTCTATATTTACTTGTTGCAGATTAAAAACTATTTTTTATGTTTAGTTGTTGCATTCTTTTATTTTTGGATACTTTTTTACATATTGACAGTTGATAATAACTATTTGTGCTATTATTACTTATTTATGGGCTTTTTTAAAATTATGTTTATTTTTACATGTAATGATTAATGATCACAATATACTATCAGTGGAATGTGATGTAATGTTATATCTGTACAAATCTGAGTTTAGAAAGCCTTCTGCTCTTATTCTATTACTTGTTAACTACTTAAATTTTACTTTCCTTTTATGTTGTGTTTTAACTTTACATTTTCACAGCGCAGGTCCGGTTATGTAGGGAGAAGACAACTGGTCATGTGTATGCAATGAAGAAGCTGAAGAAGTCCGAGATGCTTCGTAGAGGGCAGGTATATCTTTTATCTGCCATTCCAAGAAATCTTTTGTTGTGACCCTTTATGCTTATCTTTATTATTTGCTTCTATATATTGGTCCAGGTTGAGCATGTTAAAGCTGAAAGAAATCTTCTTGCGGAGGTTGACAGCAATTGCATTGTCAAGCTTTATTGTTCTTTCCAAGATGAAGAATTCCTATACCTCATTATGGAGTATCTACCTGGTGGTGATATGATGACTTTACTCATGCGGAAGGATACTTTGACAGAAGATGAGGCCAAATTTTATGTTGGGCAAACAGTTCTGGCCATTGAATCTATCCACAAACACCATTACATCCACAGGTTTGCATTATTAATTGATTGTGTTGATAGAAATGTTGATATACTCAAAAGATTTTCTGTGTATCCTCGATCTGAAGGATTAAACCTTTCTTTGACATTTTACAGGGATATCAAGCCTGACAATTTGTTATTGGATAGATATGGTCACATGAAGCTGTCCGATTTTGGACTATGCAAACCATTAGATTGCAGTAGTTTCCCTAACTTACATGAAAAGGATTTTGCGTCGGGAAACAACTACAGTGGGGCTCTACAAAGTGATGGACGCCCATCTGCACCAAAGCGAACCCAGCAGGAGCAACTTCAACACTGGCAAAAGAACAGACGGATGTTGGTAAATTTCTTTCTATGATGTTGAAGAATTTCACAAAATTTCCAAGATGATGCTCCAATTCACTGAGCTTGTAAACAAACTATGCAGTCCTTGGCACAATCTAATGTTGAGGACTCTGACAAGGACACTTGGATGCATCATTTCTTAAAAACTGATTTCTTGTACTCCAATGATGACTTGACAGTCATTAAAGAGCTGATTTTCCTTTTCTTTCTTTTGATTTGCTGTTCATAGAAAAACTCTATTTTACATATCTATTTATTCTTATATATAACCCTTCGATATTTTTATGTGCTTATATGGTGTAATATACTAACCTGTGTTGTTTTCTAAATTTCAAGGGTTTATGTGGATTGTGAGCTTCAATAGGATTTGATGGTATTTTCTTCTGGAAAAGTTCACCTACAACTGTCATTGTTTGAAATGTGCAGGCATACTCTACCGTCGGTACCCCTGATTATATTGCTCCAGAGGTTTTGCTGAAGAAGGGTTATGGAATGGAATGTGATTGGTGAGTATTTATATATGTTCTCCATCCTTTTGGCACCAACACACTTTGTAAAATCATTCTGTTTCTTTTCTTTATACAGGTGGTCACTTGGAGCTATCATGTATGAAATGCTTGTGGGTTATCCACCATTTTACTCTGATGAACCAATGTCAACATGTAGAAAGGTAAAGATGAGATTCAGGATATTGTATTCGTGTTTGTTTTAAATTGATATCTTAAGGCATGTTTGGTTGCACACAGATTAATTAATCACGAAATTTCATGATATTTTGTGCAACCAAACATGCGTTTAATCTTTCTCAAAGAACTCTAGAAATCATTCTCGTTATTTTATTGTACAAAGTCATGTTGACCTTCAGTTGTTTGGTTTTCCTTTTATCTGTGGCAAATACATGCCCATGCCTGCCATTCATCTGTTTCTTTACTCTTCATCAATAATGATTGGCAGATCTTTCTGTAATTGTTCCTTGTGCTATAATTTACTCATGGCCATTCTATAATAATAGTAATGGTGGTGGTGGTAGTAGTAGTAATGATAATAGTAATAGTAATAGTAACAACAACAACAACAACAATAATAATAAGAGCTTTGCTAAGTGCACACATGTAAGCAATAAAGCTCATGTGCATGCCACACACGTGCCAGCATCACGATAGGTCTGAGATCCAATCCATCTATTAGAAAAGAACTGCTATATTAATGCCCTAGTCAAGAAATCAGGTGAGCCACAATTTGCGAAAACAAATGTACGGCTCTGAAAACATGGCTAAGTTTTCTAACCCATCCACCTGTTTCCAATATTGGGGCTCACATGCTGAATGGACCAGATTTATTTTTGGGAGAACTTGTAGAAGGTCAGATCAACCTGATGGATGATTGGATCTTGCACCTATGTGCCGTGTTGGCACATTTGTGGCGTGTATGTAAGCTTTATTGCCCACTCATCTGTGCTTAGCAAAGCTCTGATAACAATAATGATGATGATGATGATAGTTTTTGGACAGCTCCTATGGATTTCCATTGGTGTTCCTTGGAGCACAAATTATGATTTGAGATCCGATTAAATAAAAAGAAAAAAGATTTGAAATCTAACACTCGCCTTATATCTCATTGTCATATGAGACTTGTACTGTGTGCAGCATGGATGTATTGGGTCGTCTCAAACTAATTAGTTATAATAGGGAATTTTCTATATGGTCGAGGCCCTTCGCTTCAACACTATGGTATTGGATCCAATACCAGCTTGCCTATAAAGAAAATACAGGCTTACCTCTACGAATCCCAGGCAGAGTTGTGTTTACTTGCTAGTAGGCATTCAGCAACCCATTGAAGTGAGACTTGGTCACTTGATTAGCCGGGTGACAGGTTACAACTTTCAAGAATATTACTTAAACTTTCAAAGATTTTTTGCTGGAGAGACCGGTGCTCCCCTGCATATTTTCTGATGCCTTGGCCCATATCCTACCATTTGAACTCTCGGGGCCTGTTTGGATAGTGGGAAAAGGAAAAAATAAAATAAAATAAAATGGAAAATGAATGAGTTTTCCCATGATGGGATGTTTCGCTAGATATGGATAGCAAATGAAACATTGGATTTCAAAAAGCAATCATTACCTAAACACCATTACGACTGCAACTTGGGCTGCCATTTCTTTAAAAATATATCTATACTTAAAATGTCATCATTATTTCCTTCATCTTCATTGCTTGGTTCTCTCTCTTTCCATCTATGCAGATAGTTAATTGGAGAACTCATTTAAAGTTTCCTGAGGAAGCAAAGCTATCTGCAGAAGCTAAAGATCTCATCTGCAAACTCTTATGCAATGTTGAGCAAAGGCTTGGAACAAAAGGCGCTTATGAAATAAAGGTGTTGTGTGGTGTGTTCCATTCTAAATTCTTAAGATTTGTTTACAAAATGCAGTTGTCAATGGAGGGAGTAATCTGGTTGATCCTTCTGCCAATTTCAGGCTCACCCATGGTTTGAAGGTGTCCAGTGGGATAAACTATATCAGATGGAAGCTGCATTTATTCCAGAGGTTAATGATGAATTGGATACTCAAAACTTCGAGAAATTCGAAGAGGTACAAATGTCTTTTCCATTATCTTACCAGTGCTTCAGATAACCTGCTTTTTGAGACATTTCACGTAATTTACTATAATATTCTTTTCCTTCTTTCATGGATCCACAGTCTGAAAGCCAAATTCAAACTTCTTCAAAATCAGGACCTTGGAGGAAGGTAAGCCTCTACACTACAGGCTTCATCTAAACAACTTCTTGCCTGAAATACATGACATGTTTAGACCTTCATTCACTTTTTTTTCTTTTTTCTTTTTTCCCTTTCCTAGACTGGCAAGATGGTCAGATCTGTCACAACTTATATCAGGACTTTAGAAAGGATTGCTATATCCCAAAAGTGTCTTACATGGACATGCCTTCAATAACAAAATGTTAACATAATACTGTTAGATGAGAAGTGCGGTATGATCACAGGGGCGCATGCCACAGCCATGCATCACACTTGTGAAAAGTAATTGAGAGGAGATATATGCGCATGTATTAACTGTTAGTAATTAAGAGGAGAGAGTTGCACACCTATTAACTGTTAGCATATAGACTGCTAGGAATCAATACCCCCATTGCTACATTTAGGACTGTTTATGCTGTCTATATGGATCCAATTTACACTATGTGACTCCCCTTTTACTTCTGCAGATGCTTTCGTCAAAGGATATCAACTTTGTGGGTTACACATATAAGAACTTCGAAATCGTCGGTGATCCTCAAGTGCCTGGCATTGGTACCTCTCTCTCTCTCTCTCTCTCTCTCTCTCTCTCTCTCTCTCTCTCTCTCTCTCTCTCTCTCTCTCTGTATATGTGTGTGCATGCATGTGTGTTTGTGTGCGCAGGTGCATGGGAATGACAGACTAGTTCCATAGTTACCATTTTTTAAATCACTAACAAAAGAATCAATTCATTACTCCAAAAGGGAAAGTGATACGAGATCCATTAAGGCAATGCATAAGAGTGATATAAGGTCTCCCTCTGTGCAAGAGAATGAAAGATGCTATTAGCTTCTTTAGGATTGTTATTATTAGATATTATCCTTGGAGAGAGTGCATGCTTAAGTCACCTAGTATGAAAGCAATATCCCAAGGACGAGAGCACCTAGAAGCCTCAGCAACTGCCTGACAAGAGTTGCCCTCTGCTATCAAAGGCCTATCTGTCTCACCTGTGAAGTTCGCTTTTGAATTTTCTAACCCCACTGTACTGGAAAAAAGTGAAATTGATGCTACCTGGTTCATCCCTTAAAGCTTCCCCAATCCTGGAAGACCCAGGGTTATCCAAAGGACTCCCAGCAATATTGAGTTTCCACTGGTACAAGGGTGGAGGGATCCAAGATCTAATCCCCCATTTCTAATATTTTGTCATGATGTCCCATTCCTAAGAAATCACTATACCCATGTCACCCTCGAATTTGTGTGGAATTTACCTAAATGGACTTGAGCTGAAGTGGCGAGAAGGGATATAAACCCTTCACCTGCTGAAGATAGGGTCTTAGATAGGATTGATTAGAGAAACATGATTCGTAAAGCTGACCCCAAAATAGCCGGGACATGGCAATGATGACGAAGAGAAGGATGCTATGCATGTGTGTGCGTGTCTCCAACTCTCCAAGTCTGACTGAATTGTTGATCTGCAGAACCACTTCCATTTGTTTGATAAGTCAAAAGATTTTTATTTATTTAAATGCACAAGTGCTACAACCTTAGACCATATACGAGGAGGGAATAAATGCCAACTACGAACCCGAGAAAAAGCTCAAAACACTAGTTGGCAATACACCATCTTGTACATTTCCCTAAAATTACTCCAAATGTGAAGCATTATGACATCATAGTTATTTTCGAGCATTGGGATCTTCTGAGGAATATGTGACCCCAGTTGGCTCTTGAATATTCTACTGAGCTTGGGTTCCGAGTATGAACAACATTATTCACTTTTATGCTAGATAATCCTTAGAGAACCATTCATTCGTTTCTTTCTCCCCTCTTGAATGTTAGTAATCTTTATCAATAACTGGTTTCTTCTGCTTTCTGTGCAGCTGAACTGAAGAAGAAGACCGGCAAAACAAAGAGACCAACCATCAAGTCCCTCTTTGGTATGCTCTGCTATACCTTACTGACTAAATTACACGAGTTTACCCTGTAAAAGTAGATGACTAAAATGGCCTTTGTGATGGCAAATCTGGATCAAGGTAAAACTCTAGTTTGAGTACGACTTCCATTGAGAAACAAAGGTTCTGTGGAAGGTACTACACGAGAGTAATATGATATGGGTAGCCTGTATATCCTACCTCCCTCCCCACCTGGGATGCTGTTTTGCCAAGGGCAGAATTTTGTATATTAGTAAGTCTGACTACAAAGGGCATTTATGTCAAAATGTGATATTTTTTAATTAGTTGGATACCTAAATGTGCCATTGCAGGGAGCGTGTGCCCGAGTATTCAAAGTTTAGGCCTGTTTTAGCTAAAATGAAAACATCCTCAGTTTCTTCTGCAAAATGACCAAAGTCCACCCTGTTTTCAGATTTGTCTTCCTTCTTGGCAGGACAGCTGAACCTCCATTTTTCCATCAACAGTCTTGTTCAATGTACATGTGTGGCCTACTTGATAAGTAGACCAGGCTGATTTTCGGGCTAGTGCATGTTCTTGGGGGGATTCCGCCTTATGGACAGCATGAATGTAACATGTGTACCATGTCACCACGTGCATACAATCTCTTCCATACGTAGTTATAGAACTCAAAACTAAACTTGCAAATCGACAAGAGTTGAACAAGTTGAGTAAATTGGTGGATTTTTTCAGGTCTTTAATACCAAACTCAGTAATACAGTAGATCTTGGTTAGTCAAGTTGTCGTGCTTATTTATTTTGTAGTTTTGGCAAATTTTCTGAGTTTTTTTAGTTGAGTCGAGTTGACCAAGTCTTGACCAAATCAGGATTTTTGGAGTCTTGATGCAATCTGGTTGAGTTGAGTCAACTTGGCTGTGTTGAACTTTTTTTCCACAAATATTCAAACAGCATCCATCTCATCTGTGAGAGCACTGTTATTATTCCTCCATTTTTCTCTCTGCAGTTGCTAAACAAGGTGACTGAAACTGCCCTTAATTCCGAGTCTCCGACAATGTGTTTGCCAAAGATTTGAATACATATAATTTATTCATGCTGTTACCTGAGAAGTATCCATTATAGTTTCCTGTGAGAAACGCTGTTTTTAGGACAGTGCATGGATGACAGGTGCCGTTGTCCTCAAGTGTAAAGTCTTGTCGAGTTCATTTTGCAATATCATTCAAAGCTCAGGCCATGTGCCGACAGGGTCTCCATGCAGAAACTGTCAGGAGATGAAAACCGTACCTTCTGTGTTAGGAGGTTGGCCGTGGTCCAAAATTATGCTAAATTGATGGATGATCAAGACATTGATTGTGGTGTCGTTCAAACATATGGTTGGAATCAAATACCAAAAAGAAGTCACTGGTCCATATTCAATGCATGATCTCTTGGAACATGGTGCATCCACAGTGCGATGTGCATATGGACAGTTCTGATCATCAGACCACCTCTGCAGGAAGTCCTTATGTTATTTTTGTAAATTTCAACAAGGTTGGTTTTCCATCTTCTTCTGCCTTCCGATTCTCACCCTCTTCTCTCGCATGCTGCAGAAGATTCAGGTACAGCTGATCAACCTGTTCAAGGGAGCTTCCTCAACCTCTTGCCTCCACAACTAGGAGTCTCCAAGAGCCGAAGCCCACATCTCCATAAAACCCCATGAATTTCAGTTCAATCCAACGGTTGAAAAAGGAGCTTCCAATCCACACTCGGCTCAGGTGCCCTTGCACAGGTTTGAGGAGAGAAAGAAGAAGAAGAAGTTGTTTTCTTCTCCCATTGTTCTGCCATCAGTTTCCGAGGAAGCTATTTTGCTGGTGCTTTGAGTTTCTGTTGCCATGAAAGATGTAAAGGTAAAAAACCCAAGGAATGTGGGTTTTCGCGGCTAGTAAATTACCTCATTCCCGCTTTGATCAGGATCTTTGTAAAATTTGTTGTTGAAATTAAATCTCAATTCTTTTAATATTCATATGCATTTCTCTTTGTAAATATCAATTCGGATGGTTTAAATTGCAATCTTGATCTTGACAGATGGTGTTGCTAGCTGATTGGGTGCCATTCAACGTTATGTTTGGAAAATAACTCTCAAATAGGTATCCTTCTAGGTTCCATGCCAGCTTTCAAATGTTTGCTGTATGCGAAAATAGAAATTAATATAATAGCTATTTGAGCACTGTTCTATACAAATGGGAATTTAGTAACATCCAAACGCAGATAGTAAGGTATGTATAAGTAGAGCTTATTGTCATGGCTTCCCCAAGCATAGACTGTGCAACACTCATACATACCCCCTTTGTGAATGAGCCAAGCTATAAAAGATGAGCATTTAAGATAGGATAGAAATGAAGAAGGCTTATATTATTGAAGAACTCTAAAGATTATTACTCTCTGATATCCTAAGTGAGGAGCCCTCTCTCTTATATAGGCATACTAACCTTTTAATTGCCTTACATGGATGACTAGGGTAGAACTTAGGGTGATCATTCAATAGTTAGAAGTAATCTAGAATTTATTTATTTTTTTAAAGGAAGTTACCTTACATGGATGACTGGGGTAGAACTTAGGGTGATCATTCGACAGTTAGAAGTAATCTAGAAACCTTTTTAAAAAAAAGTTACACCATTGCTACAAGAACTTACTAGGGAATTCTAGATGCTTCTAAAGATCTCTACACAACACTACATATTTCTAGCCTACTGCAAAAGTTTCTGCACATTTGTGCAAGCCTCTTCATGTACAAGAACAGATAAAATTAGCCAAGTACTTGAAATTACTATTTGAAATATCCGGTCCATGATATTCTTCCACACCTATACTCAACCGTTGTTGATGATCCTCCGTGATAAAGCCTTGTATTTACATAGTATGTTGATTTTCTTTCCTTATCCTCCATTGGACCCACTACCACTGATTAACTGCAAGGTCGAGATCATCTAAGTGTCAGCCTTCCATTTGTGCACCTCAGAGACCATACATGAACTCCCCCATCCATGATGCTTACACCCAAGGAAGGGCATTAGAACTACCTTTGACTCGCTTAGGAAGTCCATGCCTAATATGACCTTAAAAGTCATCTAATGGAATAACGGAGACGCTCATCTTGTCGGCCCACTCGCTGATGCATTACTCCCCATCCCTTGCCACACTTTCGACAGGTTTAGCTTTCAAGATCATTACCTTGAATATCCTCAAGTCATTCAACCATGTTAAATACAATTGTTTCACCTCTCCTATCCTGAGATGAAGTTACAAGTTGCCCCATGTTTATCATAGCTTGTGTAGGATTTCCATTAATTTGAATGTCTATTGTTTAAGTACATCAGTTCCCTTTCTAGTGGTCATCAGCCTAATTGCCCACATTCTCAGGCCCTCGTCCTCGCTGACTTGGATCGTGCTCAAGGGCTTCGTTTATGGACACTCCCATGCCCTATGGTCATCGTAGCAAATGAAGCAACTCGAGAACATGGCTCTTGTTCTTGCCCTCTATAACATTAAGGAGTTGTATCGACCATTCCGTAACTCATAATTACCTCTATTCTATTTTTGATATTCGTTGTAAGAACAGTGGGGGCCATTACTCTTCAGGCACTATGTCAGATGAGGCCCATTGAAGATGAAGCATCTAACCCCATGTACTTGAATGAGTCCCATCTATCCCAGCCACCCTTTTCTAATCCTTGTGTTCTTTCCCACCTGAAGGCTTGTTAGAGGCATCCTTGTCGTCTGTTGAATCCTTTTAATTCTTTATGATATCTTAGATTGGATGAGGCACTTGATGCAAGACGATTAACCACTTGCTCTAAAAGCTCGAACTGTTAGAGTATAGCGAATTAATCCCTTTATCTCATAGCCCAGGCCCCACATCTCATGGGTTTAGGACCTCGGTCGAACTCCCTTCGTGGGCCCCAAATAATCACATGGGCTGCCCACCCCGAATGTGTCCCCACATCCCACGGGCTACCCCACTTGAGCTCGGTGTGAAATGCACATTAATCACCCCTGGTGAGGAGTCTCGAACACGAGACCTCCCCCGTGAGCCCCTGCATCCAACAGGCGACCCCACTTGAGCCCAGTGTGAAAATGCCCCTGCATTAATCACCTCCGGTGAGGAGTCTCGAACACGAGACCTCCCGCTCTGATACCAATTTGATGCAGAACAATTAACCACTTACTCTAAAAGCTCGAACTGTTAGAGTATGACAAATTAATCCCTTTAACTCATAGCCCAGACCCCACATCTCATGGGTTAGGACTTTGGCTGAACCCCCTTCGTGGGCCCCAAATCATATGGGTTGCCCACCTCGAGTGTGTCCCCGCATCCTACGGGCTACCCCACTCGAGCCTGGTGTGAAATGCGTATTAATCACCCCTGGTAAGGAGTCTCGAACACAAGATCTCCCCCGTGGGCCCCAAATCGCATGGGTCACCCACCACGAGTGTGCCCCTGCATCCAACAAGCGACCCCACTCGAGCCTAGTATGAAAATGCCCCTGCATTAGCACTCATAGTAAACTCTACTAGGGCCTGTTAGGAATGTCGGATTAGGTGTTATTGCATTGCATTAGATGGGATATAAATTCCATCCTATGTTTTGAGTAGATGTGAAAGATTAGACTAATCCCTAGGTATTTGACCTTTTAATCCAAGTAGAAGATATGTCGGGATTTCTGGTGGATTTCGAAATCCACTGATGCATGTGTTTTATCCACGGCATCCATCGAGATGCACCCTTTACACATGACACTCGAGTTGCGAAAGTATACAAGTGACCGGGTTATGAAATTTGGTCCGTTAATTACAATTCCAGTGTTGACCAAACACTGGTTTCAGTTAATGCAAATTTTTTTTCTAAAGGAAGAATTCGATCCCAAACGTAAGATTGGATGGTCAAAATACAATGGTATTTCCAGACATATAATCATTGTGTAATAACGGTGTTAATTCCATCTAATGCAATGCATACACGCGTGGTCATTACAAGATTTTGCATGACCAATCTTTGCATCCATGAAGTTGAAGAGCAGTTCCTTCTAAAGCACAGCAGAAATCTCAAGCATAAGTGTTATGAATTCCTTGACTAAGTGAATGTAATGCCTATGTTTCAACCACAAAGCTTGTGACAAATACTTCACATTCCTGATATAAAATTACTCTATATTCCTCTTTTAGCTCTCCCAAGCATTGCCCTGCATATACCTTGCTTTGTGCCTGCATGATGCCATCCTTCAGTGAGACGGCCTTGAAATATTGCTCCAATTCTCACTGGACATTGTCCAGCTTTGTAGTATTCCATTGAAGGTCCTTAGCCTGGTGTTGACACTTTTGGTTGTTCCCTATGGCCATGCTCTCATTGGTCATGGCCCTTGTTCATAAGACCTAATTTTTGCTATTTCTTCAACTTTCTCTTGAACTCAGGGCAACTGTATCATAAGTTATGGTATAGCAGTTTTCCCCTCCAATTGGTCACATCTAGGGGTGCACACGGGTCGGTTCGGTCCGGTTCTGGGGTGAAACTGGAACCAAACCATTCCTAATGGTTCTAGGATTTTTGGAACTGGAATCGGACCATTAGCACCCTAGAACCGAACTAGAATCGGACCGTTTAAACTGGTTTGGTTCCGAATCGGTTCCATGGTTCTGAGAGAGAGAAAGAGAAGGGGGGGGGGGGGGGGGGGGGGGGGGGGGGGGGGTGCAGCCGCAGCAGGGTCGGGTCAGCGTAAATAGAGGTTAGAGACTTAGGATTTAGTTTTTTTTTTTTTAAAAAAATATATATATAGGTGCGGTTCCTGATTTGGTTCCAGGTTCGGTTCCGCGGTTCGAATCCACGGATCGGTTATACGGTTCGGTTCACGGTTTGGTACGGTTCGGTTCTACATACCCCCAAACCGAGAACCGAACCGAACTAAACGGTTCTTTGATTTTTGGAACCGGAACCGGTGCACTCTAGAACCGGACCAAACTGGACTATTTGGTCGTTCCATGGTTCTACCGATTCGATGTGCACCCCTAGTCATGTCTGTAGATTACTCTGTCCGTACAAAAGGTGGCCACACCATGATGATCACCTGATATGAAATCACACTCGTCCACAAATTGGGTGGGCCAGACCAGTACAGTCAACCTTCTATACGGATTTCATGTTCTACACTACTTGGTTCGTATAAGGCTATCATCTACATATACTAATGGCCTGTTTGAAACACCGGATTAGATAGTATTGAATTGTATTTGATGTTATATATATTCTACCTGGGTGTTGGAGTTCATGGGAAAGATATTTGAACTTCCAATCTCAATAGGAGACATGGCAGGATTTTTAGTATGATTTCAAAATCCACTATATTTATGGGCTCCACATTAACACATGCGTTTTGTCAACATTGTTTATCTATTTCGCACCTTTTATAATGACATTCAAGTTACATTCATAGGTGATCAACATCAATTGTGAAATTAATTTAGTCCATTCATTACAATTTCAATGCATACCAAATAGAGCTGTACACGAGCAGAGTAAGCTCGGTTACTCGCTTGACTCGACTCGGAATTACTCGACTCGACTCAACTCGGCATGAGTTTGAGCCGAGCACGAGCATGAGTTTGATACTCGTTTTGATTACGAGTAGAGTACGAGTTGGGCAATACTCGACTCGATACTCGACTCATGTGCTCGACTCGGTACTCGACTCGTACTGTGTGGTGTTGATTTATTATTATTAGTTTTTTGTATAAATTGTTAATATATTTCAGAAATTGATATCATATATTGCAAATATATGTAAGAAATTGTTAATATATGTTAATATAGCTAATATATGTTAATATGTTAATATAGAAATTGTTAATATGTTAATATATGTTAATATAGCTAATATATGTTAAAATTGTTAATATATATTAATACAGCTAATATATGTTAAATTTGTTGCTCGAAAACCCTGCTCGAATTGGGCTCAAAGTCGGACTCGGACTCGAACTCGACTTGAAAACTCGGACTCGACTCGGCTCGATTTCTGCTCGTACTCGGCTCGTACTCGGACGAGTAGAGCGCTAGCAGGGAATCCATGCTCGATGCCCGAGCAGAGCCGAGTACGAGTAGGACTCGGGCAGTACGAGCCGAGCATGAGCTGGGCAATACTCGTCTCGGCTCGACTCGTGTACAGCTCTAACACCAAATATTGGTTTCATGTAAAATAATATTTTTCTTAAAGAAAGTAGAGGTGTCATTGGGCTAGGCTAGGGCCTGAAAAATCAAATTTTTGAATAGGCCCGGCCCAACAGCCCAACCCAAAATAATTCAAAATTCGGACCAAGACCTACCCCAGGCCCAGCCCATTAACAGCCCTAAAAGGAAGAATTTGATCTAAACATTGGATTAGATGGTCAAAATACCATGATATTCCCATACATATAATTATTATATAATAATGGTGTTAATTCTATCTAATGCAATTATTATATAATATTTTCACTTTTAGTTAAAATATTCCTAAATTATTTAAAATTTATAATTCATTGCTTAATTTATAAGCTCATATTTTTAATGAAAATTAATTTAAGCGAGTAATAATCTGGATTTGTCAAATGATCCAAATCATGTAAATGTTGAAAATAAGTTATAAAAATGATAAGGATGGGGGCTGCCTACAAGTTGATCCTCTCTTCTCTCTTTCTTTCTTTTTATTTTTTATTATTTTTTATTATTTTTTTAATTTTTATCTTATGTTATACAACATGACTAACATTTGACAACTATGAGGCTCATTTTGTTTTATGTGTTTAACCAATTGGGTCTATCAGGTAAGCCCCTTTTTATTAGTGATTGGGTAAAAATTCTAACAGATCAACCGTTCAGATAAGCCATGAAACAAACAATAGGAAGAGGATGTTGACTATAGATTTATGTGTGCAACATAGATAAGTTGCGATGCATTTATTCATTTTTTCTATGTATGGTGAATATAATACACCTCACTTGGATGGAAAGTTTGGATTGCACATGCCCAGATGGTGAGCCTTACAACACTCGATTGTTATACATTCAGCTCTATCACTCATACGCACAGTGCATTGCACTCATCCATACTAGTTCTTTATAAAATACAAGGAATATTGAACATTTGTACGTGTGTACGGCATATTGTAATAATTTCTATGTAAGTTTTATTTGTGAATCACTCCACATGTATTACGTTCAACCTTCAAGCGTTTCACATGTATCGCATACGTGTATATATTGTTGTATTTTGTTTCAAAATAAACATTAAACTTTGATTTTCAAAATTTTCAGTTTCTCTCCACATTTGAAATTTTGGTGCTTTGAGGTTGTGGGTTTTGTCCCACATTCGACTTCCCAAAGAAAATCTTCTTATATATTAGATAGGCTTGGGGCATGTGAATTTGGTCCTTGGGGGGGGGGGGGGGGGGGGGGGTGAATCTCTATCATTGACCACACACACGCGCGTGCGCCGAGCTGAGACGTGCCAAGCCGATTCGAGTCCACATGCGCGTGCGCGATGTGTGTGTATAGGTACTCGCGAGACTTAGTGTACTCGCACTTGCGCCTTTTCGTTTTAAACCAGAGAGATGTGTCGGTTCCGGTTGGTCGCACTCATTGGTTTTAAACCCAACGGACCTAACCATTTATAAAGGGTGCTTGTGCACCACTTTGGAGTCTATATAAGGACTTTCGTTCTAGTTTCTAAAGTACGAAAATCATTTTATTCTCCTCTTCTAAAAACTCTCTTTGTTATTTGGGTTCTGGTTTAAGAAATTTTGCTGAGTTCATTGCTGAGTCAACTCAGCACTTTCGGGTTAAATTGCAAGTGGTTCGAGCCTGCGTACAGTGAGTGCATCACTAGGACCAGGTCATAGTGGTTGTATCCTGGAGGTCGATTGCTCTGGAAACCTTTTGCACTTGGGACGTTATCCAAGGGGAGCAAATTCGATTTTAAGCTGAGTGACTCACGTCACGCCTCGACTCAATACAATAAGTCCTCTTTCTCGGATTTTATTTTCTTTTTTTATTATCGATTTTTTATATAGTATATTTAATTCAACATATATTCCAACAATCTTGAAATCGAAGTGTTGAATTACATAGACTGTGGCTACTATAATAATAAATGCTTCTGCTAAGTTAGCCAAAATCGAACCGTTCGCTAGACAATGCTTTAAATGGTGGAAACAAAAACTGATGTTCGCACTGACCACCCTTAAAGTTTCATACATTCTGTTTGAATAATTTACTATATATCCAGCAAATCAAACCGAAGTAACAGATGAAAATAATTGTAAAAATTATATTCTAAACTTTTTGTCCAATGAACTATATGACGTGTATGCTTCTTACAAATCTGCTAAAGATATATAGACTGCTTTAGAAAAAGAAGTATATATTGGAAGATGCGGGCGCTAAGAAACATGCAATCGATAATTTCCTTCATTATAAAATGACAGACGATAAACCTGTCACTAATCAGATTCATAATTTTCAAAATCTAGTTCATGAACTGTCGACTGAAGGAATTAAATTGGATGAAGCATTTCTGTCAGAAACGTTGATAGAAAAGCTACTGCCCTCCTGGAAAGAATATAAGAATAAAATGAAATATAAAAAAGAACAGTGTTTCTTTGTAAACTACTATCGTACACATACGAATAGAACATGTCAATAGAATCAGAAACCAAAAAGAAAATGAAAATGAGATAGATTCGAAGGCGAATATTGTGGAATCAAGTCGGGAAAATAATAAGAAAAATGACAAATATCATAACTGTGGCAAACCTAAACATTATGCAAATGAATGCAGGCTCAAAAAGAAGAATGTAAACAATCAATTCAAGAAAAAAGGAAATTGCTACAGCTGTGGAAAGCCTGGGCATCACATTAAAACCTACAGGCTTAAGAAAAACAAAAATAAACCACAGGCTAATCTTACAGAAACAGGTAACGAATCTGACATGGTAGTAGTTGTGGTGTCAGAAGTCTTCCTTATAAACAACTTGGAGTGGATACTAGACACTTGCGCAACTAGCCACGTGTGCAAAGATTGTACATGTTTACCTCCTACCAAGTATCAGGAGATGATGAACAAGTGTTCATGGGTAATGCTAGAACATCTTCAGTTGTACAGAAAGTGAAAATACTTCTGAAAAGATTTTGCTATTGAATGATGTCCTACATGTGCCTGACATTAGAAGAAACTTGGTCTCTGGTTTGCTCATCAATAAGGTTGGTGTTAAGTTAGTATTTGATTCAGATAAGCTTGTAATGACTAAGAATGAAACTTTTGTTAGTAAGGGATACTGTAGTGATGGTCTATTCATTGTAAATGTATCCAATAATAATAAGAAGATTTAGATAAGCTTGTAATGACTAAGAATGAAACTTTTGTTGGTAAGGGATACTGTAGTGATGGTCTATTCATTGTAAATATATCCAATAATAATAAGAAGAAGACATTCATTTCTGTTTATATCGTTGAACCCTTTTATCTATGGCATAGTAGATTAAGTCATGTGAATGTAGTATTTTTGAAGAAAATGAAAAGATTAGGTTTATTACCTAATATATTTAATGAATAATTCGATAAATGTGAAACATGTGTACAATCAAAATTCATTAGAAAACCTTTTAAACGAATAGAACGATCCTCGGTTCTATTAGAGTTGATACACAGTGACTTGAGTGATTTTAGAATCGCATGTCCAGAGGTGAAAAAAGATATTACATAACTTTTATAGATAACTACTCTGGGTTCATTAGAGTCTATTTGTTAAAGAACAAAGATGAAGCTTTAAATGCTTTTTCTAAATACAAAATTGAAGTTGAAAATCAGTTTAATATAAAAATTAAAAGACTTAGAACAGATAAAGGAAGTGAATATGAATCTTCTCAATTTAGAGAACTATATGAAAAGAGTGAAATAGTTCACGAAACTACAACTCCTTATACACCAGAATAGAATGGAATAACAGAATGTAAAAAATAGAACTCTTAAGGAGATGATGAATGCTATGTTAAATAGTTCAAGCTTACCCTCAAATATGTGGGGAGAAGCAATTCTATCTGCTTGTTATATCTTACATAGAATTCATTTTAAATCTTCTAAACAAACACCTTATGAACTTTGGAAGAATCATATTCCTAGTTATAAATATATTAAAGTATGAAGGTATCTTGCTAAAGTAAGATTGTCTGAAACTAAGAAAAGAAAGTTAGACCCTAAAACGACTGACTGTGTATTTATAGAGTACGTACAAAATAGTGCAGTCTACAGGTTTTTAGTTTTAAAGACTAAGGATAATATTCTAAATCCTAATACAATTATAGAAGCTAGGGATACAGGGTTCTTTACGAACATATTCCCTATGAAATCTAAATCTATAAGAATAGAGGAAGTTAATGAATCAGATATCGCGTTTACAAGTAAAAGTACTTACGAGAAAGTAGTAGAAGAGAAACAACCAAGAAAAAGTACTAGGGTTAGAAGAGAAACTAACATAAGAGATGGTTTTTTCACATTCTTAATAGAAAACGATCCTACAACATATACAAAAGCAATTAACTCTCCAAATGCAACCTTTTGGAAGGAAACAATAAATGATGAATTGGAATCTATTATATCTAATAATACTTAAGAACTTGTAGACCTACCACCTGAAAACAAACCAATAGACTGTAAATGGGTGTTTAAAAAGAAACTAAAACCAGATGAGACTATTGATAAGGTTAAGGCTAAGTTGATAGCGAAAGACTTTAAACAAAATGAATGAATAGATTATTTTGATACATATTTTCCTGTAACTAGGATTACAACTATTAGAGTCTTAATAGCGATAGCCTCCATATATAAACTGGTAGTACACCAAATGGACGTTAAAACAGCTTTCCTAAATGGAGATTTAGAATAAGAAATATATATGGAGCAACCTGAGGGTTATAAGATATCAGGTAAAGAAAATAAAGTATGTAGACTAATTAAATCACTATATGGTCTAAAACAGACTCCTAAATAATGACATGAAAAATTTGATGGTGTTTTAAAATTAAATGGTTATCATATAAATGATGTAGATAGATGTGTATATAGTAAAATTTCTGGAAATGATTATGTTATTATATGCCTTTATGTTGATGACATGCTTATTTTTGGAATTAATATTAAATTAGTTATTACAACTAAGAAATTCTTATCATCTAAATTTGACATGAAAGACTTATGAGAGGCTAGTGTAATCTTAGGTATTGAAGTAACTAGGAAAGATGATATTATTGTATTATCGCAATCTCATTACGTTGAGAAGTTACTGAGAAAGTTTAACCATTTTGACTGTTTACCTGTCAGTACTCCTTATGATTATAGTGTAACTCTCATGAAGAATACAAGAAGTAGTATGTCTCAATTGGAGTATTTCAAAATAATTGGTAGCCTCATGTATCTAATAAACCGCACTAGACCAGACATAACTTTTGCAGTATGAAGGCTAAATAGATATACACATAACCCTGAAAAAGAGCATTGGAATGCTTTGTCTAGGATTTTGAAATACCTAAAAGGCAGTATAGCCTATGGTTTACATTATAATGGTTATCCTGCTGTATTGGAAGGATAAAGTGATGCTAACTGAATCAGTGATTGAGATGAGACAAAATCCACTAGCGGATATGTTTTCACTTTGGGTGGAGGGGCAGTCTTTTGAAAGTCTACCAAGCAAACATGTATCACTCGGTCAACTATGGATCCGAGTTTATTGTCTTAGAAAATGCTGGATCAGAAGCCGAGTGGCTTAGAAATCTCTTAGCCGATATACCATTGTGGCCAAATCCTGTATCGGCCATGTCTATTCATTGTGATCGTCAAGCAGCTATAACAAAAGTAAAGAGTAAAATATATAATAAAAAGAGCAGACATATTAGACTCAGACACAACATAGTGAAACACATGTTGCGTGATGGAGTCATATCTATTAACTTTGTGAGGTCAGAAAAGAATCTGGCAGATTCTTTGACCAAAAGACTATCTAAAAGATTAGTCAATGATACATCGAAGGGAATGGGGTTGAGCCTAATATATGAGCTGCTAGTGTCGACAACCCAACTTATACAAGTGGAGATCTCATGAGATAGGTTGTAACACCCTAGATTTCTGGTACATGGGTGCTACCATTTGAGCCCGTAACCACGGGATACCAAATTCGACTAACGAACAACTTAAACTCAACGAATGTAGGATGAGACTCTCAGTCGTCATTAAAGCCGCCCATCAGGGGCTCCAGGAGCTGAAGTAGACACTACATCAGTCAGGAGGGTAAGATTAAATAAACACTTCAAGTTAAAGCCATTTGTAGATCACCTGATCAAAAGATATTGGCACAACGCACTTACAATAAACTCTTGAGGGCTAGTGTAGGGCCAACCAAGCCTTCACTACCTCTCAAACTCATATGTAACCGTTGAAATCAGGTATCAAGCCAATCCAGCCATTGGGTTGAGAGTATTGGCCATAAAAAGGCCTAGGACGCGTAATATGGCCCACCTGGGCCTCACATTCAACCCATGTTGGGCCAGGACCCCTGATTGGGCCCTTCAGATAGAACGGACGGAGTGGATTTATCAAGAACATCACAACGGACCCCACACAAGGTGCGAGTGCACCGAATACTCCCTTGCGCGAGGTGCACGGGACAACCCGCTCGGTTAAAACAGCTCTGACCCTAGTAATTTCTAAAAAGAAAGGGAGAAAATCTCCCGCCCGTTATAAATTTAAAACTGTTGATAGACAGCCTCCAAAGTGGCCCACCCTGGCTACTATCTGGACCATCTGAACCGTCCATCTTGTTCCTGGGGTCTAACTAATCATAACTCTATAAGCTTTCGGGCCCATGCATAGAGACAAAGGTTTTGAGATGGAACCGATCACAAATGTATAGAGGGCTTGGATCTTGGATGATGGGCCAACAGGGGGCCACATGGGCGGTCCGGGATCGGATTGGCCATGCAATCCCATCCATCCACTCGGCCGTTGGAGAGCGTGCTCTCCCGTTGCCAAAAATGGTCGAGCAGCCGCCTGCACCAGGAAAGCAAAAAGGAGGCATTCCCTTTCGGGAAATCAATGCTGACCATCCCCTGGGCCACGTGGGGCCATCCTAGCCCTCACCTTGGGGAGGTGCGAGATGGAGCAGAAAAACATCTCCTCATGGGAAAACGGCAGAAATTCGGAACATCTCGTGAGATATTCTGAAACTCATGTTTGAGGTCTAAAAAGTGGGCCCCACGGTGATCAGCAGCCCCATCTGGTCTGCTCAAATGGACCGGATCATAACAAGGTACAATAGAGAGTGATTTGCCATTAATGGCCACTCATCTTCCCCGTTAAAGCACCAAACATGTGATCACAAGATGGGCCCCACCATGATAAAAATTTTACTTTCCTGGTGGACCATTGCCGGGGGAATCCATCCCCAGGATCAGATGGACCCCATGCATTGCCATTTTTCAAAGATGGCCTATGGAAGTGTAGTTTCATTCCTAGCTGTTGGAGTCTCTCCCTCCCACGCCTATTAAAGGGATCACTATTGCTCTTGGAAATCGCACCAGAGCTTGAGAGAGAGAGAGAGAGAGAGAGAGAGAGAGAGAGAGAACGAGTGAAAGAGAGGGAGAAGGAATCGGCTAAGTGACTCGGTGCCGCACTGCACTGAGTCAACCCAACTATTTGAGTCAGGTTAGTGAGGACACTCTCACAAATTCTCCAAACTGGGGCAAGCCAGCCTTGGTCAGAGCCATCGGATGCGCCAACCATCACCCTTGCCGAAGAAGGATAGGTATGTGCGTTCTCTCTCCCGACCTAACAACCCAACACCTGAGTTTGGACTCAGTGGGCCACACCATGCACAACAGGCCCATGTAAGTCAAAAGCTGTAACATCCTGGATTTTTTGCCAACCTGGAATTAGACGTCCTTAGGCAATGGGTCGTTCCTAACGCCTTATTAACTTGTCAAAACTCATTCCCTAAGTCAAAAATCGTTTGTTAACTCTTTTCCTTCACAATCCCACCCTTCACCACCTTGTTCTTTCAATTTTCCTCAGTACTTTCACCCTAGACACTATCTTAAACTAGCTAAGTATTATAACTTGGATCACTTTATATACAATCTACAAAGGCCCAGGTACCACCTCAGACAGAAATTACTCAAGACTAAATCCTTTAGAAATTAGGCGAGAATTAGCCAGTGTTAAACTAGAGTACCTGTGAAATTAGCACCAATCACTTTAAATACGATCTGCAAGACCCAAAACTTGTAGATTCGTTGACGCTACATTACCCTAAAATCTAGGATCAATCTCATTACCCGTCTGCTCTCGGGAGCATCACGAAACTCCGTATCAGATCTGGACCGCACGTCGGAAGTCCGATTAACACGAAGTTAAGGAATTAGGACCGTCTTGCTGGGCTTGACAACCATCTCGAAAATCAACTCCAGATAGTGTTCTGAGGCTATTCGCTTGAGCTCGGAGCGGGGAGTGTGAGAAATATGAAATTAATTCAAAATAAAATAGAAATTTATGAAATCTGGCACCTCTCGCTTGCGGATCAATTTTAAGTAACCAGACCGTCAGAATCAGGCCAAATTACACCCTCGGATCAGGAATATTTCCCCAAACATTTTCATGTACTCGGAATCTCCGATCGAGATCCACTAACCGTTTAACTGAAACTGGTCCGCCACGCGTGATCTGGAAATCATACTGAAACGAAAACTTAACTCCACCTGGATCCGGTGTCTGTGAGCTTAAGTCTGACCTTTGGCTCAAGGGGGCCCACCAGAAGTGCTCCGTTGAGCTGAAACAGGGTCGCTTTGGTTATAACCTAAGTATACCTTGACCTTAAGTCTATTTCGGTATGTTTTTAGGCTATATAAGGACCTTAGAACCCTCTCTCTCACAGCCATACGAATTTGAGAGAAACCCTAGAGAGAGAAGAGAGAAAAGAGAGAGAGAGTGAGAGAAGTGGGAGAAACTCCCTACTACTATTCCCTGCGCTACACAAGCTGCACCACCCCATTCTCATCGCTTTTCCAGCGATTCCAGCATCATTTCTAGGTAAGAAACCCTAACCCTAATCTGATTTGGGGTTTTGATAGTTGTAGGTTATGAAATAGCTAACCTATTTCATTTCATAGGTTGCCAAACTGCCGTATACAGAAGCTTAGCAATTCTATCGACTCCGTTACGATTCTACGACAAAAGGTGCGGATTTTAGGTGTATAGGTTATGGTTTTCAACGCTTTCAATGTCAGATAATGATAGATTCATGATCTGCATGCAATTGCACATGTACAAAGTGCTGTCTGTTTTTCGTTTCGATTAAAGATGAAGAATATGGAATTTTACATACTCTAGGTATTTGTAGAAAGTACCGTATACGTATAAATTTTAGAAATGTGTTTGCCATGATTATTTGTTGTATTGGTATATTATATATGGATAAAATACTTGTTTGGCAAAAGGATTCGCCCTAATACATGCTTTTGCTAATATACACTATGTATGTTAAAATAGTGTATTCTAAGTGTTTGTGAAAATGACTGAATGAGTATAGAATTCTTATTCGTGCTCGCCATGACTAATTGTCATGGATATATGATTATTGTATTGGCGATCCCCCTTTGACGAAAGATTTTGCCCTAAATCACGCCACGGCCACTATAAGCTACATACGTTAAAATGTGTAGTCCAAGTGTTTGTGGAAATGACTGAATGAACATGGAACTTGGATTCCTGCTTGCCATGACTATTCGTCGTGGGTGCACGCGTGTTATAATTGGGACAACTCCCTAGTGAAAGGATTTGGCCTTATACCTATGTGATCAACATACGTCATGTATGTTGATGTATGTAGTTTAAAGTGTTTATTGAAATGTCTGAATGAGTAGTAGCTAGTAAATTGTAATGTAGAAGGATGATGAGATATGATTCTCAACTCATTTAACTATGTGTATGATTTCCTTGGATAGCTGCGTGATTAGGAATTGAATATGTACAAACTCATGCTTGTGTTGTGCTTCATAACATGCTCAACTGATTGTATGATTTTATCTATGTAATGCATATGTTTAAATTCATGTTTACGTTGTATGATCCGTCATGGGTGATGGGGGAGTGGAGCAACTAGTGCGTGCAACAGCCCTGACAGCCCTAAACGAATAATATCAGACTTTGATTGTATGATTTGAATCTTGATCCATTACTGCTTTAACTATCTGAAATCGATTGTGTTTGGGGCTATGATTATAGTCCAGGCAATCGGTAACGGGATTGAATTCGTGGCTGTGATTCATTTGCAACGTAAGATGTGTTCGACAAACCCGAGTCGTACTTCGGTTGGCGATAGTGGTTGGCCACGCGAAGTGCTTATGCGCTTCATATCGTTCAACTTGTTGTGCGCTCAAGCTAGCCGAGCTCGTCAAGTAACCCTATCTGTCTAATGTATGTTCACCATGTTTGGACGCTACTGCTTGAACCTAGGGTACCAAACTTACCAGTGAAATCCTGTTAACCATGGTACCTCGATCCGCTAAGACTCATGAGCCGGGCATGGTGGTAGGGGACACCGTGGTCAAGCTGTTGGCCTACGCTAGGGCCACGTGCCTCCCCGTAGTGACCATTAAGCAACCAGACTCATGAGCCGAATACGGTGGTATGAGACACTGTATTCGAGCTGTCAACACCTACGACGAGAGCCGAGTACGGTGAGACTTGTATTCGTGCTGACGGACGACGAGCCCTTCGTAGTGTCTTCGAGTATACTCTAAAGTCTGTGATTGGCAATGAGCCCTTCGCAGCAACTAGAGCATGAGTTGAGCCGAGTACGGTGAGACCTATATTCGAGTTGACGGCCAGCGATTGAGCCGAGTATGATGAGACCTGTATTCGAGCTGACGGCCAGCAATTGAGCCGCATACGATGAGATCTGTATCCGTGCTGACGGATGATGAGCCCTTTGTGATGCCTTCGCAATGCCTTTCAAACCATAATATCGTATGAGACTAACTAGGACTGACGACCCTAGAATGGATCATGTTGGGAATGATACAAGGGAGGTACCTTAGTTTCCCAATACTACTATTTGAAATGGACTAATAACAACTCAGTAATCATGCTCATCATAGCATTGCATGTGCCTAGACGATGTGGAGCACTGAGGGATGAAAGCATGCCACGAACGTAAGATGATGTCGCACGAGGGTGTGTGTGATGAGGGCATACATCATGACTGCATTTTCATACTTGCATTAATAAGAGTATTTAGAAGTGTTTGACTTTACTGCTTGACTGAATTGATAACATGTTAACCTATGCTTTACTGTTCCACTGAGTTGATCACTCACTCCCACGTTACGGGACGGTGTTGTACACACCAACTAGACTTGTTTGAGTTTCAGGTGATGGCGATGCTTATGAAGCAGAGACGAACTACTACTATGATGTTGAGGAGGAGTTCTCCTTCATGTAACTCTCTGACAGGTCTATGAAGACCTGGTATTGTATTGACGGGGCTATGGTATTTGGGATAGAAGACATTACACTTCCACAATTTGGTATATTTTAAAATTATACTTGTAATTCATTAACCTGGTAACATTATCACACTCTGGAGGCTCACCACAGTTTTTATATTTTATATATCTATCACAGTCTTCTGCTTGCAATTTAATTGTCTCTGAAGTATGATATGTTGTTTTGGCTAAATCTCACTCATGTTCAATGTACTAATACAGACAACATTCAATCATCATTCATTTTGTTGCATAAGTGATGCGTTGGAACTCGGGAGTTGAGTTTATGCTCGACCCCCGATTTTCAGGGTGTTACAAAAGCTCAGTAGGCCAAGCCCCGCACCACACTGTGGGCCATAATCAGGGCCAAGATCAGCTGAAATCGGGCTTCAATTGGACCATAAAGGTGATCTGAGAATGGTGTCCTGCTCCATCCCTCTGTGAGGCCCTTATCCGAACAAAAAATGGCCCCCAACTAAGTTCGGATTTGAGTTCAGAAACAACCTTCAGATGGCCCACAATCTGGACTGAAGATGGGCCAAGAATCTGACCTGAAACCAGGCCTCTGGTGGGCCATAAACGGAATTGGAAATAGGCCTTGGAGGGGCTGTTAATCCGAGTAGGAACCAGGCTTTTAGCAAGCCATGAGTAGGGCTGGAATCAGGCCTTCATCAGGTCTTAGCCCAAGTAGAAACCAGCTTGTTGGTAGGTCGTGTTTTGAGACCGAATAGGGCCTTTAGTGGGTCGTAAGTGGAGCTACAATAGGCCCCTGAATGGGTCTTCAATCCAAGCTGAGAACAACCACATTTTGGGCTAAGAACGAACCTTCATCAGGGGCCTTGTAATGCACCAATAACAACCTCCAACAGGGCCATGAAGGAAGCTAGAAATTTCCTTCAATCAACCTTCAGCTGGGCCTTGCAACATGACTGAGAAATGTCCTCCAGATGGCTCTCAGTTGGGCCAAAAACGGCCTTAGACCGGCATTGAAAACCAGGACTGAAAACGGTCCTTCTGGCTGGGCTGTTACCTGGACTGGAACCAGCCCACTCTCCTATCTGGGCCCTGCACTGGACTGAAATCATGGTGAAATCAGACCGTGTTGGGCTTCAGTATGGGCCGAAATCCACAACTATATAGCACTGAAAATGCCCCTCAGCTGGCCCGTGCATGGGGCTGAAAGCAAGCCTTAGATGGGCCTTGGAAAGAGTAGAAGGTGGGCTTTACCTGGGCCCTGTAATGAATTGAAAAGAAGGAACCGTTGTTGGACCTGCAATGGTTGCATTCGGTGGGCCGCACTTCCTCAGGTGGGCTGCATTGCTGGTGGGCCACGTTCCAGACCACAGTGGGCCACACCACACAAGGCAGTGGGCTAGACGGCCAGCCCAGCCAACCTTGGGCTGTGTACACAGGTGGGTCAGGCGACCAGCCCAACTTTGGGGCTTGTTTTGGACCTAGCAGACTGGGCCAGTTAGGTCTAGTTCAGGCTCTGTGTATAGATGGGAACCAGGCCCGGTTTTGGACCACCTTTGGAACCACCAAGCTAGGTTGAACCATGATGCATTCGGGCCTAATTTTGAGCCATCTATAGGCAGCCATGGCTGAGCCAAATCAGGCCCAAGTTAGGCCCGGTTCGGGCCTTAACTTAGGCCAAACTCCAAGCCCAGTCCGGCCACTTTGTTGGGGCAAGTATTTGGTGGGCCTGGTCACCTTAATGCAGACCCAAACTCCGTAATAATTAGACCTATAAGCCCCACACACATTCAATGACTTAAATACTTTGAAATACTTATCTAATGTAGGCTATTGAATCGGAAATGACAACCAGAGAATCATTTGCGCGATACTGGGTCACAAGACGCTCATAGGAACTTGGGTCAAGAGATGTACTACGACTTTTCTGGTGATGACTTCTCCCCTTGATCTTTCCATCTCTAAACTAGGCTAGGGGTAGCCTTTACTATAACTACGAATAATGACCCAGAAATGGTTAATCATTTGGGTAGTTACTTGAATACGTGCCTTATAAATGATCTGAATTTTCGAGTAGTTACACACCCGAGTAGTTTACTTAAAGAGATTGATTAAGGATATTTGGATCGTTTACTTAAACAAATGCCTTAAGAATTGACTTGAATACTTGCCTAGTCTACTCAAACAAATGCCTTAGGATTGAGTAGAGTAATTGAGTAGTTCACTTATATATATGCCTTAGAATCCATTAAGTTCACTTGATTAATTTACTTAAACATATATCTTAAAGATTTATTAAATCACTTGAGTAGCCTACTTAATCATGTCTTAGAACTTGTTAAATCACTCGATTAGTTTACTAATCGTATGTCTTAAAATTTATTAAACCATTTGTTAGATTACTTGAACACATGTTTTGGAATGGATTAAATCATTTGATTAACTTGCTTAGACGCATGCCTTAGAATTGATAAGTTGTGATCATATGAATGCTAGGACTTGACTACTTAAGGGCCTCTTGAATTATATGGATTTATGAGCTTTACTTGATTTTTGAACCATGCTATTAAATCTCCATGTCATCCTCTTAGAGTATTATATTGATTTTAAGACACACGTGACTCAAAATCTCTCTAGGGAAACCTCCATTGAAGAGAGTCTGTACTTAGGGTGTAACAGAATTGATTATGATAGAACTAGACCATCAACATGGAGGTTATATTAGTGGCAATATGATTCATGGGGTTTACCATCTATGGAGTGATTTCACCAACCTGATTATGGAATAAACCCTTCCACATTTTCGTTGCTGATGATTAATCGCATTTAAATCATACATACCATCTTTATTTAGTCGTTGTATTTAATATCTTCAACCCTTCATTCATAGTCAGCATACGATGGTAGTTCCTCATATGTTGAGAGTTGATTGACCACGTGTTGATGGGTTCTACCCACACCCTAAGGCGGTAGACTCATGGGCCGGGGATGGTGGTCATGAGACACTATGCCCGAGTTATCGTCGTCCTACGCTGGTAACGAGCCCCCGTAGTAACCTTGAGTTTATTTAAACTGGTTGATTATAACTGGACTAACAATGGGTTGGCTAATCATGCACACATGACACAGACCAGTGTCTATTGCTAACGTACATGATGTACGATTGACAGTCGTTATGCGGTACGTGATGTACGCACGTGATGTGCTTCGCTAATGGCCAACCTCTGTCCGACTGGATAAGCATTCCCAGGTCGATGATTGCATGGGTGACAAGCTCAATCTCCCGCCCGGATGAGCATTCCCGGGGCGATGATTGTATTCATGCATCCATGTATATAATAAGATTGCGTTTACTATGTTTTGGGTTGCCTGGATGTTTTATGCTATTTATTGTCTAGGGCGGCGGTGTGAATCTTGAGAGAAAATCACACTGTGTTGGCCACTCATTCATCAATGTTTATGTAACGCCCCGAAATCCGACGGTCAAGCAGACGCTCAACTCCCGAGTTCCAACGCATCACTTATGCAACATAAATAATGATGATTAAATGTTGTCCATATTAGTGCATTAAACATGAATGAGATTATACCAAATCAGCATATCATACTCCAGAGACGATTAAATTAAGCAAGCGGAAGACTGTGATAAGTATATAAAACATATAAGTGGTTGTAGGTCCCCAGAGTATGAACATGATACCAGGTTAAATAATTACATGTTTAGTTCCAAAATATACAAATACAAAATGTAAATGTTCAACTATTCCTTATCCTTGTAGCCCCAGTGATGCAACTCCAGGTCTAGGCAAACCCGCTAGAGAGTTGCAGGTAGGAGAACTCCTCCTCGTCGTCATAGAAGCCGGCTCTAAATCGTAAGCCGCATCATCATCTGTAACTACAACAAAGTCTAATTAGCGTTTTAAAACACCGTCCCAGAATGGGAGTGAGTGATCAACTTAGTGGAGTTATAAGGTAAAGGTTAACATGTTATCAATTCAGTCAAGTAGTAATGATAAAGCAGTACAACGATCATATCCTAAGTACTCTTGTTAATGTAAGAATGGTATGAGACAATAATGTATGCCCTCGCCCGCACTCCCTCAGCGACATCATCTCACGATCGCGCATGCAACACTCCCAGCAAATGTGTGCTTTCTCGCTAAAGCACATGCAATGTGGTGCATGATCGTGTTAGCCAAGTTCTTATTTAGGCTTATTCATACAGCAGATTCGGGAAGCTAAGGTACCTCCCTTATATCATTACCCAAACAATGATCCATCTAAGGTCATCAATCCTACTCAATCACATACGACAGGCAAGTTCCGGGTCGCTACGGAGAGGCTCGTCACCTCATCGCAGGCCTGGTTTATACTCGAGGTCACTACGGAAAGGCTCGTCGCCTTAACGTAGTCCTAGTGTATACTCGAGCTCACTACGGGAAAGGTTCGTCACCTCAGCGTAGGCCGACAGCTCGAATACAGTGTCCCATACCACTGTATTCAGCTCATAAGTTTTGGGTTGCTCACTGGTCACCGCGGGGAGGCTCGTCACCCCAGCGTAGGTCGACAGCTCGACCACGGTGTCCCATACCACCATGCCAGACTCTTGAGTCTTGACGGATCGTGGTACCAAGGTTACACGGGCTTTCATTGGTAAGTGGTACTTTAGATTCAAGTTGTTGCGTCCATACAAGGCGAACATACATTAGGCCAATCAGGTTACTTGACAAGCTTGACTGGTACGAGCGCACATTGACTTAATCGACATGGAGCGTGTAAGCACTCCGCGTGGCCTAACCACTATCGACAAATCATCGTACGACTCCGATTCATCGAACGTGTCCATCGTGGCTAAACAGTTCGGCCACCGATCGTAAACCATTACCGATTGCCTAGACTACATCGTAGCCCCAATCACACCCCAAAGCAATAACATTCACATGTGATAGTCAAAGACAACATGTGACAACCAATCCAATTATAAATCTCATTTGAGCATTTTTTAATAAATACACAATGTACATGTTATCATACATAGGCATTTCAACCATAAAACACGTACTAGCAATATAGGTTACATGAAGAAAACTGTAACTATAGATAAGGTGATTGAGAATCCTATCTCAACACCCTCATTGAATACATTTTAACACACATTTTCTCATTCAGACATTTTATCAAACACTTAGACTACACATATCAACATACATGTAATATAGTAGTTATAACAGGTATTATAGCAAATCCCTTCATAAAGGATTCACCATACGTACAACAATCGTGTATCCTTAAACATCAATCATAACAAGCACAAATCATAATCCCATATTCAATCAAACATTTCAACAAACACATAGAATGCATTAAAATCAACATAATACACATATATATGTAATATACGGAAAACATCGTAACTAAGCACATGTGATAGCAATCAAGTCAGTCATAAATCATTAATTGACATTGAAAGCCTTGAAAACCATAACCTAAACGTTTATAGTCCACACCTTTCATCGGTAAACTCGTATCGAACTTAGTTTGAACACTATGCCTTCGTCTACGACACAACGACAACCTATAGCATGAAATAGGTTAGTTATTTCACCATTTACCCTATTTGGATACCTAAAATAGGTTAGGGTTAGGATTTCTTACCCAACAACGAAATCGGAATCGCCGGTGTAGCGATACGGGAGAGGCGATTCAGCACGTAGAGCGGTGGGATCGAATCCCAGCAACTATCTCTCACACTCTCTCTCTTCTCCTCACCTTTTTCCTTCTCTTTTCTCTTTTCTCTTTTCTCTCTCTTAGGGTTAGGAAATTCGTTTGAAATAAGAGAGGGGTAGGTAAAGGCCCTTATATAGGCCCAGAACTGGTGTAAATGGCCCTAGGGCCAGGGTATACTTAAGTTATAACTAGAGGTGGGCATGTCGGACCCGATCCGGTGGATCCGACCCGATCCGACCCGACTTGGTATCGTTCCGAACAAAACTGATGGCCTAGATTGGACCCGATCGAGTCTGTCAATCCAAATCCGATCTTTTTTCGGGTCTGGTTCGGATAATGGTGTATCCGGACAAAACCGATCCGAAAACCCGGACCGAAAGGGTCCGACCCGATCCGACCCGGGATGTAAATAGCTCTATAGTTTTGCAAAATTCTCTTTCTCTATAAAGGTTTACCGACCACGCATATTTTTGAAAAATAAAAGTTTTACCGCCCAGCCTTTTCATTTGGCGCCAAAAAACCCAACTCTTTCTTTATATCTGTTTATATCTCTCTCTCTCTCTGTTTATGCCTCTCCCTTTCTGTTGAAGAAGAAGGCTAGCTGGATGTCTTCTGGTAGATCAAATCCCTCATATTCTGTCGTCGGGTTCCGAAGTTTTATGCGATTTATCTGTTGGAGAGATGTATACACGGAGAAATAGTGTATAGCTATGTACGGAAGAGAAAGAGAGAGAGAGAGAGAGTCGTAGCAGCATTGATTGAAGAGTGGAAGAGGATGGCGTACTGAGTAACTCAGTACCCTAAGCGTATCGAGTAAATTCTGTGGGGTCCACCGTGATTTATGTATTTTATCCACTCCATCCATCCATTTTACCAAATAATTTTAGGGATCGAGCAAAACAATGAAGTATATATAAACCTAAAATGGGCCACACCATAGGAAACAGTGTGAATTGAATATCTACCGTTGAAAATTTCTTGGGGGGCCACAGAAGTGTTGGATCAATCTTGTATTAGTTTTTCCCCCTTCATCCATGTATGTGTGATCGTATGAACAGGTTTGACAAGAAATAAACATCATTGTGGCCCCTTAAAAGGTTTCAACGGTGGAAATCATTATTCCAACTGTTTCCTATGGTATGGTCCATTTGATCTTTGGGTATAATTAAATTTTGGTCTCAACCGTTAAAATAAGATGGAAAAGCGGATGGACGGCGTGGATAGATCATATACATTCACGGTGGGCCCAACAGAGTTTAATTGAGTACGTAATCCAAATCGTTGAAGAATGGTTTGCGGAAGCAACTATTTACAGGCTGTAGTCTTGTCCGTCAGACCTAAGGTGACAGAAGCGGATTGGGTGGTGTACAAAGCGGATTGGCTGGTGTAATGTCAGTGAATTTTGTGGGTCTGATCACGAGGTATGTGTTTCATCCATTCTGTTCATCCATTTTACAGATCATTTTAGGGCTTTAGTAAAGAAAACGATACGGATACCAATCTCAGGTGGACCACACCACAGGAAAGCAATAATGATTGGATATCCACCATTATAATCCTCCTAAGGCCCAATGTACTGTTTATTTGACATCTAATCTGTTGATTAGGTCATAAGGAACCAGATTAAGAGAAACAATAAATATCAGCTGATCAAAAACTTTTATGGCCTCCAAAACATTTTTAATGGTCAACGTTCATTAAACACTGTTTCCAAAAAATGTGGTCTGCTTGAGATTTTGATATATCTCAAATTTTTTTTTTTCATAACATAAAATGATCTATAAATGGAGGGTATGGATGAAGCACATACATCATGGTGGGGCCCACAGAGCACCGACCATGATGGTGGCAGGGGGCCGGGAGTAGCCAATTTCCAGTCGTTTAGCACTCCTCGAGCTCCGAGTTGTACGAACGATTCAAAGAAGATCAGAGTTATCTGGGCCCCATAGTGATGTATTTATTATATCTACACTGTTCATATATTTTTAGAGATCATTACTAAGCATCATAAAAAAATGACTAATATCCAAAGATCATTTGGACCACACCACAAATAGCAGCAGCGAATGACTTTCACCGTTAAACAATTTGTGTGGTCCACTTGATAGTTAGATCTGTCATATTTTTTGTCTCAAGACTTAAGACGAGCTCACCAAATAAATGGATGGTTTGGATATAACACATACCCCATGATCAGACTCACAGAACACGCTAACGGTCGAGGCTATGCTTGCGTAAGAAGCAAGTCACTGCCGTTTCGTGCAGTGCACGTCAACGGCTAGTTAAAAATGTGATTACGGTAGATAGTGTTCTTTCATAGTCATGTGGGGCCTACCTTGATGGATATGTTTTATCTAAGCCGTTCATCGATTTTGAAATATTAGTTTAGGCCTTAAAAAAAAACGATATATTAAAAGTTAAAGTGGACCACACCACATGAATCAATTGGATTAAACCATACATTCTGAAATGCACCCAACCCGATCCGACTCGGTTTTCCTGACCGAGTCGAGTCGGTTCGGGTCAGGTCAACCCTCCGTCGGATCTATCTGAGTCAGGTGTCCCAAATTCGGCCACGGATCTGATCGAATTCGGTTCAAGGCATTGATATTGCGGATCAGATCGAGTGGGCCACAATCCGATCCGATCAGGACCGATGCCCACCTCTAGTTATAACCAAAGAGCGGTTGTTTCGGTCCAACGGAGTTCATCTGGAGGCCCCTTTTCTGCATACGGTCCGGTGAAACTTTCCTAATAATAGATCTATGTTAGGTTAAGTTTTCGGTCCGATCGGATTTATAGATCGACCGCGGAGGACCAGTTTCAATTCAACGGTCATCGTCACTCAATCAGGGCCACAAGTACATTGACTTGTGTAGGGAAATTTCTCTGTTCCGATGGTATATTTGGGTCAGATTCCGATGGTCTGAAAGACTGAAACCTTAAATTTGGCCCACAAGCGCACGACCCAATTCACTTAAATCTGAGTTCACTTTCTAAAGATATTCGCATTTCTCACACACTTCGCTCTGGGTCCAAGTTGTGCGTTTCTGGACACATCTAGACTTGATTTCTAAGATGGTTGTCAAGTCTAGCAAGGCGGTCATAAGCGTATAGTTTCGCAATCATCGGACTTTTAACGCGCGGTCCAGGTCTGATACGGAGTTTCGATGTGCTCCCGAGAGCAACTGGGTTTTGAGATTGTTCCTGCGTTTTTAGGTAATGTACCGTTAGCGATTTTACTAGTTTTAGGTCTTACAGATCGTATAGAAAGCGGTTCAAGCTAATCTACCAATTAATTCAATTTAGCACTTAATTAATTTTGTCTAATTTCTAAAGAATTCGGTCCTTAGTAATTTCTGCCTGAGGTGGTACTCGGGTCTTTGTATGGATTTTTTGTAGACGTTATAATCTACCCCCCTTAAAGAAAAATTTCGTCTTCGAAATTAGTACCTTTTCGTACTCTTCAAAAATCTAAGGGTAGTTCTTGCTGACCTCGGCTTTTTTTTCCCAAGTAGCCTCTTCCTCAGTGTGATGCATCCACAGAACCTTTACAAGTGGAATCACTTTACTGCGCAACACTTGTTCCTTCCTATTTAGGATACGCGTCGGTCGCAGTACATAGGTAGTATCTTCACTCAACTGTACCTGCTTCCATCTGATAATGTGGGAAGGGTCAGGAACGTATTTCTTCAGCATAGATACGTGAAATACATTGTGCACGCTTGCGAGTGGTGTGGGTAAAGCAAGGCAATAAGCTACCACACCTACTCGATCTAGTATCTGGAATGGGCCAATGAATCTCGGCGTGAGCTTCCCCTTCTTTCCAAATTGAAGGACTCCCTTCATGGGGAAAATTTTTAGGAACACATGGTCCCCGACCTCAAACTCTAGTGGTCGCCGCCTTGTATCGGCGTAGCTCTTATGTCTGATCTGAGCTGCCAGAAGTCGACGCTTGATAATATCGATCTTCTCTGAGGTCGCCTGCACTAACTCTGGACCAATCAAACTCTTCTCGCCAACCTCTGCCCAGCAATGCAGTGCTCTACACGGACGCCCATACAGTGCTTCGTAAGGGGCCATACCGATACTCGCCTGAAAGCTGTTGTTATATGCGAACTCAGCATAAGGAAGACAGTCATCCCAATTGTCCTTGAAATCAAGTACACAAGCTCGCAGCATATCTTCCAATACCTGATTCACCCGTTCCGTCTGCCTATCCGTTTGTGGGTGGAATGCAGTACTGAACTTCAGTTTCACACCCATTGCTTCCTGAATACGGGTCCAGAAGATAGATGTGAATCGTGTGTCTTGATCCGACACGATCTCCATAAGAACTTCATACAGACGTACAATCTCCTTGATGTATAACCTGGCCAACTCGTCTGCTGAGTTTGAAACTCTAATAGGGAGAAAATGAGCCGACTTCGTCAACCGGTCCACAATCACCCAAATGGAGTCATGTCCCTTCCTCGTCTTTAATAACCCTGAAATAAAGTCCATAGAGATGAAATCCCATTTCCATTCAGTTATGGGCATGGGCTGAAGCAGTCCAGGAAGTTGGCAATACTCTGCCTTGACCTGCTGGCACGTGAGACAACGAGACACATAATTTACTATGTGGGCTTTCATGTTGTCCCACCAGTACGAACACTTCATATCCTGATACATATTTGTACTACCAGGATGCATCGCCATCTTCAAATTGTGAGCAGCTTCGAGTACTTCCTTTCTCAAGTCATGAAGATTTGGGACGCATAGGCGGTCACGATAACGTAGACCCCCATCCGTACCAACTCTCCATTCAGAGTCTGCATCGTCATTGGCTCGCTTCCTCAACTCTACTAACTATTCATCCTCGCCCTGAGCCACTATGATTCGGTCATCGATGAGTGGCCGTACATGAATATGTGCGACGCTCTCGAATGGCTCCTCTACCGTAAGCTTCTGCTCGAAGTCTCGCAAAAACTCGACCATGTTCCATTCATCGATCATCAGTGGAGCCGTAAATGCTATAGTCTTCTTACGGCTCAACACATCTGCCACAAGGTTAGCCTTGTCAGGATGGTAGGAGACCTCGAACTTGAAGTCTTTCAAGGTTTCCATCCATCGTCGCTGCCTCATATTCAGGTCTCTCTGCGTGAATATATACCTGAGGCTCTTATGGTCGCAAAAGAGCTCGAACTCCTCTCCGTAGAGGTAATGTCTCCAGAGCTTTATTGCAAAGATGACGGCTATCAACTCCAAGTCGTGCGTAGGGTAATTCTCCTCGTGTTTCCTCAAATGTCGCAATGCATAGGCAATAACCCTGTCCTTCTGCATCAAAATACAACACAAACCCACACGAGAGGCGTCAGTATATATCATGTATTTGACCCCTTGCTCTGGCAATACTAGCACAAGGGCGGACGTCAGCTTGTCCTTCAATTCCTGAAAAGATGCTTCTGCCTTCTCATTTCAGGCAAACTTGAGATCCTTCCGAGTTAACTGAGACAACGGTATGCCTATATTGGAAAAGTCCCTAATAAATCGACGGTAGTAACCTGCCAGTCTTAGGAAACTCCTCACTTCTGTAACCGAACCGGGCTGCTCCCAGTCCTGAACTGCGGTCACCTTAGCAAGGTCCACAGCTATCCCTTCCGTGGACACTACAAGTCCCAGGAACTTGATTTCTTCCTTTCAGAAGTCGCACTTCTTGTACTGCGCAAACAACTGGTTCTTCCTGAGAGTATCAAAGACCGCTCGCAGGTGCTCCTCGTGATCTTCCCGACTCTTGGAGTATATCAGGATGTCATCTATAAATACGATGATGAATCAGAACAGATACGGCCGAAGCACCCGGTTCATCAGGTCCATGAACACGGCCGGTGCGTTTGTAAGTCCAAATGACATCACAAGGAACTTGTATTGCCCAAAACTGGTCCTGAAAGCTGTCTTCTGCACGTCCTCATCCCTGACGCGCAACTGGTGATACCCTGACTGTAAGTCAATCTTCGAGAAATACTGTACCCCTTTCAACTTATCGAACAGATCATCTATCCTGGACAAATGATACTTGTTCTTCACTGTCACTTGGTTCAACCTGTGATAATCAATACACAATCGCAGCGAACCATCTTTCTTCTTCACCAACAACACAGGTGCTCCCCAAGGAGACACACTCAGTCGTATGAAGCCTGCATCCAATAGATCATCGATCTGTCTCCTCAGTTCCTCCATCTCACACGGAGGCATGTGATACGTCGATAAAGATATAGGTGTCGCACCAGGCACCAGGTTAATAGTAAAATCAATCTCGCACTGAGGGGGTAATCCAGGTATCTTTCTGAACACGTCCGTGAAATCCTGAACTATTGGCGTGTTTCCAAGTGTTGGACCCTGAACCTCTTTTAATACAGAAGCGTAACAAAGGACGCGGAAAGGGTAACTGACCTGGACAGGGAAAGTAAAGGTCGTGCCCTCAGGTTCATGGGCTGTCACCAATCGGGTATCGCAATCGATCTCTACTCTCATCTCGGTGAGCCAGTCCATATCGAGAATGATGTCATAATGATACAGCGAGTTGACTATCAGGTCAATGCGTATCACCCTGCTCCCTAAGTCTATCAAGCAACCCCCACATAACTTAGTGGCATCTGTAAAAGTTCTTACCGCTGTAATAACTCTCACCCCAACCATAGGGTCGTGCTCAGCCCTAGGCGCTTGACCGTAAAACATGATATCATGGAAACAGTGGACCCAGTGTCCACCAATAGAAATACGGGTGTACCTTGGATGTGGGCAGTGACCTCAAAGGTTAAAGGCATTGTAGCTGCTGATTCAGACGCTTCAGCTGCAAGCGCATGTACCTGCGCCTGTTGAGAATGGTTCGACTGTGGTGCCATAGACCGTTGAGGCGGCCTAAATCGAGGCGCAGGTGGCTTGTAAGAGGCTGTGCAGGTAGTGCATAACGTAGAGGTGGAGCTGAGATAGCTAGTGGCATCTGACTGCTGATCCTCTGAGGGGGCATAAAGTCGTTGTCCCTCATCCTGGTAAAGCAATACGTGTCAGCATGACCCGACCTCTTACAGTAAGTGCACCACATGTCAGGTCACCTCGGCTGTGTCGGTGGAGCCGCAAGCCGAGGAGGAGAATCTGCCCGTGGCCTCTTGCCGAGGAACGGCCTGCTCGACAAATCTGGTCGAGGCTTAGGAGTCATGGGTACACGTGTACGGGATAGCCTATCCCCGTCCTGCTCAGCTCGCAGAGATATATCCACTAGCTCAGCATAGTTGAGTATGCTAGCGCAACACATCTTCAAGCATATATCAAGTCGCAGACCCTCAGAAAATTGCCGCATTCGCATTGGCTGATCTGCTAATATCAGAGGAGCATATCTGACCAGCTCGATGAACCTGTTCTCATACTCCGCCACTATCATTCCTCCCTGGCGGAGGCAAAGAAACTCTCCCTCCTTCTCATTACGGTAGGTGAGAGGGCAATACTTCTCGTGGAAGTGCGTCTCAAAGGCCTCCCACATCCATATGTAGCCAGGAGCAACCGTCCTAAGGACGTTGTCCCACCAGAAGCTAGCCTCCTTCTCAAACATATAGGTTGTAAGACCCGTATCTTAGACCGTACCGATCCATAGGTTCCCCCGATCTTCCCGGTTGAATTCCGGCGACCTTCGACCCTTAACCGATATTTGCACACGACCCTGCGTCACACGCCGTCAACCTGAGTCGACTCAAACCGATACTGGTACCTTAGTGACCGCACCGTAGCCGTAGTTTTGATGCCGCGTCTCGCGCGCCGATCCGATACTCTAGCTAAGATATGTGGGCCAGCGTTCGGTGTGAGGAAAACGCCGCGCGTGCGAAAATCGAAGAGAATCTCTACGACTTGTCACATCAATCATTCATCAATCAATCTCATCATGTCAAGTACACATCACCTCTCACCCTTCCCCAAGCAACCCCCAAAGTCAAAAAGTTCTTACACCACCCATACTTTTCTTGCACCATTTACCACAAAAGTCAAAAAGCTCTTACACACTCATCACTCACCACATCAACACATCCATCACCCATCTCTCTCCCCTCTTTTCAACTCTCTCTCTCTCTCATTTCAAAATACTTTCCCAAGCAAGAGAGAAAGTTTCACACGTCCAAGCCATTCCCCAAACCCTCCAAGAAAGCCACAAGTGTGGTCCACCTTTCCTTACCTTTCATCTCCCATCTCAACCATCCAAACCTCATCTCCTCCGTTGGAATCGAAGCTAAGGAGTTAAGGAAGCCTAGGGTGCAAGAAGAGCCGGTGGGTGATTTTAGATTTTATCTTTCATTCATTTGTTTGATTTAAGGGTCCATATCTATTGGGACCCACCTTGATGTAGGCCTTGTATCAAAGAGGGACCCATAGTGGCGGGGTCCCTCCATCCTTGCCGATGTCTCTCTCTCTCTCTCTCTCTCTCTCTCTCTCTCTCTCTCTCTCTCTCTCTCTCTCTCTCTCTCTCTCCATGATCATGGCCCACTTATGATGTGTGTATTTCATCCATGCCATCTACCGGTGGACCCCATCTATGTGGGACACACCATGATGTTTGTATGTCAACCCAACCGTCCATGGGGGGCCCACCTTGATGTGGCTAACGTGGGGGTGGCTGCCAGTGAGGTGTGATCGGACGTGGGCCCACCCAGATCCATGGTTCAAGTGGTGGACAGAGTGAAAGGTGCCTCGTCTCAACACTGGACGTCTTGCTATCGGCCCTTGTGGAGTGGCTAACATGAGTATGTGTACTGACATGGGCACAGGCACAGCAGCGTGGGTTTTATTTTTGGTTTTTGGGGTGGGTCACGTGTACCGGCTCCACCTTGTTGTATACATCAAATCCACGCCGTCCATCCTATTCTTTGGCTCATTTTAGGCGTTGAGCCGAAAAATGAGGTCAATTTGATAAACAGGCGGGCCATACCATAGAAAACTGTGTTTCATACCGTTTAAAGCTATTAGGACCCACCTTGTTGTACCTACACACCAAACATGATGTATATTGGACTTGTTTTGTGTATTTCGAGCCCTAGAACCCATTGGACGAAGTGGATTCTCAGGTAGTGGGCCCCACATGTGATTTTTCGCAGGAAAATAAAATAAAAATAAAAATAAAAGAAGGAAGCAGCAGCGCTGCTGCTGTCAGAAGGCAGCAGGCGCTGCCTGCGCTCGAGCGGCGGACGGACGGGGTGGCCGTGGGCCCCACCACGATGTATATTTGTCATCCAAATCGTCTATGAGGTGGGCCCCTCCCTGAAGTGGGCCCCCTCTAAATATCAAGCTGATCCAACGCTCAGGCGGCCCACATCATAGGAAACAATGTTGGTTAAAGGTCTGTCATTGAAACTCTTTTTTGGGGCCACAGAAGTTTCGGATCAAGCTGAAATTTGTTTTTACCCTTCATCTAGGTCTGCGTGACCTTATGAATGGGTTGAATGGGAAGTAAACATTATGGTGGGCCCCACGTGGGACCCGCAATGATTTATGTATTTTATTCCACCGTCCGCCTGGACAGTGGAGCCCATTGTGATGCATGTGTTCTATCCCCACCGTCCAGGGGACGGTGGGTGTGTGTGCGTGTGTGTGCACGTGCATGTGTGTATGTATATAAATATATGTACATATATATAATATTATAGTATATATAATATTGTATATTATATATATATATATTATAGTATACCTGTATATATGATGGTGGGCTTTCATGGGCCCCACCATGATGCATGGGTTGCATCCAATCCGTCCAACCATCTTAGAAGCTCATTTTTGTTGGCATGAGCTAAAGAATAAGTCAGATCTATAGTTCAAGTGGACCCTACTTTGATATATGTATGAGGCCCATCTTGGTTTATTTGTGGCCCATCCGTTGAGGCCCACCTGGATATGCATGAGGCCCATATGATTAGGCCCATCTTGATGTAGTTAGGGCTCAACCATTGAGGCCCACCTGATATACTTAAGGCCCATGTTATGCGGCCCATTTGTTGTACCTAAGGCCCATGGGTCGAGGCCTAATTGGATGTACACAAGTCCATTAAGATGTATGACCCTATCATGGTTTGTGTAATGATGTTATGACAGTCGTGCCTTAGGAGCAATGTTGGTTTGATGTCCACATTGTACAATAATGTTGGTTAAATGTCCTCATTATGATTCTCCCTAGGGCCCATTGTTAGGCCCATACTTATAGGCCGTCTAGGCCCATCTTCGTTATGAACGGCATCTATCCCATATAACATGTTTAGTATAGTTCCATGATTCATGATTATACGCATCATATGTATGCTTGATATGAGAAGTGACTGATCATAGCATATGCCTTCGAGTAGATTGTTTAAGGGCTCCCGGATAGGCGGTGTTGCCCTACATGAGCGCACAATACGTGCAAAATTGCTGCATGACTGGATAGTGTGATTCATGCATTTCGCGTTGTGTGACATGGTTACCGTACGCCCTAGCTACATCAGGGCCATAACCTCCACAGGCGTATCGTGGTTGACAGGATTGGATACTGGAAATCTTGTTCTACATGGGGTGCTATAGATATCCCTGGGTGAAAGTCCCTAAACCCTTATGGTACCAAGAGGTTGCTCCAACGTCTAGACCAAGTGGGTGCATGAGCGCCGAGTGCCGATTACCAGACGGGCGCGCTTTCCACTGTGTCGTGGTCGGTTGGAAGGGGGTGCAGCCTTACCCGCCCGAGAGGAGGGGGCGAAGCTAGGCTGAGTTTGACCAGCTCGAGGAATGGGTCCGCTATCGGCGAGCCAAACCTGATTATCGGCAAGCGGGTAGTGAGGTCTCTTCTACTTACCTTATTGCGCGCGATGGGGCGGCAATCTGGTTTAGAGTGTACTAGACCCTGGTGATATTCCAGATTTGAGCAATATGGATATGTAGATATAGATGAGGATTTTTATGCTTAAGTTGCACTTTACATCGCATGGCTTTGGTATGGCCGACATTATTCATGCCTTGCTTCGCATAACCTTGGTACGGCTAAGGTATTCATGGATTCATCAGCATGTTTCACATTACTCTAATACTGCATGATTGCATTACTACCTTGCGCACACACTTTCACCACCCTCTAAGCTTTATATAAGCTTATGTAGGACCGTTGCATGCAGGTGACGTTGGACCGCAGCAGCGTTGAGGCAGGAGCGCATAGCAGATCATTTTGGAGCTTTTTGTCTATCATTGTATTTCCCTTTATGTTCATTGTACTTGTAAAGTTTTTTATCATAGTGGAAATGTGATGGAGTTTTTGATTGTTGTTTGTGGATTATGCCTTTGGTCATGCTTATTACGAATCAAACTGATTAAAAAAAAAATCCTCCTTGTAGCATCCCAGGATTTGTGAGGTTGGTTTATGAGTTTGGGGCGTGACATAGGTGACCAACTCCACCTGTTCTGCCTCAGTGGTAGGAGGCGCTGGAATCGCTCAAACAAGCCGCTGGCACCCATGTTTCCAGCAAGGTGCGCAGGTGGGGTAGGTGGAACCACATTCATGTTCTGGGCAAGGGCCCCAGCAATAATGGCAAAAAATTATTGTTGCTGCTGCATCAAGAGCATCATCTACTCCAACCTATCAGGAGGACGAGCCGACTGAGGCATGTGAGGCGTCGAAGTAGACGCACGGTTCTGCTCTGGAACCGATGGTGTAGAAGGTGTTAGCCCATTAGTGGGGCCAGTAGCCGACTGAGAATCCGGCATCGTATCGTGATCCGGGCCCAAAATGGGGTCCGTATCGCTATCGCTGAGGGGAGGTGCCCCATCACTCGATTCACCAAGTGTAAGACGTGCCGTACTCCGAGTGCTCTTGGGTGGCATTCCCTATATACAACATAGGGTGCAACCCGTGTAAGATTTAACATAGGAACAAACACTCATCCAAACATCATTTACATTCCAAGTCAAAGAAGCTTTATGCATTCATTCACCAAAATTTGTCACAATACATGAGATATAGTTTTACATAAATTATGACAGAAGATGCATGTGAGCTAACCTACCAAAGCTTTAAACACTAAACATAATAACAACCAAACAAGTCTACTAAGGCTAGTACAAAGGAAGACTAACAACAAATCAAACCAAAAGACAACTACACATGTGACTAGTCGTCCGAATCTGAAGATGGGGGAGGGGCACCCTTGTCCTGCAGACAACACAGGATGACTCTCAAGGTCCTAGACACTTTGCTAAATTTTCACTTCATGAAGGCCTAATTCTCTCCTAACTTGGCTCGGGTCTCTTTGACCTCCTGTCGCAGGGCAACCTAGCCCTCCTCAATTTGAGCCAAGCGGGCTTTCAAAGCAGCCCGATCACTATCGCGCTCATGAGTAGCAGGAGGAGAGCCCTCATCTGTGTCTCGGGCCTCCTCTTCTTCCTCTTCCTGCCCTTCCTCTTCCTCAATCTCTTCCTCTATCTCATCTTCGCCTTCTTCATCACTCTCTTCTTCTTCACTTCCCGTCTCATCCTCACTCTCATCGAGTCGGGCCTGACGTTGTCGCGGTCCCATATTCATGTTGTTGAGAGTAGTGTCGTTGATGAAATGGATCGGCGCAGGAATTTCTGCGCAAAGTCTGTAGTCGAATTCACAAGCAAGCTTGCATATGAGTCGACCGAATGGGAGTGAAATGGTTGTCCTAAGAGAGCGTGCGGTCTGAACTATATGTAGTAGTACATATGTAGGCAGGCACAAGTTGTCTCCCTGCCCTGCTTGGTACAGAAAGTCTACCATCAGATGCATGCACTTGCTATGATTGCTCCATCTGGGATACACATTGTGCGTGAAGATGTGGTGGAGCAGGCGGAAGTCAGGAGTCATTCTGGACGCCAGGAGGCAATTGCCTGAATTACAGTGGACCAGTCGGCTACAAAGAAATCGCGTGCGGTGATCTTTTTCATGCGCACTCCTGCGGCTCTTCTCACTAGCATGAACCTCTCCACGCGGCATCCCCATGATTCAGGCTATTAAACCAACATCAACTGTAGCTTCCCTCCTTCCCACGAGAATTTTGAACTGTAAAGGCTCCAGCGATGGCTCTCATATATGGGCGTAAAAGGCTCGGACAGTGCTCTCATTTGTATGGGACTTGCCTTCAAATATGGGACCTCATCTGGCGTCCAACAAGCGATCCATTGCCGGATAAAGCCCAAACAGTTTCTCGTCCACGAGTGCTTCAAAAAGAACCCTGTGGCCTTGAAACCTTCCATGAGACATATCCGCCAGTAGAGCTCTTTTGAGGGGAGCTTGGGGATCGAGATCCTGCTTCGTCCTTATCTCCCTATCGACGCTTATACTTGTTGCAGTGCCTTTCTGCTTTCTCGAACGGGTAGGGCAACTAGGCCCAGCTTCATCCGTGGAAGCCCTCTTCTTCCCCATGAGAGAAAGAAGTGTGGAAAGGAAAAAAAATCGCCGCCATGAGCTCGAAAAGAGCCATGAAAGTGAAGCAAACTTGGGAGGTGGAATGGGTTTGTGGATTTGGAGATGTATGTGACACAAATACGGTTTTGTGTACTCAAATGGGAGGAAATGAGGAAAATAAAAGATGGGTTTTGATGAAGATGGCGGAGGGGTGTATGTAATGAAGAAAAAAGAGAAAATATGAGAATGGAGGGGAGATTTGAGAGAGAAAATTGGAATTTTGGGGGATTTGGAAAGCTTGGAGGGGTGTAAGAGAGGGAAAGGAAGCAAAATGGAGGGCTATAGGGGTCCCCACATGTTTTGGTGGGCCCCACCACATTGTATAAGCGCCGGCCCGCCCGACCCGCTGCGGCCCGACAGGCCCGGACAATCCGGGCGGCGAGGTCTCGCTGATCCGGCAATGGCATCGCCGGTCACTAGACATCAGGACGAGGACTCGCACCAGGGGCGATGTTATCCCCCTGGGGTGCCGAAAATGCTAGGGGCCCACCTCGGATCCCCTCGATTTGCGTCGTTTAGGCCCTCAAGTCCGTTGAAGGCGTTTTCGGGTCCCATCTCACGAATATTTACGTTTTTCGGTTCTTTCGAGCGTAGAATGCACCTAATCGTCGTCTAAACATGTCGATTAACGGTCTAGAGGGGATTTGGGATGATCTCACATGATCACCGATGCATACAGGTCAAATTTCAACGGTCTACTTCGGTCAATTTCGTAGACGGGTAAAACTGGGAATCCTAGGACTGTTTCTACGTTTTATCGCTCCCTCCTAGATCAAAGTACGTCAGTGTGCATCGTGTTACCATAACACAGGTCCAGTTTAATCCAAATCATGCTCTGATACCAACTTGTAACACCCCGAAATCCGAGGGTCGAGCAGACGCTCAACTCCTGAGTTCCAACGCATCACTTATACAACATAGATAATGATGATTAAATGTTGTCCGTATTAGTGCATTAAACATGAATGGGATTATACCAAATCAACATATCATACTCCAGAGACGATTAAATTAAGCAAGCGGAAGACTGTGATAAATATATAAAGCATATAAGTGGTTGTAGGTCCCCAGAGTATGAACATGATACCAGGTTAAATAATTACATATTTAGTTCCAAAATATACAAAATACAAAATGTAAATGTTTAACTATTCCATATCCCTGTAGCCCCGGTGATGCAACTCCAGGTCTACGCAAACCCGCCAGAGAGTTGCAAGTAGGAGAACTTCTCCTCGTCGTCGTAGAAGGCCGGCTCCAAATCGTAAGCCGCATCATCATCTACGACTACAACAGAGTTTGGTTGGCGTTTTAAAACACCGTCCCAAAGTGGGAGTGAGTAATCAACTCAATGGAGCTATAAGACAAAGGTTAACATGTTATCAATTCAATCAAGCAGTAATGATAAAGCAGTACAACAATCATATCCTAAGTACTCTTATTAATGCAAGAATGGTATGCGACAATGATGTATGCCCTCGCCTGCACTCCCTCAGCGACATCATCTCACGATCGCGCATGCAATACTCCCGGTAAACGTGCGCTTCATCGCCAAAGCACATGCAATGCGGTGCATGATCGTGTTAGCCAAGTTCTTATTTAAGCCTATTCATACAGCAGATTCGGGAAGCTAGGGTACCTTCCTTATATCATTACCCAAACAATATCCATCTAGGGTCGTCAATCTTACTCAATCACATACGACAGGCAAGTTCCAAGTCGCTACGGAGAGGCTCGTACCTCAACGCAGGCCTGGTTTATTCTCGAGGTCACTACGGAAAGGCTCGTCACCATAATGTAGTTCTAGTGTATACTCGAGGTCACTACAGGAAAGGCTCGTCACCTCAGCGTAGGCCGACAGCTCGAATACAGTGTCTCATACCATCGTATTCGGATCATGAGTTTTGGGTTGCTCACTAGTCACTACAAGGAGGCTCGTCACCCCAGCGTAGGCCGACAGCTCGACCACGTTGTCCCATACCACCATGCCCGGCTCTTGAGTCTTGGCGGATCGTGGTACCAAGGTTACACGGGCTTTCATTGGTAAGTGGTACCTTAGATTCAAGCAGTTGCGTCCATACAAGGTGAACATACATTAGGCCAATCGGGTTACTTGACAAGCTCGACTGGTACGAACGCACGCTGACTTAATCGACATGGAGCGCGTAAGTACTCCGCGTGGCCTAACCACTATCGACAAATCATCGTACGACTCTGATTCATCGAACGTGTCCGTCGTGGCTAAACAGTTCGGCCACCGATCTAAACCATTACCGATTGCCTGGACTACATCGTAGCCCCAATCACACCCCAAAGCAATAGCATTCACATGTGATAGTCAAAGACAACATGTGACAACCAATCCGAATATAAATCTCATTTGAGCATTTTTTAACAAACATATAGTGTACATGTTATCATACATAGGCATTTCAACCATAAAGCACGTAGTAGCGATATAGGTTACATGAAGGAAACTGTAACTATAGATAAGGTGATTGAGAATCCTATCTCAACACCCTCATTAAATACATTTTAGCATACATTTTCTCACTCAGGCATTTTATCAAATACTTAGACTACACATATCAACATACATGTAATATAGTAGTTATAACAGGTATTATAGCAAATCCCTTCATAAAGGATTCACCATACGTACAACAATCGTGTATCCTTAAACATCAATCATAACAAGCACAAATTATAAGCCCATATTCAATCAAACATTTCAACAAACACATAGAATGCATTAAAATCAACATAGTACACATATATATGTAATATACGGAAAACATCGTAACTAAGCACATGTAATAGTAATCAAGTCAGTCATAAATCATTAACTGACATTGAAAGCCTTGAAAACCATAACCTAAACGTTTATAGTCCGCACCTTTCGTCGGTAAACTCGTATTGAACTTAATTTGAACTTTATGCTTTCGTTTACGACACAACGACAACCTATAACATGAAATAGGTTAGCTATTTCACCATTTACCCTATTTGAATACCTAAAACAGGTTAGGGTTAGGATTTCTTACCCAACAACGAAATCGGAATCGCCGGTGTAGCGACACGGGAGAGGCGATTTAACACGTAGAGCTGTGGGATCGATTCCCAGCAACTATCTCTCACACTCTCTCTCTTCTCCTCACCTTTTTCCTTCTCTTTTCTCTCTTCTCTCTCCTAGGGTTAGAAAATTCGTATGAAATGAGAGAGGGGTGGGTAAAGGCCCTTATATAGGCTCAGAACTAGTGTAAATGGCCCTAGGGCCATGGTATACTTAGGTTATAGCCAAAGAGCAGTTATTTCGGTCAAACGGAGCTCATCTGGAGGCCTCTTTTTTGCATATGGTCCGATAAAAGTTCCCTAACGATGGATCTACGTCAGGTTAAGTTTTCGGTCCAATCGGATTTATGGATCGACCGCGGAGGACCAGTTTTAGTTCAACGGTCATCGTCACTTGATTAGAGTCACAAGTACACTGACCTGTGTAGGAAAATTTCCCTGATCCGAGGGTGTATTTGGGTCAGATTCTGACTATCCGAAACCTTAAATTTGACCCACAAGCGAACGACCCAATTCACTTAAATCTGAGTTCGTTTTCTAAAGATATTCACGTTTCTCACACACTTCGCTCCGGGTCCAAGTTGTGCGTTTCTGGACACTATCTGGACTTGATTTCTGAGGTGGCTGTCAAGTCCAGCAAGGCAATCATAAGCGTATAGTTTCGCAATCATCGGACTTTCAACGCGCTGTTCAGGTCCAATATGGAGTTTCGATGTGCTCCCGAGAGTAACTGGGTTTTGAGATTGATCCTATGTTTTTAGGTAATGTAACGCTAGCGATTCTACTAGTTTTGGGTCTCACAGATCGTATAGAAAGCTGTTCATACTAATCTACCGATTAATTCAATTTAGCACTTAATTAATTTTTGTCTAATTTCTAAAGAATTCGGTCCTTAGTGATTTCTACCTGAGGTGGTACTCAGGTCTTTGTACAGATTTTTTCGAGACGTTATAGTTCAACTGTACAAAGGATGCAGGTGTAGTGGCCGATGGATACGCAGTGGACCCGGAGGCGGCTGTAGTTGAGGAAGAGCTCTATGATGAGGAGCCGCAACAGGAGGCGGCCGCTTACTTTGGGTTAAACCAGTAGATTAGTCATTTATGTTTATTTCAGTGTACTTTAGAACTTAAGTTTTGTATTTGGCCCTCAACTGAGTGGGCCAGGATATTATCCCAATTTTGGTCATATTTATGTTATGCTCGATTTCCGTTATTCGCACTTCGATTTCCATTGATTACCATTATTATTCTGTTAACTCTTGGGTTTTCGGGATACGAGTTGTATACTCGGGTCCTGAAAACTGGAGCGTTACATAGGTTCAATGGGTAAACAACAAGACACGAGGTAGACAATTGCACTGAGTTATACGAGCCCCTTCTATGGTGTACAGTGCGAGCAGCAACGCAGAAGGATGAGTGTTTTAGAACTCTTAATGGATCCATAGCCATAGATTTGGTGGTGTGTACAGTTGCTGCATACACTTGATGGAATTCACCTATATGAGTGTGGAGCTGAAGGCCGCTTCCTATGAGAATATAGGTGAATTCTCTAGAGCACTCATGAAATCCAGGTAATGGTGTATGACCGAAACGCACCGAATCGCAGAATCACTTACAGATGAAGAGTCGTGTGAGTGACATGTACTTGTGATTTACATTAAAAGGATTCAAGTTCAAGACAATAATGTCACTTGATTCCTATAGACCTGTCTTGCTTATTCTAATGTCGGTTCAAGTCTATGGTGACACTGACACTATTGCACAACTATTACGCTTTAATCAGAAAGTTTTTTAAAAAAATAAAAAATTGAAATATGTGGGGGATTGTTGTATTTTGTTTCAAAATAAACATTAAAATTCGATTTTCGAAATTTTCGATTTCCCTCCACATTTGAAATTTTGGTGCATTTAGGTTGTGGGTTTTGTCCCACATTGAATTTTCCAAAGAAAATCTTCTTGTATATTAGATAGGCTTTTTGTCTTGGGGCTTGACCCCCATTTAGGGGGCATGTGAATTTGGTCATGTGGGGGGGCTATGCTAATAGCTCTAATATATGTCATTAACTACACACGTGTGCGTGCCGAGCTGAGCCGAGTCGAGCCATGCCGAGTCCAAGTCCTTGTCCGTGTGCGCGTGCGCGACGCAACGGGACGGGCTGGGCGCGGGTGTGGGTGCGGTGCGAGTGTACTCGCGTGGGTGTGTGTGTGTGTATGGGTACTCGCGAGACTTTATTTGCAAGAGTGTACTCGCACTTGCGCCTTTTCGTTTTAAACAAGAAAGATGTGTCCGTTCCGGTTGGTCGCACCTGTTAGGTTTAAATCCAACGGACCTAACCCTTTCTAGTTTATAAAAACTCTCTCTGTTATTCTGGTTTTGGTTTAAAAAATTTTGCTGAGTTCATTACTGAGCCAACTTATTACTTTCGGATTAAACTGCAAGTGGTTCGAGCTAGTGTACAGTGAGTGCACCGCTGGGACCGGGTCATAGTCGTTGTATTTTGGAGGTCGACTGCTCTTGAAACCTGTTGCACTTGGGATGCTGTCCAAGGGGAGCAAATTCGATTTCAAGCCGAGTGACTCACGTCACACCTCGACTCAGTTCAATAAGTCCTCTTTCTGTTTTTTTTTTTTTTTTTTTTTTTTTTTTGTTCTCAATTTTTTATATAGTCTATTTAATTCAACATATATTCCAACATATATCAGATGCAATATCTATGTGACATGTTCTCCCATATATTTTCAAGTAAGCTACATGTATATATATTAATTTACAAATATACCGCTTAACTGCTATTGCTAACGCGTCTATTGTCTATAAGAGCTGCATGCATTAGTCCAGAGAGGGGATTTGATAAGCAGTTAAAAAAGAAAAAAAAAAAAAAAAAAGACATCGGTGAAAAGCCTATTTAGATACCTTTAGTTGGACATATGCATGCCAAAAATTATATGCAATAAATTTTTTATGGTAACAAAATGGGCTAATTTTTATTTTTTTAATACTCCGACAGATTGCAATGGACAATACATGGGCACTTTAAAAATATTTGAGGATTACATGCATGGGCATATAATAAACTGTCCAAATTATAAGCCCTAGCTTAAATGTACTGTAACCAAAAAGTAATATTTACTTATATGATTATTGGATTATTGGACTGTTGAAGCTGAAAAATATTTAATCTGACTATTGGATTGGTGGACATTTATAGGACAGTTAAAGCAGAAAAATACTCAATCTGACTATTGGATTGGTGGACATTTATTGGACCATTAAAGCTGAAAAATATTCAAATAAACAATTTCAACAATCAAGTGTACCTGAATCTAGGATTGTTCAACCAATCTGATTTTACGACTGTGACTTAAAGCGGGTTTCGCTATTTAGTTTCACAATTTAGTCCGTGTAATTTGAAATAACATATGCCATGTGCACAATTCAAAGTGTCTGCGTATCAAGTGTAATACTCTACCAGAATATCAAATAACTCTTCCTTCACAAATTACAAACCAACATACGAAGCCGAATTTATGGGACTCGCTTAGGTGCTGAAAAATCTTGTGGGCCAACATGATGCATGTGTCTTATCCACAGTCCATTAATTTTGCCAGCTTATTTCAAGGGACGAGTTCAAAAATTAGCTAGATATAAATCTCTAGTGGACCACACCACTGGAAACAATGGTCATTAAATGCTCATCATTTAAAACTTTCCAAGGCCGTATAATATTTATTTGCCATTAACCTGCTGGTTAGACCGTGCATACCTGAATGAGGGAAAACACTAATATCAGCTTGATCCAAGCTTTTGCAGCCATAAGAAGTTTTCAACGGCAGGTATTCTTTCACAGCTGTTTCATAGGGTGTGGTCCACCTAAAATTTGTATCTAGCTCATTTTTTGAAACAATTAAAGGAACAGACGAGTTCGTAGGATGCCTTTTTTATTTTCGCTGGCCAGAAATTTATTTCACAAAAGGCGACTTTTTAGAGTTCAAAAGCTGCTATTTTGACCAAAATACTGCTTGATTGTTAGGATAAGCAGCTGTAGAAGGAGGGGTATTTTGATCTTTTTGGGTTCATCCATACAACCCCAGGTTTAGTTTCACAATTAAGGTTTCTTTCCAGCAAATGAAATTGTTGGCTGAAACCTGAGATCTATACGCCTCAAGAACCCTCATTTTTTTTATACAGCCAATTAGTTGTCGCAGGTAACAATATAGTAGGTACACCATAGGGCCCACCTTGATGATACATTGTATATCGACTCTGTCCATTTGTTTTTCCATCACCGTTCATTTGTTTTTCCAGTATATTTCAAGATGTGGTCTTAAAAATTAAGCACATCCAAATCTCAGACTTGTAATGTTTCTTTTCATTCAGCCCCTTTGTAAAGTCAACCAACTGGATGATGGAAAAATACAAAGATTAATTTGACATGTAACTTTTGTGGCTTACAACAAGCTTTTAGATGTCATTCACTACTTTTTCCAATGGTGTGGTCTGCCTGAGATTTAGACCTGCTTAATTTTTGAGATAATGTTCTTAAATGAGATGAAAACACAGATGAGCAATGTTGATATGAAACAAATTCATCAAGGTAGGCCCCGCACAAAGAGAACAACATTAGCTGAGTTGTTACCCGGTATCAGCTTATCCCTTCCCCTCATTTTTTGGCGCATACTATAAAATGGTAAACGGATTGGCTACTTTAGTTTTCTTTATTTTTTTTTGTTACCTTGTCAGTACACAAGCCACTTCATAGTTCCCACTAGGAATCGATACCAAGACCTCAATGTTGAAACAGGTATTTTCACTCAGCTTACCACTTAGCCATGGATCAGGGTGTAGATTGGCTACTCTACTGCCGCCAGCCCGGTCGCTGGTGGTCGGTGTCATGTGATTTCCACCATAATGGGACGCGGATTTCCTGTGAAAGACTTTGGCGGGAAGCTCCTGCACGGGAACAAGGTGGGGCCCACTGTGATGTTTGTGAGAAATCTTATCCGTCCATCCATTTTGTGAGTTCATTTTATGACATCATGCCAAAAATGAACCTTTTCCAGAGCTCAAGGGGGCCGAAAACATGATAATTGAACGTCCACAGTTAAAATATTCATGGGCCACAGAAGTTTTGAATCATGCTAATATTTGTGATTTCAGTTCATCCCAATAGGAATGAAGTTATTAACTGTATAGATGGCATGTAAATATCACTGCCGAACCTAGTTAAGTTTCAACGGTAGGAATTTACCTAACCACATTTTCCTTTAGTACAGCCCACTTTAGCTTTCGATAAGGTTCGTTTTTAGCATCATATTCAAATGCGGATGAAAGGGGAGGATTTCTCACAAACATCACAGTGGGCCCACCTGGTTCCCAGCGCAGGAACTTACAGCGAAGGGCTTTTGCAGGAAATTCTAAAAAAAAATGAGAGATGAATATAAATCTTAGATGGACCACACCACTGGAAAACAATAGTTATTGGATATCTACCACTAAAATCCTCCTTAAGGCCTACTGTACTGTTTATTTGACATCCAACCTGTTGATTAGGTCATACAGACCCAGATGAAGGGAAAAAAACAAAGATCAGGTTGATCCCAAACTTTTATGGCCCCAAAAAGTTTTTAATGGTCCATGTTCATTCAACACTGTTTCTTGTAATGTGGTCCACTTAAGACGGGATATACCTCATTTTTCTTCTCGTACCATAAAATGATCTAGAAAAATAGATGGACGGTATGGATGAAACACATACATCATGGTGGGGCCCACAGAGCACCGACCACCAGCCATTGGCTGGTGGGAGGGGGCGTAGCCTATCCGTTCTTCCATAAAATGATACGAAACAATGATGGACGGCGTGGATACAACACATACATCATGGCGGGGCCACAGAACCTTTTTCCCAGCACCGACCGGTACCGAGCTCGGTACTGGAGGGGATCATTACCGAATTTCGCCTCTCGAAATCCATTCCTTTTTGTTTTCTACTATACCTAGCAGATCTGTACGGCAAGATCCTTTTAATTTTTTACCCTCGATTCGTAAAAAGGAGCAAGGATGCAGGTTAGTCATGCATTTCAGCCTTCATATGTTTCTGCCTTGATTGGTTTTGTTTTGCATTTTTTTATCTCGTAACCCTAACCCTAAATGAAGAAAGAAAGCATTTAAATGAGAAAAAAAACCGTTTCTAAAATGTAAGTTCTATTCCGATGGGTGATGGATAGTTTTCCATGACTTCCTTTTGCCTCTGTCGTGTCTCAGTATCTAGAATGTGTTGCCACCAAATGGGGCTGTAACGTGTGCACTGCTAAGGTGTCCAATGAAGAATTAGTCAATAATTTGTTAGAGTAAGAGTCACTTATATAAATTTGTTAGATCAGATGTTCTAGGAGAGTTTCTTTAGTTCCTTTGGACTAAGTCTGACAGTTGTTAGGAGATCTTTATAAATTTGTAAATCTGGTGTTTTGGGGGTCACAGAGAAAAATCTCATCTCCCTACACTGTCTTAGGATGCTGACCCCCTCGAATTGGCCATCTTACAACATTTTCTTTGAAGCAGATTTCCTACACGTTACTAGTTTGGTATCAGAGCCCTTCAATCCTATGATGGCTGATGGTACCCGTTTAACCCAGTTATTCCAGCTCACTGATACTGTGAATTAGCTTAGGGATACTCAAGAATCTCACCAACGGATCCTGATGAACTGGTTCAGCGATTGAGTGTCCTGGCTACAAGCTACGAGAGTCTCACCCGTATTCAACAATGTGAAAAAGGAGAAAGGTTTGCGGGCCATTCAGTCAATCGACAGCCTAACAGCCACCACGGTGATACTACAGGAATCCAAACCAGAGCAATTCGGCTGGACTTCCCCAGGTTTGATGGGAACGATCCTTCCGGTTGGCTCTACGGAGCACAACAATTTTTTCACCTACCATTAGATGCCTCCGCACCACCGACTATTAATTGCATCCTTCCACATGGAGGGAAAGACTCTTCCGTCGTACAATTTGATGGAGAATTCTGGGGCCTTGACTAGCTAGGATACCTTTGCAAAGGCCCTTGAAACTCGATTCGGTCCGACCGAGTATGATGATCCTGTGGAAGTTCTCACCAAACTTTGCCAATTAACCATTGTGGAAGAATATCATACACGATTTAAGACTCTTGCTAATCGAACTGAATGATTGATGGAAGCGTTTATGGTAAGTTGTTTCTTAAGCGACCTCAAGGATGACATTAGGTTGAGTGTAAAAATGTTCAAACCAGCTTCCTTGTCCGTTGCCATCGGGTTGGTTCGAATTCAAGAAGAAAAGATCAATTATCGACGCTGGCCAGTTCAGAATGACGGAAGCCTCATCATCCCTTCCACCAATCCTAGATCAATGGTTGCAAGGAAGCTGACCATGCCAGTGCACAGGCTCACTCCAGTAAGGATGAAGGAACGCAATGACTGAGGGTTGTGCTACAACTGTGATGATAAATGGTCACCTGAACATTGATGTAAGTTGCAAAAACTCTATCTCTTAATGGGATCGAGTGCGATAACTAGGTAGCTGAGGAGGCCAAGAAGGATATTGTTGAAGAACCCTATATTGAGGTTGAGCCTAATGTGGCACCTGAGATATCCCTACATGCAATTGCCGGTGCGTTGACCCCCAAACTATGCAGCTGAAAGGTAAATTAAAAATTTTAAATATTGTGGTATTGATAGACTCTAGAAGCACCCACAATTTCCTAGACCCTGCAATAGCCAAGAATGATGGATTGTCCATCATTTCTAGTCGGCGATTCGAGGTGATGGTCGCAAATGAAGAAAAGTTAACCAGTCAAGGAAGGTGCGATGGGGTCACATTGTCATTTCAAATTCGACCCCTTACTAACGACTTTTACTTGTTAACGTTGGGTGGGTGCGATGCGGTCCTTAGAGCTCACTTGTTAAGAACTTTAGGACCCATTTTGTGGGATTTCTCTAACCTCTCCATGCAGTTCAATGTTGATGGAAAACCTTACAAAATACATGGTGAATCGACCTTGGACCTAGCTATCCTTAATTAGGACAAGCTCAAAAAGACCATCAAATCAGACAAAAGAGGTGTTGTTCTACAAATTTCTAGCATAATGGATAAGATTTTTCTCTATGTCCTCCCAGATCACCAAATTTACAAATTTATAAAGATCTCCTAACAACTGTCAAACCCAGTCTAAAGGAACTAAACAAACTCTCATAAAATATTTGATCCTAACAAATTTATTTGACTGACTCTTACTCCAACAAATTATTGACTAATTCTTCATTGGACACCTCGGCATGCACAAGTTACAATGCGGATTTCATTCCTCTCTTCCATCCCTATACTGCTACAACTATCACAAGACTCTTCATCGACAATGTCTTTAAGCTTCCCGGTATGCCAATATCAATCGTCAGTGATAGAGATCCTATCTTTCTAAGCCTTTTTTTGAAAAGAATTTTGCAAGCTACAGGGTACTCAATTAAACTACAGCTCAACTTACCATCCCCAATCTAATGGTCAATCTGGGATCGTCTACCGATGCCTAGAGACTTCCTTAAGGTGTTTTGTTGGGACAAAACCAAGGGAATGGGCCAAATGGGTATCCTTATCTGAATGGTGGTATAATACGAGTACCCATTCGTCTACGAGGATGACACCATACGAGATTGTTTATGGTGTTCCACCACCACGCCTCGTGACCTATGTTGCTGGCACTACACAAGTTCAAGCTGTGGAAGATGCACTCAAAGGAAGGGATCAAAATTTGAAGACATTGAAAGAACATTTGGTGGTCACCCAAGAGAGAACCGAACGAGAATTTTCGGTTGGTCATTGGGTCTACCTGTGCCTATAACCATATTGTCAACAATTAGTGGTCATGAGAAGAACTCAAAAACTATCTCCGAGATTTTTTGGCCCTTACCAAGTCATTGAACGAATTAGTCCGGTTGCTTATAAGCTTTGTCTTCCACTTGAATCACGCATCCATCATGTGTCAAGCTTAAAAAAGGTGGGAGACGGGGTTCCAATTCAAGGTCAGTCGCCCCCCATTTCAGATCAAGGTGTTCTTCAACCCTAACTTGAAGAAAATTTAACTAGGCATATGGTTCGACGTGGAAACAAGGCGATAACGGAGGTTCTTGTAAGGTGGCAAGGGTCTGAAAATGCCGATGCAACCTGGGAAAACTATTAACTCTAGGAATGGTTCCCAGATTCAAACCTTGGGGACAAGGTTTCTTGAAGGAGTAGAGCATGTAATGTGTGCACTACTGAGGTGTCCAATGAAGAATTAGTCAATAATTTGTTAGAGTAAGAATCAGTTAAATTAATTTGTTAGGATCAAATATTCTAGGAAAGTTTGTTTAGTTCCTTTGGACTAGGTTTGACAGTTGTTAGGAGATCTTTATAAATTTGTAAATCTAGTGATCTGGGAGGTCACGGAGAAAAATCTTATCTCCCTACACTGTCTTAAGAGGCTGACCCCCTTGATGTGGCCATCTTACAACATTTTCTTTGAAGCGAATTTCCTACACGTTATAGGGGGCCACATGTTGAGTGGTCGGATCACTAAAATTGTCTGTGTAGTGGACTCTATTTTACAAACGGTAACTATCACTATCTGTAGATGAATTTAGAACAACGAAAAGAAAATTTTCAATGGCTCCAATTCAACTCTAAAAATCAAATTGCAGGATCATCGCCGAAGTGTGATTATGGGATAGTAGGTGATTTATGGTAGTGAAAAGATTATGGACGGTTCAAATCATCAGACCATCTCTACATGTGGTCCCTAGTGGATGGTGACACACATGCTGGATCCTGAGTGTGAAAGAGGCAAATCGATCACTTTTTCCATTGTGTTGCAAATTATTCATTTCCATAACCTTCTTGAAAACCCTAACTTTAGGGTGTGTTTGGATGGTCAGTTGAACTGAATTGCAACAATCTCATTTGATGTGGAAGAAATGGCTAAAATTGGGAATTCTTAATCAATCAAACCGCAAATTGCAATTCTACTTGTTTCAAGTTGGACCTGAAACGATCATAATCTTAATTCAATCCTCTTATTGAATTGAATTGGCATCCAAACACAACCTCAGGGGTCGTTTGGATGCTTGAAACTTCTGTTAGGTGGTGTTTGGGGGAGGAAACTTATTTGTAAGTCACTTTCAACCTGTAAGTAAGTTACATGCAAATCTCACAAGAAAGCTACATAGCTGTGAGCTATCTTTTCACTTACCCGTAACTTGCTTACAATCCAATGGTCGGATTTTTTTAAAGAGGGGAAGAGGAGGGAAACACACCTCCATTACAATAAAGCTCCAACCATTGAAGAACCTCCAGTAATGACTCTCTCTCTCTCTCCTCTCCTCTCTCTCTCTCTCTCCCCCCCCCCCCCCCCCCCCCCCCCCCCCCCCTTCTGCAGTTGACTCGATAATTTTTTTTTTTCCTTTTTAATCTGTTCTTACATTTGAATCGGGCCCCAATTCATTGGAGTCGTGACAATGGAGCCCATATAACATATGTTTTGTTTATCCACGACGTCCATTAGATTTGTCAGCTCATTTTAGGGCATGTGCCAAAAAATGAAGCTGATCCAAATTTCAGGTGGGCCACATCATAAAAAATAATGTTGATTGAACTCTCACCATTAAAAACTTCCTAGGGCCCACCGTAATGTTTATTTTCCATCCAACCTATTGATAAGGTCACATGGACATGGATGAAGGGAAAACACAAATATAAGCTTGATCCAAAACTTTTGTGGCCCACAAGAAGTTTTTGTTGGTGGGTGTTTAGTTACCATTGTTTCTTGTGGCGGGGCCCACCTGAGATTCAAGTCTTCTTCATTTTTGGGCACGTGCCCTAAAATGAGGTGGCAAAACTGATGAACAATGCGGATATATAAAACATATATCATTGTGGGCCCCACAACCATAGTTAGGGGTGTACATCGAGTCGAACCGAGTCGAGCTAGCCTTAGCTCGAACTCGGCTCGGCTCGGTCCTCGAGCCTGACTGGCCATCTCGGCTTAGTTCGGTCAGCAGCTCGGGCCAACTAGGGCCGAGTTCGAGCCAAGATCGAGCCGAGTTCGCCATTGAGGCATTTCCACAAACACCTAAACTGCGACTTTAAAATCCCACTGTTTTACAAACAGAGGCAATAGTTTTATAGGTATTTTCTCAAAATACCTTCTAAGTAACATAAAAACCAAAAAAAAAAAAAAGAAGAGAAAAAAGGTATTTGTTTCATGTACATACCTTCCTTGCCACCAGCTAAACCTTCCTTGCCAGCAGCGAAACCTTCCTTACCGCCAGCCACATTTCGTTGAGTCATTTTATCAAACAGTTGGTGAGCAACATCAATGGTAAAGTAACCGAGTCACCGAACTAGTTCGATCCAAGTTCGATTCGAGCTGGATTCGATCCGAGTCGAGCTGGGGCCTGCTCGAACTCATTTTCGAGCTCAAAAAATCAGCTCGACTCAGCTCAAACTCAGCTTCGAACTGAGTCGAATCGAGCTTTTTCGAGTCGAGTTGAGTGAGCTAACCGAGCTAGCTCGGTTCGTGTACACCCCTAACCATAGCCATTGATCTTTTTATTTTATTTTATTTTTCTTTCCAGCTATCAAACTGTTGAAAATATGGGCCCCATTGTGGATGAGCCGTAGGCCATATGTTTGGTCCTTTTGATGGTTGGTGCAAACCAATGGTTGGACCTTTTATAATTAGTGTGTTGTCAATTCTATTTTTTATAATTAGTGTGTTGTCAATTCTATGTACATATATGATATAAATGAAGGGTTAAGAGAAGTTGATCATTGGTCCAAATTCTTCGTACATATATGATGGACCACCTGATGGCACCGGTATGTTTGTGGTCAGTCCTTATGAATGGTCCAGATTTCACATGTGTAATGGACTGGCGCATATGCTACAAATGGCCTCTTCAATCTTCTTTGCCTTATGGTAGGTGGCGTGAGCTCACCATTAACATGCATTTTCCCACAACTATGTTTTTGCAGTCTTCTTCTTCTTCTTTTTTCTTTAGTTAATGTGTAACTGATTCCCTGTCAATGTTGTTTTATCACTTGTTTCACTTAGTTGCTGTATGCACATTATCTTCAATGTTTTGTACTCAACAGTGGCTGGACCATATCGAGATGTTTTTGAATTTGTGGTCCCACCTTTATCGCCTACTTGATGATTGGTTTAGAATCAGCTCAAATATTCATCTAGTTGGGCTCAACAAAATGACATACTTTTTGTCAAGTTTTCTTATGTGTCAATCAGATTTTGGAACAATTCCCAACTCTATGCTCTGCTTGGTATGGATATATAGCTTCTTACTTGTAACTAACTTACAGGTTACCAAACCAAAAAACCAACTTACCTTTAGGGGCTGTTTGATTTTTAATTTCCCCGGTAAATACAAGGAAGTAAGTAATTATTATTACTTACTCCACCTATTTGAAATTCGTGGGGAATTACGTTTCGAAAATCGGTCGATAAAAACCCTGTTATTACTGATTTAAATATGTGGGCCCCATCATGATATATGTGAGTTATCCACTCCATCCATCCTTTTAAAAAATACATTTTAAGGCATGAGCCCAAACATGAGGAAAATCAAAAGCTCAAGTGGACCAAACCTTAGGAAACAACGATCATTAAGACGTCAACGGTTGAAAGCTGTTTTCTCCCTAGGGCCCACATTGATGTTTATATGTCATCCAACCTGTTCATAAGGTCACACAATCATGGATAAAGGGGAAACAAAAATATCAGTTTGATCCAAAACTTCTGGGGTCCTCAAGAAGCTTTCAATGGTAGGAGTTCAATTCCCATTGTTTCTTGTGGTGTGGTCCACTTGATCTTTGGATCTGCCTCATTTTTCGGCTCATGCCCTAAAATGAGTTGGCTAAAGGGATGGACGGTGTGGATAAGACACACACATCATGGTGGGCCCCACGATTTAACATTTTTCTCCTCGGGTGACGTGAGGAGTGCTATAAATGAAAGGTGGCTGTCAACATCACATTGGAAATCCAACCAGAAATACAAAGGTAAATAATTATTACCCATTTACCTTGAATTACCACTGTAATTAGAAAATCAAACAGCCCCTTAGGTGACTTACAGTTACATCCAAACATGATTTACTTGTGACTTACTTGTAAGTTACAACTTAAAGAACTTATAGGCATCCAAGTGTGCCCCTTTGTTAGGGGTCATTTGGATGCCTATTAGTTTTTAAGTTGTAATTGATTCTCACTTGAAGGTGACTTTCAGTTGTAAGTTCTCATCCCTAACCCCATAAAGTTTTTTGGCAGTTTTGCTTGTAAGTGACTTACAAGTGAATTTCCTCCCCCAAGCACTTGTAAGTGTGATGCAACCAAATGGGCATACAAATTGATTGATCAAGATTTGAAGAATCCATCCATTAAAATTGTCATGATTGATGATTTGGACCAAGTTGATGGTTTAATAATCAATTGGATGGGTCTCACACGTGTGTACAAGAAAAGGCCACTTTTCCTTTTTAGCCCGTCTTTACTTTCCTTTTTCTTTCAAATTTCTATATTAGGAAATATCTTTACTTTCCATTTCTTTAAATCTCTATATTAGATAATTTCCTTTGATATCTTTATATTAGGCAAGAAGTAATTTTAGATTCTTTTATTTAAGTACTTTCTTATTTAAGTGGTTTCTTATTTAGGTAGTTTCCTATTTTTGACATCTTTGCTAGTTATGATTTTTATTTTTAGATTTCATGGTTTTTATTGCAGATTGTAAGGACTGATTTTAAATAAGGCTTAGGCCCATGGAATAAGATAGTTGAATGATATTCTCATTTTATGAAAATTCTCTTGTTTTCTCTACGGTAGTTGTTGAAAGGGAGGAAGTGATCTCCAGTTTAAGACTAGAAGATTGTTGAGCTTGTTCACAGTCTTGCATTCATGGTCTCTAGCATTTGGCTAGAGGATTGTTTGGTCCTTTCCCACATTCTTTTTCTTCTTTTCTTTGATCTATTTGCTTCCCCTTTTGGGGTTTGCATTATTTGGTATTAGAGTAAGTTCTGCTTGTGGAAAATTGAAAGAAGAGATGTCATGGATAGGAAGATGTTCATATGCCTCGTACAATTATCCCTATTCGGACTCCCATGCCTTTCCATATTCATCGCACAATTCTTATCTAAGTTATTTAGATAATCAAGATCGCTCTTCATATCACCTTGAGTCATACCCATTTTCATATGTGCCTTATGGTGATTCCTTTCAACGCCCTTCCCCGCATGTCAGTAATTCAAAAGCATTCTATAGCATGGAAATGTCTGTGACGGCTAAGAATGTTCAAGAGACGCGAGGGGAGAATTTGTGGGAACTCAAGGAGATCAGAGCGTTCAAGGAATATATTGCAAAGGAATTCAAGGAATTAAAGGAGGAGATAAGAGCATGTTTCGAGCCCTTGATTGAACAAGAAAAGCGCTATGGACTTCAATCGATTGTCCTTGGAGCTCGTAAGAACGACATGTTTGAAGCAAGTTTGGTGACTCAAGAGGAATTCACTGTTGGATTACTTGATGGATCCATGGATACACCTATTAATGGATTAACAACTCAATTGAAGGAAGCACCAATGAAAATTGATGATCAGCCATCGATTGATACGGTAAAGGAGATTGAAGAAGTAACAAGTATGGACGATTCTATGATCGAAGAGACGGATAGTTGCACTATTACCATGGTGCCATCTCAATGTCAATCAAAGCCCACAAATTGAAAGTCGATTGTGATGAAGGGGCCACAATCAATGCCTAAAATATGGAGGACCAACGAAAAGCGAAAGAAGAGATTGCGTGTATTTCAACGTCGTATTATGCACAAGCTACCTATCAAGCATGTAGGTTTCCACCATGCCAATGGAGCCGAAGGAGATGCACTACAAACGAGGATCTTCGTAGGAGATTAAGACCAACACTTTAAACTCGAGGATGAGTTTTTTTTTTCCCCGAAGCCGGGTGGAATTGATACAACCAAATGGCCACACAAACCAATTGATCAAGATTTGAAGAATCCACCAATTGAAATTGTCGTGATTGATGATCTGGACCAAATGATGGGTCTCACATGTGTGCACAAGAAAAAGCCCACTTTCCCTTTTTAACCCATCTTTACTTCCCTTTTTCTTTCAAAATTCTACATTAGGAAATATCTAGGTAAAGAATATGAAATATATTTACTTTCTATTTCTTTTAAATCTTTACATTAGGTAATTTCCTTTGATATCTTTATATTAGGCAAGAAGTAATCTTAGGTTCTTTTTACTTGAGTACTTTCTTATTTAAGTGGTTTCTTATTTGTGTAGTTTCCTATTTTTCACATCTTTGCTAGATAGGATTTCTATTTTTAGATTCCATAGTTTTTATTGCATATTGTAAGAACCGATTATAAATAAGGCTTAGGCCCATGAAATAAGATAGTTGAATGATATTTTCATTTTGTAAAATTCTCTTGTTTTCTCTACAATAGTTGTTCAAGGGGAGGAAGTGATCTCTAGTTTAAGACTGGAGGACTGTTGAGCTTGCTTATGGTATTGCATTCGCGGTCTCTAGCATTTAGTTAGAGGATTGTTGGGTCCTTTTCCATAATATCTTTCTTCTTTTCTTTGATTTATTTGCTTTCCTTTTCGAGGTTTGCATTATTTCATGGGCCTAAGTCTTATTTATAATTAATCCTTATAATCTTCAATAAAAACTATGGAATCTAAAAATAGAAATCCCAGCTAGTAAAGATGTGAAAAATAAGAAACTACCTAAATAAAAAGAAAATATTCTAATGTAGAAATTTGAAAGTGGACAATTTATCATAAGACAATTTGAAAGGGAAAGTGGACCTTTTCTTGTGCACACGCGTGAGATCCATCCAATTTATCATAAGACCATTGATTTAGTCCAGATCATCAATCACGACAATTTCAACGAGTGGATTCTTTAAATCTTAATCAATCAGTTTGTGTGGCCATTTGGTTGCATCAAAGCAACTTACCTATAAGTCACTTCCTACTCACAAAACTTATAGGCATCCAAACAACCCCTTGGATGCCTCTAAAATTTTAAGTTGCAACTCGTGAGTGACTTTCACCTAAAATCCACTTTTAGGTGAAACTCAATTATATGTTGTCTGTTTGGATGCGAGCTCTAAGTCAATTACAGGTAAATAGTTTTTTTTATGCTCGGGTATTCTTTAAGTCACTTACAAGTATGTTGTTGTGTTTTCACATTAAAAAGAACTTGGAGAACAAAGCTGCACATGAACAAAAAATACAAACCCCACTCCATACTATAGAAACCGAAACCTCACTCAAATGGGAGAAGACCCAAGCCGCGTACACTGGATCCAAGGAAAACCATTCCGAAATGGACAATCAAACCCGACTAAGAACTAACGAAGCTGTGTGCTCCTCGTTTCCGGAAGTACAATTATCGTGTTCCAATAAAATCACCCACATCAATGCCATTAAAGCCATCCTCCATCTACGTTTACCTAGCATACCTTTGCATTCCCCCTGCCATGCCATGAACAAGGATTGAACTAATCCCGACCATGGTGGACCCAAATAACTTGCGATTATTCCATCTGTGTTCCCCCCATTCTCGGTGCAAATGACATAAAAGAAAAGAAAAGAGGGGGGGGGGGGGGGGGGGGGGGGGGGGGGGGGGGGGGAGTCATGGATGAATGTACTTGAGGAGAGAGAGAGAGAGAGAGAGAGAGAGAGAGAGGGTGTGTGTCTCCCCATCATCTATTAAATTTAAAAATTTTGACCGTTTGCCTAAAAATCACAGGTAAGTGAAATCCCACCACTCTCCAATGTAAATTCTCTGTAAGATTTGCCTGTTAGCAAGGTGTAAAAAAACAGTTACGATACAGGCGTAGTGGCCGTTTCGTATCGATAACAGCCTTGACCGTTACGCGATATAGGGTTGAAACAGGGCATGGCTGAAATTTTGAAGCGTAACGACTATTACAAGGCATAACGGCCGTTACCCCGTAACAACAATTTCAGGAAAAAAATAAATTACTTACCTTCTTTGTTTTCTTCTTCTTCTTCTACAACGTAACCCTTTCTGTCTCTCTTCTTCTTCCTCTTCTTCTTCTTCTTTTATGAGGCTGCAGCAGTTACTGCAATGGGCACAACTCTCTCTTGGTCTCTCACCATCTTCTTCTTCTTCTACTACAAGCCTGCAACAGTTGCGACTGCGTCTGTAGTTGCTGCTCTCTCTCTCTCTCTGCCCTCCCTCCCTCTTCGCTTTTCATTTTCCCCCTCTCCCCTCTTTAATTGAAAGTGAAACGTGGCTATTAGCCACGTTCAAGGCTTTTTTTAATACTCTATTGGTGTATGGCGTTGTCCGTGCACGCACACTATTTCATGGGCCCACCTTGATGTATGTTGTATATCCATGTTGTCCATTAGTTTTTCTAGCTCATTTAGGGCACGGTCCCTAAAATAAAACAAATCCAAATCTCAACTCTCAAGTGGACCACACAGTACATATTTAGCAGCTCATGATGCCCACCATTAATGGGTTCCTAGGGCCCATTGTAATGTTTATTTGCCATCTAACCTGTTGATAAGCTCACACAAACCTAGATGAAGGGAAAACACTAATAGCAGCTTGATCCAAAACATTTAGTCCCAAGAAGTTTTTAATGGTGGGAATTCAACACTACTGTGTGGTCCACATGAGATTGGGATTTGGCTCATTTTTGGGACCATGCCTAAAATGAGTTGGCAAAACAGATGGACGACATGGATATACAACACATACATCGACATGGGCCCTACGTTCAAGGCCTCACCCAATTAGATTAAGTAGTGCAATGCGCACGACCAACCTCAGTGGTGTGTTGACGTGGCAGAGTTCTATGGGCCCCACCATGATGTGTGTGTTATATCTACACCGTACATCCATTTTTCTAGATTATTTTAGGGCATGAGCCCAGATACGAGGCAAATCCAAAGCTCAAGTGGACCACACCAAAGAAAACAGTGGGATTGAACGCCTGCCATTGAAAACTTCTTGGGGGCCACGAAAGTTTTGGATCAAGTTGATATTTGTGTTTTCCCTTCATCTAGGTCTGTGTGACCTTATGAATTGGTTGGATCACAAATAAACATCATGGTGGGCCTTAGGAAGGTTTCAGCAGTGGGTGCCATTATCCCCATTGCTTACCGTGGTGTGGTCCACTTGAGCTTTGGATCTACCTCATTTTTTGTTCGTGCCCTAAAATTATTTGGCAAAATGGATGGATGGAGTGGATATAAAACTTTGTCACGTTAACACCCCATTGAGGTTGGTGATGTGTGGTGTTCTACGCTACGCAATCAAAGTCCCACCTAATTCGGGCTCAAAAAAATTATATATGAAGCATTTATCTTAAAATTAGCCAATTAAAATATGGGACCGTTGTTGCTAAGACACAATCCCAAAATAAAATTGTTTGAACGATTTTAATCATTAATTTGCGGACACTTATTTTTTGAAATAAGACCATTTGATATTTTCATTCTTTACAGTCCAATAAATGTCCACCGATCCATTGGTGGGATAAATGCCAATAAATTTGATGAATTTGAGGCCAATTTCGGGCATCGAGTGGTCCAGTAAATCAGCCCCAAATCAACAACGCCATACATTCCAATTTAATTTCACTTTTTTCCTAAGATTTATTGGGAGAATGATTTCAAATTGTTAGATAGAGAAATTACATAATAGGACACAAAAATCTTTGGAGTTTATATGTTGAAATGAAATGTATATGAGTCGTGACTCGCGAGGTATGTAATATAAAACGTGCAAATGTGAGATGTTTTGGTATTACATTTATTCTAATAAATTTATCATTGATATTATATAATTAGAAATTTAAATATAGAATGTTCATAGTCAATCCCAGGTTGTCTAGTTCATAAATTCATCAGACAACCCGATACAACATTCTAAGCAAATAGTGGACTGTTACACTACTATAAACATATTCAAAACTAAAAATGAATGTATATTTGGAACATTTACATTATTTTGGATTTTCTACATATTTTTCCGAAAACTTTTTTAGCAAAAAAAAAAAAAAAACCAATATGGAGGCATATCGGCCGTTATGCCCCCCGTATTGGCCGTTATACTGATTCTCCGTATCGGTAATGGTAGTGACCGTTATAGCCACCGTTACTGATATGGAACACCTTGCCTGTAAGTGACTTACAAGTTGTAACTCCCTTACAGGTGAAATTTCACACCCAAACACCACCTGTAAGTGAGTTACAGGTAAGTCACTCCCACTTACGGAACTTAGAGGCATACAAACGATCCCCTAATCTCTCCTTCAATGGGTCATGAACATGTTTTTCTTTTCTTTTCACGAATTCCTAGGCTCTGTTTGGTAGATGCCAAAAAATGAGTTCATCTCATTTTAGTTAAAATTATTATGTATTAGAGATTTTGATCTCTAATACATAATTATTTGTCAGTTAACAATTTTTATAGGTTATAACTCACAAGTGAAATTTCACACCCAAACACCACCCGTGAGTTACAAGTAAGTCACTTCCCACTTATGGAACTTACAAGCATCCAAACGACCCCTTAATCTCCCTTTCAACACGTCATGAACATGTTTTTCTTTTCTTTTCATGAATTATTAGGCCTTGTTTGGTAGACGCCGAAAAATGAGTTCATCTCATTTTAGTTAACAATTATCATGTATTAGAGATTTGGATCTCTAGTACGTAATAAGTTGTCAATTATTATGAACTTGATCTCTAATACATAATGAGTTCATGTCATTTTAGTTAACGGCAATTATGTATTAGGGAGCAAGATCGTTAATATGTAATCCTGGTTAACAAAAATGTGATGAACTCAATTTTAGGCACCTACCAAACAGGGCCTTAATTTATTACTTTTGTGTCCTTGATTGGTAATAATATAATATTACCAATCTAATGCTAGATTGGTATCAAATGCTAGAACATAACCAAATATTCTTATTTAACTCTATATTGTTTCCTATAGCGAATTTTCAATTTCTTTTCATTTTTTTTTTTGTTCATTCCTCTTTGATTTTGTAACATCGATTCTGTTTTTGGGGCAGGCGAGTGACAGGTTTAACATTAATTCGCAACTCGAGCATCTCCAAGCTAAATATGTCGGAACTGGGCATGCGGACTTGAATAGATTGCAAGTCCTCGAACCCTTATGAACCTTTTTTTTTTCTCCTCTTGTTTGTTAAGGGATCAACCGATTTTTATTTTATTTTATTTTATTTTTGTTAAGGGCTCATTTTAGTAAAAGGAAATAGCAAATTGTAATGACCTTTTGAGGTATTTATGACAAGGAAGTAGCCTTCAAATTGCAGTTACTTCTCTCCAAGGTCCAACTTTTATGCAAGATAATTGCACTTTGGACGATGCTACCTCATTATTTTATACTCAGGAAGGTAATTACAATTCAGTCATTTCAAATTCAATTCAATAGTCGTCCAAACACTGCCTTAATCAAAGGGCCATGCTGTGGAACTATGTAGTTCTTATCTTCTTTTTGGATGTGTAGTGAGTGGGCGGTGAACATCCAGCGTGACAGCTACGCGTCCTATATTGGTCATTACCCCATCTTGGCGTATTTTTCCATTGCTGAGAACGAATCTATCGGAAGAGAGCGCTACAATTTTATGCAGGTATGCTTTAACAAATTGAATTTTCTTGCATTATTTTATCAGTCATAAGAATGCTTAATGTTCTTTACAGGTTTTTTTGCTTTTTCATTTTGTTTTTAAAATGCCAACCTTTTGTTCAAAAAAAGAAGAAAGAAAGAAAGAATAAAAGTAAAGAAAGGAGATACAGGAGCCATTAATATGGACCACTTTTCTCCCTACATGGGACTCCACCACGACAATGAGGGATGGAGACTGCCAAATGCATAAAGAGGGACAAAAGAATTCCTTTCCATTCCTAATCTGCCAGCGGTTTTTGGTATTTATTCCAGACTACATGTCAAGACTCATTAGGAGTTTGGATGATGGATTGATGACCTTAGCTTGAGGAATGACTTGTTGTCTGCATAGTGCATTCATTGGATGATACACTGCCTTTAATGCGTCCTTCATGATGCATACATCTCCATTTTGCTCGCTTGGATTATTATTTAGCTGATACTTGCAGCGTAACTTGTTGTGGCCTCTGTTGCTGATATTCACGTCCCATTTTATCCTTGTAAAGAACACTTGTATTGACTTGAAACCAATTCTTTAAAAATTGAATTAGAAAATCAATTTAGTAAAATTGGATTTTTATTCATAGTAACTTTCCATTTTTTAGAAAATCAACTAGATCCACACGATATAAAACATGAAATTAAGCTATGGAGAATGGACCTTCTTATGGAAATTCCTCATCGAACCTTGGTCAATTTTATAGTATTTCGTGGCATACACTATGGCAAAAACCTATGTAGAGAAACCGATTTTGTTTTCTGAAAAAAGAAGAAGAACAATGAACTATGCAGAGACATTAGAATGAAGATGATGTTGGTATGTTAGTCGAAAATCCATTTATCTCCTTTCTGTTTATACAATTAAACTGAATTCAAATCCATAAGAAACATGCAACTCCATGCATTTTCATTTTGAAATGAATTCGACAATTCATGTAGTACTATTTGTCCAATAGAGAATAAACTTAAATCGTGAATCATTCTCCATAGGATTTGAAGGATTTTAAAACCAGTGCTAAAATAAGTAAAAGCAAATCATGCATTGTGAAGGGCTGAATCCATAGCCCTTTTCTCTCCTGAATGACACTAAGGGCCTATTTGGGTTGCAAATTACATCAGTAAGGTATTGTAAAATCTCAATGATTACAAATTACAATACATGTCTTGTCTCCTGAAAACAAGTAATTCGACTGATAATTCCGGTGTTTGGTTTATCATGGTAAAATCGTAACGATGGCGCTTTTACATTACTAAAATGTCGAATAAAGAGAAAAATACACTGATGTGTGTGCTTGGATAGGAGATTTCCTACAATGCAATGTAAAATTGTAATAATTACAAATCACAATGCCCGTCTCCTAATACATCTGCATTTGTGATGTAGGACATGGAAATTAAACATGATATGCAAAAAAAAATTCAGGCTTAAGATCATACTAAATTAGAAACGATCACACAAAATTCCACATCCCACATAAAGTCAAGCACTCAATTAAGGGGAATCTATGCGGGTCCAGGCCTACACATGTTAGGGCTGGATCAATAGAAAAAAAATGTTAACAGTCAAGGTGGGTTTTTTTTTTTTTTTAGAAGCAACTGAGAATATCATTAAAACGAGAAAGAGGAACAAAAGAAAAAGAAGAGAAATGAAAGAGGGCCCAGCTGCTGAGATAGCAAAAAGACCCTAAAAGCCTATAAGACTACAGTCGACCGACTTTAGATCCTTTACAACAGAAGCCCATTCAATAACAAGTCTTTTAGCCTTGGACCCGACCACTAAAACAGACGAAGAAACGTTATTAAAACAGCGGTCATTCCTTTCCTCCCAAACAGCCCACCAAATTGCGACCAAACGCCAGATAGAAAATTTAGTCCTTCCCAACTTGAGCCCTCTCCAAGCCTGCAAAAAGCTAGAGGTGGACTCAGGATTACACCAGGAAACAGAAGATTCGGCAGAAATCGGTCATAATTTGAGTCGTAAATGAGCAGTGTATCAACAGATGATTTGCCGATTCCGCATTGCTCATGCAGCATAGACAAACGTTCACAAGTTGCATATCGCGCTTGATGAGGTTATCAATCATCAAAATTCTGTTCCGCCCAGCCAACCAGACGAAACAAATAAACTTTGGAGGAGCTGGGACCTTCCAGATAAAAGGCGAGAACTTTTGCAAGTGCTGTTGACTGCAGCGCGTAGCACGGTAAAGGGATTTAATGGAGAAAAGGCCCGACTTCTCAAGCTGCCAGACAATACCATTGGGGTGGTTACTGTTGGGGGCTGATCGAAGGATACCCTCCATAAGGGCTTGAAACTCCTCCGTTTCGTTGTCCAACAAGTTTCTGCGAGTTCTGATGTCCCAGACAATTTGGGCCGAAGAAGCAGAATAGCAATCGCAGATGAAGATATTTTTCTTAGGAGCAAGGCGGTAAATGAACGGATACTGAAACATGAGAGGCCGATTACATATCCATGGGTCTTCCCAAAAACGGATTGTTGCACCATTACCCAACTCGAAACAACTATTTTGAATCACCGGATCTTTAGAATAGAGGATCCCCTTCCAAATGTGGATGCCTCGTAATAAGACGAAGTAATAGGCCACCAGTCCCCCATAGACGACCCGTACTTACCTTTGATGATTCTAGCCCACAGCGCATCCTTTTCAGTTGCAAATCTCCATGTCCATTTCCCTAGTAGAGCGTGATTCATGGCTTTCAGATTCTTCACATTCGCTCCTCCATCCCTAAAATTCTGGCAGACTTAGTTCCAGTCAAGAAGGTGAAATTTTTTCTGACTATCAGATCCAAACCAAAGAAAATCTCTTCTGATTTTGTCAATGGCACTGGTCACTCTCCCAGGGCACCTGCATAGCGACATAAAGTACAATGGGAGGCTGGACAAAGCGGCTTTGATTAGCGTTAAACAACCACCCATGAACAAGTAGCGACATTTCCAGGAAGCGAGAAATTTGTGAAATTTGGCAATGATCTTATCCCACATTGAGATAGGTGGCCGTCCCACCGATAAAGGAAAACCAGCAAACAAGGTGGGAAAGGATCCAAGAGATTCAGTGTAATTCTGAAGCACAGGGGCTGGTATGTTGATACCAAGCAATCTAGATTTAGCCATATTGATGTGGAGACCAGAGACCGCTTCAAAGTAGCGCAAAATGATAAGGAGATTGTCAATACTCTCTGCAGAGGCTTCCGAGAAGATGAGTGTGTCATCTGCAAACTGTATGTAAGTTAGGGGATCGGACAGGCCAGGGACTGCTATTCCACACAGAAGACCGAGATCCTGACCCCGAGAAAGCAAGATCGAGAGCGCTTCTGCGATTATGAGGAATAGGAGGGGAGACAGGGGGTCGCCCTGTCGCAGGCCTCTGGAACTCTTGAAGAATCCTTTGGGGGATCCGTTGAGGATAACCGAAAAGTGAGCGGATCCAATACAAGCAGCGATCCACTTTCTCCACATCTCCCCAAAACCCATCCTGAGCATCATGTATTGCAAGAAACTCCAGTCAACATGATCGTAAGCCTTGGCCACATCCAATTTGCAGAAAATCTCCGAAGATTTAGACCTGTGACATGAGTGGAGGACTTCGTCGGCAATCAACGCTCCATCAATAATTTGTCTTCCTTTAACGAACGCATTCTGATTGGGGGAGATCAACTGGCCAATGACTTTAGAGAGCCTTGTGGAGAGAATTTTGGCAAGGATCTTGTAAGGGATTCCAATAAGGCTGATAGGCCGGAAGTCAGAAAAGGAATTGGCCCCAACCACCTTGGGGATAAGGGAGATAAATGAAGCTCCCAGACCTGTAGATAACTTGGCACGATCATGAAATTCTTGAACAAAGAGGAGAAGGTCGCGACGGACCGAGTCCCAGAAAGTTTGAAAAAAGCTGAGCGGGAATCCATCAGGGCCTGGTGATTTGTCTCCTCCCAAAGCATCGGCCGCAGCTTTCAGTTCCTCCTCAATGAATTGGGCTTCCAACAAATCAGCGTTGGTGGCAGTTAGAGAGGGAATAGGAGCATTGTCCAGACGCGGTCTGACCCACTTCTCAGCCATCAAAAGGTCCTTGAAATGAGCTATTGCAAGATCTTCAATACCTTTTTTATCGTCCACCCTATTTCCTTTGTCGCAAATACTGATAATGGCCTTCGAGCGAGTATGCATATTAGCCAAGGTATGAAAGAACTTAGTGTTCTTGTCGCCCTCGGCAATCCATTTGGCTCTGGAATTGATCCTCCACGAGGCTTCGTCTTCCAGGGCTCTATTTGAAAGAAGCTGAATAATAGCCACTCTCCTGGATAGAGTCTCAGGCGACAGAGGAATGGATTCCGCCTCAGCGTCGATGCACTGGAGTTCCTCTTGAAGAGCCACTACCTCTGCGTCTTTCTTCTTCACTTCCTGCTGATGCCACTCCTTCAACTTGGATTTAAGATAACGAATTTTGCACATGAGCTTATGGCCAGTGAACCCTTTTACCCTGAATTCGGCCCACCAATCTTTGATGTTCTGTCGTAGAGAGTCAGACTGGAGCCAGGAGGAGTTGAACTTAAATGGTTTTGGGCCCCAGTTCTCTTCTTCCACCGAGAGGAAAATCGGGCAGTGATCAGAGGTTGTTCTCGGCATCGCTATTTGCTGACATTAGGGAAAGCGTCGAGCCAATCTGTGGAAATAAGAAATCTATCCAAGCGGGATAGGACTAGATTTGCACGGCCGTTGGTCCATGTGAACCTAGCTCCTAAAAGATGAAGGTCAATCAGCTGGTGAAGTTGGATCCAATCAGAGAACCGCGTCATGGCTGCGAGCGGCCGTCTTCTTCTAGAATGATCGTCTACGGAACAGGTGGCATTGAAGTCACCCACCATGCAATAAGGACCTGTAAAGGTTAGTCTAGCCCGGGTTAACTCTTCCCAGAAAGCCGGCCTGTCAGCATCAAAAATGGGACCAAAGAAATAAGGCACTGGAAAGGGGAGCACTTATCTTTGAGATTAATAGTCACCGAGAAAGAACCCCGAGAAGAGTGAAGGAGGTCCCAGGAAGAAGCTTTCCAGGCGACCAGAATCCCTCCTGAAGATCCATCTGCGTCCAAGGCAAACCACCTCGCGTCATCCTCTCCCCATAAGGATTTGAGTAGACAATTCTTGAAAGAGGCGACCTTAGTCTCTTGGAAACACACAACGTCCGGGTTTCTTTTTGAAATCGTTGCTTTGATCAGACTCCTCTTGTGCTTGGAGCCAACCCCCCTAACATTCCACGAAATAATCTTCATTGGATAACCAAGCTTCCCCGGATACCCTGCCTCCTAGAGGACTCCTTAGACTCAACAATGTATCCCGGACTGGTTTCTATACGCTGGATCAATAGAAATTATAGACCAAACAATACTCAAAGGAGAGTAAATTCATCCACACATGCACATAAATATTTCCCCAATCCAAGGGATTCACGGATTTCAATTCGGAGAACCCTAGGGTTTAAAAAGGGCATGGAAATAGGGATTTAGGACAATCTAGGGTTAGGGTTTGGGAAATCAGGTGAGAGAGGAGCGAAAGAGAGGAAAGAGAGAACCTGAAACCAATTCCGCATGTGTAGACAGCTAACTAGCGTGACGCACGTGCATTGGTGGTGGCTCGCACGTGTGTGGGGCCCACAAATCAGAAAAAGGCCAGCTTGGCCTTGGTCGTCCAAGGTGGGCCACCTTCCGTCCAAGTTTCAGGCCAAACGGATGATCGGTTTGATCACGGTGCTCCGCCGAAGTTTCAGCCCTCCTGCAGGGCCAAATTCCGAAATTCTGCTGTAGGGGGAGAATTGCTGTGAAAGGATGATGGATTTGATGATTAGTTGGTCATAGGAGATGGTGGATATTGATGGTAGGAGATGGGGGCGAATCGGGATGGGTGTGGCTTCGCACCACGATAGTTGGCCCTTCGAAGAAGGGAGGGTTTCGCACTCAATTCGATTTCCATAACTCAAAGAATTAGAGAAGCAGGAAAATGCAAAATTTTATTCATAATATTCAATAAAAAAAAACCTACAAGGGGTGTCTATTTATAATAAAACCCTATACCCCAAAACTCACGCCATGTGCGCAACCTATTACTTGGAGACGAAGTAATAAAAAATAACAACTAATCAAAGCAATATAAACCGTTCATGATATTCCTAATAACAATAATAAGCAAAACCCAAAGTACTAGATTATTTAGAATAGTGGGCCATGATTATGAAAACCCATGGTGGGATTCACATGACTATCGGGTCCACTCCAACGAACCAAAACGCAGCCCTCTAAGTAGGAGGCCCTCCCTGGACGTCGTCATCGATCCAGATTGATGGTGGGGCTCTCCTCCTTGCGTACGTGCGTAGGGGGGCGTGCGTGTGCGCGTGATTTTCCCATCAATTCTCTCTGGCTGCGGAGGTTTCTCCACTAGCGAAACAAAACTCCTGAACTGCTCCGAGATGTCAAGATCAAGTCTTTGAAGCTCTTCCTCAGTGAGCCACGTACTGTCTGAAGTTGGATATGACTTTCACTTGACCAAGAACTTTTGAAATTCGCCGTCCGACATCTATACTATCTGATGGTTCAGAATATCCTCTATCTCCTCTCTGGGCGTGGGAAGGGTAGGTATGGGAGGTAAAGGCTGGGAAGATGGGTCGGGATGGGGTCATGGATCAAGGGAAAGGTCTGGGGAATTAGGATGGTTAGGTGAAGGGCCGGACAATGTATCAGTGGTTCCCTGAAATGCAACTAGATCCTCCACATTGAATGTGGAACTAATTCTCATGGAAAGTGGAAGATCTACCACATGCATTGAGACCGTTTCGTTTTATAATTTTGAATGGTTCAGCGCTACGCGCGTGTAATTTACGAACGACTCTCTAAGGGTACCGCTCTGGCCTGATGCAGACCATCACAGAGTCCCCTACATTGAATTCCTTGAATCGTTTATGTTGGTCTACAGAAATTTTATAATATTCATTACTAGTAGTAAACTTTCGCCTAATTTCTTGATGCAATGAGTGAATGTGATGAGCAAAAGACTCTGCAGACTCTGATGGCCTATAGAACAGAGACATAGGGACAAGATCAATAGGTTTCCTAAGTTTATAACCAGTAACAACTTCAAAAGGACTTGGACCTGTAGACCTATTGACAAAACTATTAAACACAAACTCGGCTATAGGTAGTACGGTGTCCCACGTCCTGGTGTGTTGTATATCCCTCATAGGGGGGAACACATCCAGTAGATCATCAGGAAAGACATCACAAAACTCATCCACTACCGGAATAGCCTCAGTGGGTAACTCTACACTAGCCTTTGGTGCACTCTCTCTAGCCACAAGGCCGTACATGTTGTACCACTCAAAATAGTAGTCCATGTCTGCCAACAAATCTAGAAAAGCTTTAGGGTTCAAGTGGCCATCTGTGAGATCCGACCCGAGTTCGCATGTGTGCATGTGTAAGTATGCATTTCATTCATTTTGGTCCCGCGGTCCTACCGATCAAATTTCGGCGACCAGCGACCCTCCGATAGTGTTTGCGGTCACCCTTGAGTTCGGTCACGTAGACCCGACTCGGGTCGACCCTAGACTTATGTCATCTCGTTCGTATCGTCGTTGCGGTTCCAACGACGTGTCTTGTGCGTTCATCCGACTTATAGATCAAAAGTTGTGAGCATTTCATCATGTGGCCCACTTTTTGTACAAAAGCATATGGACCACTCTTATGGCACAAGTTCCCATGCACACCACCCACACTACAATTCCCATGGAATAAACACTACCCACACATAACCTACCCTAGCAAACATTGTTTGTATCACCATAGGTTATGATTACTTCCCTTAAAAAGGATTTTCTTCCTCTTTCCCTCTCATTTTTCTCTTCCATTTGCGAAATTCCAGCAACCTTCTCCTCATCTTCCCTCCATTTTCCAGCCACTTTCTTCCTTAATCCCCCATCATCGTCCTTGGAACATGATCTCAACCATTGATCTATAACCCTTGGAGCTTAAGGAGCTTGGAGATAGGAGAATCTTGAAGATTCAAGGTGGGTGACTGTTCTTTTGTTGAATTCCTTTCTTTTCCTCAATCTCATTATTTCTTCATGGATGGATCACATGAGACCCACCAATCCATGGATGTGGCCCTTTGGCCCATCCTACATACATGTCATGATCCATGATGGGGCCATTCTCCATGGACCCCATCATGATGTATGTAATGATCCACTCCATCTCAAGGTCATCTAGACCTTAAGGATCATGTTGGGATGGCATTCCAACCATCCATAGCAATTATAGATTATGCATGTAGTGATTTTATGTTGCATGTACAATCAATGTAGTTATATGAGTATGATTCATTCTTGGGAGGGCCCATTAGTGGCGGGGCCCTACCCCATGGCCGGATTATGTTTCTTCTCCATCTTTTTTTCCTGTCTTTATAGTAAATCTGATGTATGTGGGGCCCACTTGATGTGCAATGCAACTAGGCCCAAGTGGTTAGACATCCAGGCCCACGTTGTTGCCCCATATTGTTGGCATGTTTTGGACAGCCTTTGGGCTTGATTTTATGGATGATCTACGAAGGGGCTTGGGTCTGAGAGTTGTGTGACTCATCTAGGTGGACCCCACCCTGAGAAAATGTTGATTTATTTCCCTTTTAATTATCTTTTGGGGTGGTTTGGACAGCAACATGTTGCTGTCCAAATCTGCCTAGACAGATTTTTAGGACACCTTGGGGCCTGATTTCTGGATCTTTGGTGGGAATACTGAAACAAAATAATATGTGATTCTTGTAGCCTTATGACCCACCTACAACCATACCAAATTTCAGCCCCATCTAACCTTCATTGGGGTCTCAATGGTGTGGTCCAGGTGAGGTGGACAGTCTGGATTTTTTGCACTGTTCCAGCAACATTCCACCCAGGACAGGTTGGAATTCCGAAATTTGTTAAAATACTTTTGGGTGTCTAAAAATTATGAAAATTTACAGGGAGGTTGACCACTCATGTTAGGACCCACCTACAAAAGTTTGGGGCCAATGGACGCCTGTACACACCATGGTGGTGGCTGGACCGGCCCATTATAATATGGTGTCCAGATCAGTCCGATTTTCATGACAAATTGATTTATTTAAATGAATTAAAATATTTATTAATGTCCAAAAATTCTGAAATTTTGTAGGAGTGTGGTCCACTCATGGTAGGACCTACCTACCAAATTTCAGGGTCAATGGACTCCCGTGCACACCGTGGCGAGGGTCGGACTGGCCCACCACGTTAGGACGTCCAGGTCTGTCCGATTTTCTGGACAGACTGTTTTGTTTAAATTAATTAAAATACTTAGGAATATCCAAAAATTCTGAAATTTTTTGGGGGTGTGGCCCACATATGGAAGTGTCACCCTACAAAATTTCAAACTCAACGGACATTTGAGCTGGCTGTGGTGTAGCCGGGAGTGGCCCGCTAGGCAGGGACACCCAGGCTGGGGCGTCCAGCCTGGGCTAGCCGTCCAGCCTGCTTCGTGGGCCTACCTTAATGTGTTGTATATCCCACCACCCATCCATTTGGGGTCCTTGGGGGATTGATCATCCTCTCTTTTCTTGGTATTCAATTGGGGCCAATTGGGTGGATTTTTGGGCCAGATACCCCGGGCCCATAGGGCTGCCTACACATGGGACATCCCTGCCTTAGGCTACTGCTGGGCTTGCATTCCAACGGCCTGGCCCACTTGATATATGTGTGGCATATCCTCTCTCATCTGGTGGGGCCCATAGTGATGTGTGTGGGCCATCAGGGATTAACTATACTATAAAATAATTTTATTGTTGGATTCCAACAAACCCAGAAAATGGGTGGGTTGGAATTTGGCAATGGGCCCAATATTGCTGCCCATAAGAGTTATTCTGGGGTAGCATAGCCCACCAGATTTGAGGATGGATTAATCTGCTATTTTGCCATTTTTCCTTCAGTATTTTTTGGTGTAGTTAGGGCCCATCAGAGGCCCACTCTAGTTGGGTTTTTATTGGAATGATGTATGTGGTTAATTAACTAGTTCCTTAGTCTTCTTTGGACTAGAACTTTCTAAGTAGGACTAATGACCTTTGGGCCTATATTTAATACACTATTGTGATGGGTTTTATGGGCCAAAATACTCAGGTAGTTGGGCCCTTGCTTGCCCATTAAAGTAAACCATACTTGGACCGAGATGTGAGGCCCAACTTACTTGTTTTAAATATAAGGATCACCCATATGTTGCAAGAATGGGCTGCCCATTAGGCCCACCACAATGAGTGGACTCAGGATCTTTATGGTTGGGCCCAACCTTGCTTGAGGGCCCACCATATTGCCTATGTGTTGGGCTTTGAGTATAAGCCCACTAGGCCATGGATTGCCTTAGGCCTTGGGCCTTAGTTCATGTTCGAGTAGTGGCGGGCTACCTCTTGGAAACCAGTTGAGGTTGGATGTCCTCCTGGGTGGTCCTAAGGTAGGCCCATGGGTTCTCTATGGATAGTTTAAGGCCTACCATAGACCCTAGGCCATTTGTTTAAGGCTCAATGTGTATATATGTGGAACCTACCTTAACGCATGTTTGGTCCAGGTCATCCAAGCTTTGGATCGCCCGATCATGGAGGCACTCTCTGCCTTGGGTTGCTACTGGATTCACAATCTAGTAGCAGGCCCACTTGATCTTTTCTTGATGTATACACACCCTCCATCTGGTGGGGCCCCCTGTGAATATTGTTGGCCTTCATGAGATCATTCCCACTTATTTGACTAATTTCTGGGCTTTAGCAAGCCTAGGAAGCTGAGTGGGCCGAACGTTTATCAAGGGGCCTTAAATGTACATTGTTATGGTTGAAACTTTATCGAACATGGGACCCACCATACTAAGAACTTGTGTGCATGTTGCATGCTTATATTTTATAATAATTGGGCTTAATTAGTGCATTCTTTTGGGTCACCTTTAGTGATCACATGAGGACCCCATCTTAGATCAGATTTTTGGGGCATCCCATGGGCCCGGAGTGGGTTGGGACGTCGCAGCTTGGCTCAACCATATATTGAGCCAACTTCCACCATTTTAATGGACTTGTGGGCTAAGATAAGGATAGTATTGGGCCCTTGGTTGCCCACTTAAATTTCTAGTTATTGGGCTGATGTAGTTGGGCCCATTTCATCATCTAAAAAACTTATTTTTGGGCCATATACTGTGTACGCAGACTGCCCACCAAGTCCAACTTAATGCATGAATTCTATGGCCATTGGGAATTGAGCCTTGGGCCTTAATTTTCCTCTTGGGGCCCATGTTGTTAAAAGTGGTATTATATCTTTTTTATGGCCTATTATAAGGAATATATGTATGTAGTTACCTTTATTTGTATCTTAAATGTAGGCCTTGGGCCTTCTATCCACATAGTTCATGGTTGATATGCCTTTTTGGGGAATGGTGGTTAAATGTCCCCATTATGGACCCCTCTAGGCCCGGTTGTATTTAAGAGTGATTGGATACTCGTCTTAGACTCTTGCTAGGCTCATTTATATATTACTTAGACCCGTAGCTTGTATACTTAGTCTCGTGGGCTACCCCAGGTAAATGGGCCCCCACTAGAAGTTGGATTTCCTTAAGGATATTGTCTAAGTACCTAGTCTTGGTTCCTTCTTGGGAGGAATGTAATATACATTGTATATCGCCATATAGTGTGATTAAATTAATCCTCATGACCCAGGTACATCATTGTATGCTTGGTTGACACTGTGTGTGTGGGGTCATATTGTGCCATTGGGCATTGCATGTTACCTTCTCCGAGGGACGTAGTATTCCCTCTTGAGCATGTTGGATACTTGGAATTGATGCATGGTTGATTGTGTGATTCATGCATCTGGCATTGCATAGCATTTGGACAATTATCGCCCTTGCTTCATCAGGGCTGTAGCCTCCACAGTTACATCGTTGATGGCCAGGATTGGACACCGGAAATGTTACTTGAGCATACCAGGTGCATAGGATGCCCATGGGTGAAATTCCTAAAACTTCTATGGTACCAAGGATCTGCTCCAATGTCGTGACCGAGTGGAATATATGAGCGCACGAGGGCCTTATACTGTTAGGCCGCGACTCCCACTGTCGTGTAGTCGATTGGATAGGGGTGTGGCCTTACTCGCCTGATGTAAGGAGGCATTGTTAGGCCGAGTCTGACCAGCTCGTGAATGGGTCCGCTACCTTTAGGCCTTGCTGGTGATTGGCTGTCCGCAGGTAGGGTAGTGAGGTCTCTTACGCTCGTTTGACCGTGCGAGGTCTGTAGAGCGGCAATCATCCAACAGTGTAATGGACCCTGGTGATTTTCTTATGATGGAAATGTATTTGATATGTGGATTGGATATGAGCACTGACATTACTTCGCATTGCATTTGCATCGGCTGTGTAAGCCTCATAATGCATTACGGTACTCATTGCATTACAATACTCATTGCATTACAGTACTCATCGCATTACAGTAATCATTGCATTATATAGCCTTGGTATGGCTCCCTGCATTATCATACTGCCTTGGTATAGTTTCTTGCATTCATGATAGCCTTGGTAAGGCTAGTGGTATTGGTATTGATCATAACTCCCTTCTGTATTCTCTATCTTCTTCTGAGCACCATTGTCACACACTTTCACCACCCTCTAAGCTTTCTATAAGCTTATGCACGATTGATGCGTGCAAGAAATCCTAGGCAGGCGTCGCAGTGGCAGAGTTTGGATTAGAGCTGAGTTTGAGGACCAAGTGTTGCAGACTTCCTTTCTTCCTTTTATTATCTTATGTATGTCCTTTTGGACCTTATGTAAGCTTGTAAAAGTTCAAATTCTTAGTGGATTTTGTGATGTGTGCCTTTGTTATTCTCAAATTTACTTGTTGTGATCTTAGGTATGCTCGTGTTGGTAATAATTATACTGTCATGAAAATCCTCCTTGTAGGATCCTAGGATCAGAACCTTCCTCAGGAGCCGAGAATGGGGTATTACGGAAGCTGTTGCGGCCAGAACCGGCCATCGAGTTCCTTGTGAGTCCGGTTACCGAGTCTGGGGCGTGACACCATCAAACGTAGAGGCATCTACTCTAACTCCTTTGAGAAGTTGCGCATCGAAGTCATAGTGGCTTGATGTCCCTCACGGGGTGGGTGCACGGGTGCGCGCCCATAACCGATTCCTTGGCCACCTCCATTCCTTGGTCTATCCTCCTGACCACCTGCCTGAGATTGGGCATCTTCCCCAATAGTGTGGTTTGCCCTGGCGGAGGTCTCTAGTAGGGTAATGCACACATCAAGTTGCTTGAAGCGTTGGTCCATACGTTGTTCCAAGCGCTTACCCAAAGACTCAAACTGTTGGGTCAGCTTATTCATTTACTCTTGCAATTGCTCCATGTTTAGTGTAGGGTGCAAGCCAAAACCATGACCCGTACGTATGGGCATACAACTACTAACTCAACTTAAGGAGCTTCTAATACGACTATATGCACCTAGATGGGACTAAATTCTCCTATAAGACTCTATATGGGGAAACCGACACAATACTACTCAATTTCCAACAACTTATCTGCCCAAAGAATCTGTCAACAGAAAATCTAGCAAAGAGATGGGGATTTTCTGATAGTAGAAAATTCGGCAGCTTATATCAGGAATTATGGACATCTAAATAGATCTATATGATGATACTTGATGCATAATGGACACAAATAAACTAAACCCTAAACATGCAATGCATTCCCCTATAAAAACCTTGTGCTCTGATACCAAATTTGATGCAGGACATGGAAATTAAATATGATATGCAAAAAAAAAAAAAATCAGGTTTAAGATCATACTAAATTAGAAACGATCACACAAAATTCCACATCCCACATAAAGTCAAACACTCAATCAAGAGAAATCTATGCGGGTCCAGGCCTACACATGTTAGGGCTGGATCAATAAAAATTATAGACCAAACAATACTCAAAGGAAAGTAAATTCATTCACACATGCACATAAATATTTCCCCAATCCAAGGGATTCATGGATTTCAATTCGGGGAACCCTAGGGTTTAAAAAGGGCATGGAAATAAGGATTTAGGACAATCTAGGGTTAGGGTTAGGGAAATCAGGTGAGAGAGGAGCGAAAGAGAGAACCTGGAACCGATTTCGCACGTGTGAACAGCTAACACGCCTGACGCACGTGCACTGGTGGTGGTCCGCACGTGTGTGAGGTCCACAAATCAGAAAAAAGGCCAGCTTGGCCCTGGTCGGCCAGGTGTGGGCCACCTTCCCTCTAACTTTCAAGCTAAACGGATGATCGGTTTAATCACGGTGTTCCACCGAAGTTTCAGCCCTCCTGCAGGGCTAAATTCCGAAATTCTGTTGTAGGGAGAGAATCGCTGCGAAAGGATGATGGATTTGATGATTAATAAGTCGTAGGAGATGGTGGATATTGATGGTAGGAGATGGGAGCAAATCGGGATAGGTGTGGCTTCGCACCACGATAGTTAGCCCTTCGAAGAAGGCAGGGTTTCGCACCCAATTGGATTTCCACAACTCAAAGAATTAGAGAAGCAGGAAAATGCAGAATTTTATTCATAATATTCAATGAAAAAAATACCTACAAAGGGTGTCTATTATAATAAAACCCTATACCCCAAAACTCGCGCCATGTGCGCAACTTATTACTTGAAGACGAAGTAATAAAAAATAACAACTAATTAAAGCAATCTAAACCGTCCATGATATTCCTAATAACAATAATAAGCAAAACCCAAAGTACTAGATTATTTAGAGTAATGGACCACGATCATGAGAACCCATAGTGGGATTCACATGACTATCGGGTCCACTCTAACGAACCAAAACGTAGTCCTCTAACTAGGAGGCCCTCCCTGGACGTCGTCATCAATCTAGATCGATGGTGAGGCTCTCCTCCTCCTTGCATACGTGCGTAGGGGGGGCGTGCGTGTGCGCGTGATGCCCCCATCAATTTGATTGTCGAATTGCGTGCGTAAACAATCATGGTAAAATCATAATGGTGGCACTTTTACAGTACATTACTGATATAATTGCCAATCCAAACAGGCCCTCAATTAATTCTCTTATTGTGGTGAATCTTTGCACTTTTAAGGCTTTTGTTGAAAGGAAGCTAGATGCTCTTTGGAAGTCAACATGTTTAAGGGTTTTGTTGAAAGGAAGCTAAGTGCTCTTTGGAAGTCAACGTTTCCTTTGTAATAGTTCTTTCAAGAGTTCGCTGTTTGTTGGGGACAAGAATCATCAAAAAGGCATTATATGTGTAATTTCAATGGATTTGTCACTCTGTCGCCTCATTTTGTGCAACTTCTCTCTTCCCCGTCTTCTTTTTTCTTTGCGGTGAGCTGGTTGTTAAGGGCTCGGTCTTGCCTTAGCCATCTTGGATGTGTCCCAAACTTTCAAGTCTTAGAAATATTGCTTTCTACGTCAATTTGATGTCTTTTTACTTTTTGATTATTTCCCTTAGATATTTAAAATGAAACCTTCTCAGCCAACATGTTCATGGCATCATATGAAATCTCTTAAAGTTGTATTTCTCTTCTTGTTTCATCTTGAACTGCTTTATATGGTCATAAAGCTTCTAACTTGCATTCATTTCATTGATGCTTCTGGGAATGAGGAAATGTATCACGTTTGATAGAGTATCTGTTCAGCCCAATAAACTGTACATCATAGTTCACCAACCAGCAGGCCGACCCGCGACTCGGGTGAGTCAACTCAGCCCTATCGCCAACTGGGTGACTGGGTCAAGATGCACCTGATTGCATCTGACTCGGCTGACGTGCCCAAGTCAACCAATTCCCAAACCCGATTCTATGTTTTGCCCGATCTGTTCAGACTCAAATGAGTCAAAAATTTTGTAGAACGGAAGGATGATGGTAAGGTTACTTTCCAGTTTCCAAGAGATGTACAAGCTCCATGTGAATTTCTACATGGACCAAGGGTGATAAATTACCGCTTGATTGTGTGACATCCAATCCATTTACAAGGTTTGATCCATTGTTAAGACCCAAAATCACAAAATAATGCAAATCCACTAATTAGCCGCCTGTACCTATTTGTAAACAATGGAGCAGTTTAAACAAACATGCAATTATGCAGCAACTTGCTTTTTCTTTTCCAATGCGGGCTACAAGTTGGGTCCACATTTTGAATGGTCTGGATCTTTCATACACGTTTCAAATTGGTGAGGATGCATGTTTTCCTAGAAAACCTTTGGGAAGGATGGATGGTTACCTATATTCCCGAGGACTAGGACAGAAACTAGAAAGGTTATGATACTTCTATATCATGTGTTGGTTTATGCACATGCACTTGTATATCCATGCCAGCCATTAGATGGATCTGACCATGTAGATGATATAGGCCAAAATAAGGCTGATCCACTTTCATGTGGGGCACAATTTGGTAGAAAAACTTTGCCAAGTTCTGTCCAGCCATCCATTTATTTTGTAAACTGTGCCCAGCCTGACAAGTGGACTGCCCTGAATTTATTTATTTTTTAACCAAGGCATGTTCACAGTGGATATAACCTGATAAATGGCTTGGATCTTGTATCCGTGTACCATGACAGTACATGAGGTGGCATTTAGATGGGCTGCCTTGTGCATGCGTTTGAGCATATTATTCCTCTCTCATGTTGAGTTCCTACTTTCCTCTATGAGGTTTGCTAGAGGACATTCTGGCATATTGTTATAAGATGTGTTGGTACTTTTATAATGGGGGAGCAAACTCGATTTGAATTTCATTTGAGGAGCTGCAGAAGAATGATTTCGCTGGGAATTTCCCAGGAGGGTCCCATTTCCATATTCTTGTATTCGTGGTAAGGGTGATAGTCTGATAGGCGTACTTCAGATAACATCCTATAAAGGGCCTGGAAGTCCTCCAGCTCTTCGTCCTTCAATTTTCTTCTGAGAATGATGATCCATGACAACCTTTCCCCAGTGGGTAGCACCCATTCCTTCGCAGTGATATGCCTCTCTTGAACCAATCTGTAAAGTCTCAGGAACCTGATTGCTAGAGGGCAGTTCCCTAGCCCTTCATCTACCCTGAATAGCATAGATTCGCCATTGTTAACTGAAAGCTTGAAGCTATCTAACAGAAATTTCCCCCACTCTTTCTCTATTCCTCTCCCATGCCAAGGATATCCCTAGCCGACCTCTTTATTCCTCTGTCACGCTGGAGTTCGTTTGCCTTTGACGCTACTCAGGATCCCAGCATGTGTTGCCTCACTGAGGCCACATTCTCAGATGGTCTGATGATTTGAACTATCCATATTTTCAATACTTGTAGAAATAAACTATCATCCCAAAATCACTTAGTGGTGATCCTGGCCTTCAACTTTTTGAGTTGAATGTGAGCCATTGAAAAAAAAATTCTATGTTCTGTGTTCATCTGCAGGTAATTATGCTCAGAGTCATTGGATCAGACCAGCTTGGTCGACCCGCTAAGTCCCGAGTCGACCCAACCCAGTGATGGTCCGAGTCTGAGTCCAGTTTTGCAAACTATGCGTAGCTGAGGGTTCCAGGGTTTAGAGTTCCGGATTGTCTATCATGGAGGCCCCTAGATGAATATGAGATGCCCAGGAGATCTCCCTAAATGATGATTATAACTATGGTTTGGCCCCCATTAGATGTGGACTATGATTACTCTTACCCAATTTCATCGTATGGTGATAATCTTCTTATAGATATTTTGGCATGATCCATCTCATGATGGAGCCCACATGTTCAACAGATTAGGTTATTAAGAAGTGCTCCCCACATGAGCCCAGGTCGAACCGATAAAAGCCACTTCTTTCGATCTAGCATCATATACAGTACCTTTGTGAATATTGAGACCTTACACGTTCTTTTGCTTGGATTTGTTCTCGGTCATACAAATACTGTTGTTGTGCCTGCACAGAATGGAATTTATTTTGCATAGATGTTTTTTTCCTTTTCTTATTAAAGAAAATAAAAATAATAATTAAAAAAAAAAAACCTTGATATGCTGATATTTCAGCTGTTTCTAGTTTGTCACTTAAGAACCAAAGCTCATAGTACTTGCAAATTTCAATTATCCAGAGTTCTCTGATCTATGCTACTAAAACATTTTTATCTCACAGAAAATGCTGCTGCCTTGTGGTCTCCCTCCAGAGAGAGAAGATGATTGAGACATCCAGACCTTCAATTCAAGCATTTCAGCTTCTGGGTTTGTTATGGACAGTTATCTTCTGTTACATTTAGGAGTCTAGAACTCTTTTTATCTCACTGTGCTTCCAAGGACAGAGACAACTGTAAGTATACAAAGAACGTTAGCAGATTCTTCTAAGAAAAGCTGAAACTTTGGTTACTGTCTTTTTGAAATCAATTGCTACTAATTGGAAGAGAGGAATTGTATGTTCCATAACTTTGCATCAGTATGGGCCCATTTAAAGAGTTCGGATAAAACTTTTCAAACATGTGCAGCCAAGGTGTTTGAACAGGGTTGTATGGATGTACTATTTTGTTGTGCTGTCTACTGTTTGTTAAACATCTCATCTAACAAACATATGTTGCTCTGCTACACATTGGAATATTGGTAGGCATGAACCTGCAGTGTACTTGTAGATTAATACTGGCACATGCGGCACGTGTAGATGGATTACTTGAAGATGCATGGTGGCACATGTGGCATATGTATTCATGGGTACTGGCACATATTGCACATGTGGGATGCTTGAAGGTTGGGCACATGTGGGGTGGTTGAAGATGAGCGTTCTCACCTGTGGCACATTCACACTTGCGACTTATATATTTTATTCATATATGAACTCAAATTAAACTGACTAAATTGTAAAACCCACTGTCCCTAAGTTACTCTGGAATTAGATGGTTGAGCAATCTTACATCCAATCCGCGAACTCATTGGATTTTTTTCATTTTTCACCACCCAACAAATGTCTGGCAATCTAATAGTTAGATAACCATATAAGAGTAACATTTTATTCATATACTTCTAAAGTAGCACCCATGATTTTGATGGTTTAGTTTGAATTACTTGTATACCACTTGTGCAATTTCTCAGTAACTTCTAACTGCCTGTCTATCATTCATCACATTCTGCCAGAGTATCAAAGTATTTCTCTAAAAATATTGCAGAGTGATAGGGTGTTCTCAGATCACTATAATTTGTAGTGCTCCTAGTTGCATTAGACCACTTTCTCAGTCCAATCGACTGATCCAGGTTGTCTGATAGATCCAGCACACATTTAGTGGGCTACCATGTAAAATATCATACTGTTAGGATAATTTTTAACATTTCGATCAGTTGCCTATAAAATAGACAGTCAAGATCATTTATGGAAAAGTAAACCAGACATTTGATTGTTGGGCCTGTCGTGGATTGCTTATGGTTCTAAAGAGTCATTTTTATCAGAGAGTCTCAATAATCCCATCCATGGCCTGGAAAATGGCTGGCTATACCAAAGAAGGGCCACTTATGTATGGAATGGTATCATCTGGTCAGTGTAAGATCAATCAATTGAACCACCCAGAGTCTTGACCCAACTAAGAGCACTTGTGCTGTGAGAGCTCTGATGATTTCTCAATATTGTAACACTAATTCTTAGGATGTTAAGTCTAGTATCATATCCATAAAACAATAGGTGGGCCATTTCTTGCCACTGATCGGTTTGATCGAGGCTTTCTCACAGGGGAAACTAGGAACACACGTGAAATCAGAGCTGTTAATCAGGAGATTTCCACCATGTACATTCCATAAATTCTATATAGTCAAAGCTGTAAAATCAATTCCCATCTAATAATCAAATTGGCTTGATTTCTTTTAAACAAGCGGTCATTTACAGGGGACTAATCAGAGACTTATCCAATCGTTGCTCATTTTTGTACATCACTGGTCACTAGGTTATGTGGCATTTTCAGCTGCAAAATGGATAACAATAATATATTTTAGATTCTACCCCTTTTTGCTTCTTGTGGCCTAAAACACCTTACACTGCAAATAGTGGTACATGTGTTTGTAGGTGATTGGTTTTCTTTGTACACTAGAGGTTTTGTATATATTGTAGAGAATTGTTGAGAATTCTAGGGGTCGTTTGGATGCCAATAAGTTCTATAAGTGGGAAGTGGGTTACAGGTGTGTCACGTACGAGTGGTGTTTGGGGTGAGAAGTCACTTTCCTGTAAGTGACTTGTAGCCGAAAGTCGCTTGCAACTTAAAAACTTATAGGCACCCAAACAACTCCCTAAAGAAGACTACAAGTGTGTGGATTAGTGTGAAGATCTCGAAAAGAATCTAGGGGTTTCTTGTGGGTTTTGTAGATATGGGGAGTTTAAAGTAAGTGTAAATCCGGATATTTTCAAATAAGTCGAACCTTGCAAACTGCTACTGAATCCATGGGCAGGCAAGAAATAATGTAGCGAACTGAAACATCTAAGTAGCCACGGGAAAAGAAAGCAAAAGTGATTCCTGTTATAGTGGGTGATCGAAATGAGAGCAGCCTAGAGTATACATAATGTTTTAGATTATTCTTGGCTGTTAAATGATTACATGTCATCATCCTAGCCATTCATATAAAGTAAAAGGGCTTTAGCAATACAGGAAGTGCAATGAAAGTGTAAATGCTGGAGTACCTCACCGACATGGCAAATCTATAGTGGCACAGGCATCATACAAACATGGCAACGTACCTCGCCGACTTTCTGGATCCATCGACAATTGGCAGGACTTCAAGAGGGAGATCAAGACACAATTCTATCCAGGGACACAAGTAGTTTGCATGGTGAAATCTCATGTGGCTGTAGCATGAGATTAATTCATGAGTATGTCCAGGGAGTTTTTTATACTTAGACAAACCTGACATGTCCAAAAAGAAACTCCTCTTCAATTTCATGGATGGTTGCAGCATTAACTGCAGTAGGAATTGCACTGATGGGTTATAAAGAGCTGGTTTTAGAGCTTTTGAATAATCGAAGCATTCTTCTATTCACATGTTTCTTTTACATCCTCATGCGTATGGTACACATCACTTGTTATTTGTACTTTGAGGACAGGTTCACTCATCCATGATAGGACTCGAGTCTGGTATCACACCATCAACACTTGGGGAAGAACTTAAGCGGTGACACATAGCTTTCTTATGGTGAGGATTTCGCATTGTCAATGAGTTTGAATGGCATCCATTTTTAGCATCAATCATGGATTGCTTTAGCTAATCTAATTGGAATCTGGTTAGTGGAATTTTACAATAATAAAAAACAAAAAAAAAAAAACAAAAAACAAAAATCAGCATGTGCTAATTTGTAAAAAGAGCTTAGTTGTAAGCCAATTTCGAATTACTAAAACATCATTACTAGTTATTGAGCTTTTGAAAAGTGACACCATCTTTTCATGGGAAACAGCTTTCCGCATCCTACAGTTAATAGGGTGGTGTAAACGGGGCTTCAAATATCTGTCAAAAATTCCACAAGGGTGTGTTTGGATGATGGTTTTAAGACTCGGGCAAGTTTGATACAACTTATCCAAGTCAGCTCAGATTCAATAAAATAAAATAAATAAATAAAAACTCGGATTCAATACCACTTGACTTTGTTCAACACCAACTCAGGGCCAAGCAAGTCCATCCGAGTCACCAAGTCTTTTAACTATGGTGTGGATACATCTTGAGTGTGAAAGCAACCTCAAATCAAATCAAACAAACAATAGAAAGAAAAATCTAAGCGCACACATAGAACACATGAATTTTACATGAAAAATCTTTGCGGGAAAAAGCCACGGCACAAAATGATGATCAATCCACTGTAATCAAAAGAACTGTAATCAAAAGAATATAAAAGATGGAACAATTTATAAATGTAATCCCTAATTTTTCCCTTCAAAAATCCTTTAATTTGTGCTAGGCTCTGATGTCCATTCAACCCCGACATAACTTAACAAGAGTATTTATACTCTCCGTACATAATTAAAAACAAAACCCATACTCAAAACTTATGTGTTCCGTCAGTCAAACCATGAGACCTTCGGTCAGATCGAACCGAACATTCGGTCGAGTCAAAAACGTGGGAAAGTGGACGGCGTGCTCTCTGAAAATCCACTCTTAATTCAGTAGAACCGATGAAGATGATTAATTCAATTGAATCGAGATAGGGCAAATTAAATGCACTCGATCAACAATATAATCGTAGAGATGGTTGCATGATAAGACAAGTTGTAGAACCTATCTTGCCACCATCGTATAGGAAATGAAAAATATTTATGAATTCATGTAAAATTGTGAAAAAACTCAACATTGAAATGGTCGTCTTTTTAGCATTTTGAAATCTATTTATCAGCTTTCATGGGTGACATTGATTTCCCTATTTTCTGCCGTATCACTTTCATTTGAAAGGTATTGCAAAAAGATGTATATGCTTGTAAAGAAACAAGCAATTCAGAAATTTGTTCTGTTTTGGCCGGCCTGAAAGTTACATGAGCCCCATTTTATTTTATTTTTTTGTGAGGACCTTGCGATATTGAATGGGTTCGGTTGTTGCCATGCATAAAACCCTTTGTAAGTAATGTTGTTGAAACCATGAACAGCACGTTTGGTCACGAGGGAGCGAATTCGGTTAGGTTGAGGTAATAACGAGTTCATTTAGGCTGTGACTGTGGGGTCATTTATCTGTTTTGCTGGCCTATTTTAAGGCATGGGGTAAAAATGAAGCAGATTCAAATCTCAGGTGGACTGCATGCATCACAGGAAATCGTGTTGATTGACCATTAAAAACTTGTTAGGGGCCACAAAAATTTTAGATCAAGCTGATATTTGTTTTTTTTTTTTTTTTTTTTTTTTTTTTAAATTTATTTATTTATTTTTTTAACACACACATACACACCCCACACACTCACGCTGGTGGAATTTCACCACCTATGGGTACTCAAACCTTGGCCGGGAGTTGAAACTCCTGAGAGTCTACCACCCGAGCAAGAGTAAGGACCCAAATTTGTGTTTTTTCTTAATCTAAGTATGTGTGACCTTAACGGGTCCTTACTCATGACTTGTGGTAGACTCACGTGAGTTTCAACACTAAAGTCATGGGTTCAAGTACCGCGGGCATGTGCGTTTAAAAACAAAAAAAGTTTTGTGTGACTGTGTGCGTTAAAAAAATAAATAAATAAATAAATAAAAAATGTATATGTGACCTTATCAATCTAGGCCATAGGAAGTTTTTAATTGTGGGTGTTCAATCACCCCTGATTCCTGTGATGTGGTTCACTTGAGATTTAAATCTGCTTTATTTATGGGGTCACATCAAGATGGCCCATAGTCTTGACTATGACGAAACTCTTGACTATGACGAAACTCGGTATTATCCTGACCTAACTGAATCCATTCCTAGGTGAAGGACGCCTACCCCTAGCAGGACCTCCCGCTGGATATCACAGCTGGTTACGATGCCTACTCTCCCGGGGTTAGACCCTGGCTCGAGTCTCACCAAGGTTCTTCTATTGGAAAAGACCCTCCTAATGGGCCAATAAAAAAAAAAAAACATGAAATATGAACACGGATGGCCTCTTTACTCATAAGCTTTGTAGGGCACAAAGAGATGCATGTGACAAATCCACTCTCAAGTCAGCGAAGCAGGCTTAGCAAGCCGATCCGACATACGTCCAAACGCATGTACCTTTTGACTACTTCTCTCTTAGGGTGCACCATCCAAATTCACCGTGATTAACACAAATAGAACAAATCTATCTTGGCATAGTAAGGCAGCCCAGGTGCCTCCTGTCTTTCAATCAATTTTGTAAGACCACAATCGGATATAATTCTAAAAATCAGGCATATACAAAAATCATGTGGGCCACATAAAAAAAAAAAAAATTCCTACGGAAACATCCATGGTTGAGACCTTCCTAGAGCCTACCATTATCATCTTCATACAAACTTCTGTGCCCCCACAAAGTTTCCAATGGCAATCCCCACTCTTTCACGTGGTGTGACCTACATGAGTTTTGAATCTGCTTGATTCTTAGATTCATGCCTGATCGTGGTCTTGCAAAACTGATGGACGGAGTGGATTTGTGGCGGCCATCTCTTTGCCCCACAGCTTCCAACTATAAGAACTTCTTGTGGCAACCGATATTGCTTCACGCATCATTTAAGTGGGTGTTTTTATTGTTATTTTTTTATTTATTTATTTTATCTTTTATTTTTATTTTTGGTTTAGTATTCAAACCTGCCTTTGCAAACAATCATTTATTTTACTTATAAAATGTGCATGCTAGCAATGCTCCCAATTTTTTAAGTGACACCTGGCATGTCTAATCAATGATCCAAGCCATTCATTCATTTGTGTGGTTGTAGGCAAACTATGGTAAAAATAAAAATAAAAATTGTGCTTATTGGACAGCCCTAACTGGGCCATTTGTGTTACAAACATTCACATTCTTAACTATGAGACAGCTTGGATAGTTAGCATCATCAAATCAAAGTGCTTATGTGGAATCATAAGCAATCCATGGCGGTGAGATCTATTGAATATAGATGTTTTAAGATGATTATAGGATCTATTCTATTTTTCCATTCAATCCTGACCGTTCATTTTTCATGATATTAATTTGATGGTTAAGATTATCCAATTGGCATGATTTTTTTACCCCATCTCGCGTTGAATGGTGTCCAATGTGATTGTCTTTATTGATGATTCAACAGGCCACGTGTCCCAAAAATATTGGGGAACATTTGAAGGTAGGGATTCAGCTTTATTTATTATGCTACTTAATAAATTATTTGGTTAGGTTGAAAATAATATGGCCTACTTCACCCAAACACCCCCAACTAAAAGCTATAAAAGAGAGGGGCCTATGGTTTCTTAAAAAAACATTTAAAAATCTGTAAGGTAGTCTGCAGTACTATTTGAAGTTGTAGACCTTAAGATCTGTACATACTGATGTATTGTGATAGGATACGTTGGGACTATAGCCGTTAGATCTTGGGTCATGTTTTAATCCAGATGGTTGATCTTGGCTGCCTCAAAAATCTTCAAAATTGGCAAATAGTAAGGATGGCCCACAAAGAAATAGACAAGGAGACTGTCTATATTTGATAAAAATAAGTTAAAATAATCACAGTGCTAAAATATTCCAATTAGAGCCTAAAACAATCTAGCTATGTGAGGCCCACCATCTTGTATATAGAAATGGGGACGCGGCTTCGGTGGATCCGGGGATCCACTGACGTCGGTCGATCCTTGACTGCATCTAAAACAATCTAGCTATGTGAGGCCCACCATCTTGTATATAGAAATGTGACTTACATCCACGTGGAATATATGTATTGACAGCTCGTCTTAAGATATTGTTAAAAAGAGTCGGGATCCTCTGTTATCTGGTCAATAGGGATTTCCTGTTGTCTTAATGGTTTGGCGTCATAAGCTTTTTATAATTATTATTTTTTATTTTTTTAGTGAGTGGTGACGAGGATTAGGATATCAGGAAATCTCTGTTGACCAGATAACAACAGATGATCCAGACTCTGTTAAAAAATGAAGCAGTTGCAAATCTCAGGTGTACCATACCTGAGGAAAATGTAGTAATTCACCATTAAAATTTTCTTGGGAGACAAGAATTTTCAACAGCTATAGTCCTGCGTGTATACAACAATCCTTAGGTCTTCCATTGATGAAAGCGGATTCGCATGTTGCACACAGCATTGGCGAACGCGGATTGCGTACTGTACACAGTGCGTATTTTAAGATCTTCGATGCCTTTTACTTTTTTTTTTAAAGATGCCTTTTCTACTTTTGTACAACAATCCTTTGTGGATCTCTTACGCTGCTCCGACCGTCTATTTTATTGACTTTGGTATCCACAGTTCCTACGTTACTGATTTCTTTTGGGGCCAGTTCAGAGGTGTGGACAGTCACTCTCGATATAGACCGTCAATCAGTTTTGCTTATATGCTTGGATCTGATTTGAGGTCCACTATGAAAATTCACATTGTTAAGTGGAAATTTACATCTGATCAGTGCCGTGCAAAATAAACGGTCTGGATTAAAGGTCCAATGATGATTTAGAGTGGTGCATTTGATAGGGGCCTATTTGGATAAAATTTCTTTGAGGATTTTATTTATTTATTTTATTGGACGACTATGATTGTTCCACATGTGGCTTGGTATGACAATGGGTATGGTAATATAGCATCCTTCAATCAACGAAAGTTTTTCATGGTCGGCCATAAATAGTGGGGAGAACTTAATGAACGGTTTAGATGAATGATTAGTTTGTTTATATCTTACATGGTCCTCTAATTCACAATCCTTTCCCACCCTTCTTTCTAGCCTTCCGTTTGCTCTGTACATTGTTGCGTGTGCAAGGAGGAGGTAAAATAGCCTAATTATTGCTTGTGCGGCAACATTCTCTCTTAGTTGAATCTCTCTCTCTCTCTTTTAGGGCTTTTTAGGAGTCAAGCTAGCTCGAAAAGCTCGCTCGACTCGGCTCAAGTCAGCTCGGATTGACTCGGCTTGAATGGCCGATTCGGGCCGAGTCAAGCTAATTATTTGAAGCTCGAGTTGAGTTCGAGCCGAGTTCAACTAGGGGGCATTTCAACTCGACTCGACTCAAACCTCGAACTCGAGCTCGACTCGACTCGATTAATAAATATATTAAAGTTGTGGGGAATGCAGAGAAAGTTAAAGTGAGATCTCTTTACTTTCACCCCAGCAGCGAAGAGTTTGATGTTAGTGTTGACAATCTCTTGAATCGAAAATGGTATATTGTATGGAGCACTCACATGAATAGACATATCCTTTCTAAATATATGTTATGAGCTATAAGTCCTCAGATCATCTGCAAGGTAATGGAAACTGTGCTTTTGTCCGAGCACAACAAAACAGGTGGGTCCCACTTTTCTGTGGTCCCAGGTCTGTTCCAAATCCTATTTATTGGAAAGTATGGCCTTGATAATGGGTAATTCAGAACATACAATTGAGGATGCTTTTAGCTCATGGTTCTTCTATCATAGGGCCCACACAGATATATTTTCTGGACTGCTGAAAGATTGACTATACCCTGTTTCGGTTGCCAGGCCAAACCAAAAATGAATTTCACTTGGTGGAGCGTCATGTAAAATGCCTTTTTAAAATTTTTTTATTTAGCTTCTCTTCTAAATCAATGGAGGAGGATCAAGAACAGAATCCATTACTCTCTCACCCAACAAACTCGAGCTCGACTCGACTCGAACCACTAGCTCGACTCAAACTCGAGCTCGACAGCTTTGACAAACAAGTCAAGCTTCAATGTTAAGCTCAAGGCCGAGCTCGAGCTCGAGTACAACATGGACAAGCTGAGTCGAGCTTGGCCCACCTCAACTCGACTCAGCTCGATGCCCACCCCTACTCTCTCTCTCTCTCTCTCCTCTCTCTCTCTCTCTCTCTCTCTCTCTCTCTCTCTCTCTCTCTCTCTCTCTCTCTCTCTCTCTCTCTCTCTCTCTCTCTCTCTATATATATATATATATATATATATATATAATATATATATATTATAAGGTTCTATGCAGTTGAGCTCATGGGAACTTCCCATGAGGTCGAGCTGTGTGGGCCCCATCGTGATGCGTGTCAAACATCTACCCCCATCAGTCAAATGCACCACTCCATGGTGGGCCTAGGTCTTAAAAATCAAGTCAATCCATGACTTGTACAGGCCACACCACATACAAAAGTTGAGATGGGTTTCCCTCCATTAAAACATTCATAATCATTTGTTGGGCCCACCAAGATGTGGTTCACAATTCCAACCCATCCATTATGTGTGTCCCACTTCGATGAGGGGTCAGACCAAGTTTAATATGCATCCAAATTTCAATTGGGCCCCACCAAATGCTTTTATATGTTTTAAGCATGTCTTCACATGATTTTAGATGGTATGGCCCACTTGAGTTCCGAATACGGCTGATTTTTGGGATATCCCATAATGTAAAGGGGATCCATCAAATGCACGGTGTTGATGTTTGACACACATCATGGTGGGGCCCACACATCTCGACCTCATAGGAAGTTCCCATGAACTTCACCGCATAGAACCTTTTGCCTATATATATATATATATATATATATATATATTATATATATATATATATAATATATATATATATATATATATATATATATATATATATATATATATATATATGCTGAGATGATTTATGATTTATTTTCCACTCCTTATGTTGGATTACTATAAAATAAGTAACATGTGAATATCTCCCAGTATGTCAGTTCTAATGCATCTCTTCATAAGCCTAATCTCAAAATTTATCATGAGTTGAATTTAGGTGGACCACCCAAAAGGGAACAATAGGGACTTTAGAGAGGGAGAGGCTCTATGGAAACTTTCCAATAAAATGTGGGATCCACCATGTTGTGTATTTGTTATATGTTATGAAGCAAAACTTAAGTGGGCCACAAAAAAGTGAATATATTTAGGTTTTAAGGATGACTATATGTTTCTTGGCATGGTGTGTCCAACCTGATTTTTGGATTGGGATTGTTTTTAGGAACTATGGTGGGTCTCGATGTGGACCCCCCAACTCAAGTGGTATATATATTTAATCAATTTGGCTAACCAACCAATCTAGTCCAATTAAAACTCTATAATGTAGAATACAAGCAAGAAAGGAGAATACAAGCAAGCAATGACATAAAAAATTGCAATGTTTTCAAGCTACCTTTGTCCCCTTTTGAGAGAAAGAGAAATACCTTGGACCAAAAATCAAGTTGCTTCGATTATCAAGTGGGCCATGTGCATGTTGAATACGTTTTGTTGGTGAGATTATTTTATTTTATTTATTTATTTTTATTTTTATTTTTTGCCTCAATATCCATTTTCCTTGTGCATTTGTGAAAAATCCTGATGAGTGGACCACTCAAACTTTGGCTTGGCGTGGTGATAGTGAGCTATATAGCCTATGAATGGCCTGGAGGCAGGTTTAGGTTGTTGGCATCTGAGCCACAGAGCCTATCCCACTCAAGCGAGGAGTACGCTTAGCAATCTTCTCTATTATTGCTACAGAAAACTTTGATACTCTAGTAGAGTGAGATGGATGATACACAGGCACTTAAAAATTACTTATGGCACCATGCAAGTAATTCAATTGAAACCGTTCAAATTATGGATACAGTATAAATGTTTCATGAACCCAAAATTACAGTTATGTGATTATCTGACTATTAGATTTGCAAACATTTATTGGACGGTTAGGAACAAAAACTACCCTATTTTTTTATTTCAACCAAAAAGTGTTCATAAATCAGTGGTTAGGATTGTTTACACAATCTGATTTTTGGTGGGTCCCACAACTTTTATTAGTTTAATTCAAGCCCATATATGCTAGGTGTACCATTTATAAGTGCTTGTGCATTAAGCATGCAGCCAAGTCACCTTATTTTCAAGAGCTATGATTCAATGCAAGTTCTTCAACTGTGATGGGGCCACGTATGATCATGATGGACCATTCTGCATAAGAGGTCCACCATGGTTTGTAAATGGTCCCAATATCATCTTTTTTGGGATGATCATAGACATTCAAACAAGGGCAGCACAATGGACGGTGAGATCATTTCCTTTCTTACCATCTCATTTTGCAAGCCTTTAATTATTGAGAATTGTGAGGGCCTGATGGGTTATGACATGGATAGCACTGTGAAACATCACTTCAAGTGGGGCCATGTTAGAAAAAAGAAACTGATGAGAATGAAATGCATTGCCAGATCATGGATTGCGTTTTCCTTAAGATTGTAAATGGCCCCACACCAGTTAAACTAGCATTGCAAAATGCAAAAAAACAACCTAGAAAGATAGAAAAAGAAAGAACTTGAGAGAGAGAGAGAGAGAGTACAAGATGATTTTCTTATGAATTATGATTCTTCCATACTCTAGGCTAATGTAGGATTCAAAAGAAAATTAAGATTTATAAATTTCAAAGATGTGAAACTTAGAAGTGTTAAGTACGCTAATTAAGGTGCCAAAAGGGGTTCAAGCAACCCTACAACCCACGCTTGTACGTGGAATACTTGATATGACAAAACCTAATTTCATCTTCTCTAACCTTTGATCCTCTAAATCCTTTTTAAATCATAAAAGAAGGTAATTTTTTTTAATATTTTAAAAGATTCAAAATTTTATTGAAAAAATAAACACCCAGATTATTTTATATTTTGAAAATATCCAACAACCCATGGGTCAATAATCCTGATGATTGATCCCTTTAGCCTCACTATAAATGGGCCATGCTACAATCCCCCACTTGGAATTTCATGACTATTGGCCAGTAATTAATATATGCTTAAGGGTGCATTTGGTGGCACCTTATTATTAATTAAATATCATCATATTTCATGATTAATCAGTATAATTTGATGAATGATATCATGAAATTTCATAATTAATCAGTCTAATTTGAAGCAAGATACCATGAAATTTCATGATTAATTAATCTAATTTGGTGCGAAATTTCATGATATTTGGTGCAACCAAACGCGCCCTTAGAGGGAAAATGCAATAATTGTCTACGAAAAAAAAAGCCAAAGGTCCTCGATCGTCCCTAATGCACAGGGCAGTCCATGTATAAGCAATTCAAGTCAATGAACCCATCAGGATTCCTTGATTGCCCTTAATTACATGGTGATTACCCAAATTTTCTCTTTGTTGAGAACATCTCATATGTAACTAGCAGTTGAAAAGTCCATGCAACTAGTTGTGTGGGGCACACCATGATATTTTTATGGCATTGGATTCTCCAAAAATTACTTGAATCCAACCATATCCCATTCCTTGAATTTGGAGGTTTTTGGGTGATTTTATAAGGATTTTTATGGTATGGTTCACCTCCTAGATCAGATTGATTTTTAGGATGTCTCATTTTCATAGTTGAGTGACTTCACTGAACTTGCTGTATGTCATGCACACACCACGGTAGGCCGTGCAGCTAGTCGCACATGAGCCGTTCTCCTTTTGAGTCATGTGCAATCTGCGATCCAACGGCCTTTGTTGGTCCTAAGTGGGCCCTGAAAAGAATTTGGCAAAATAATAAGGTAAAAGGAATTATTTGATCAGCTCTATTATTATTAAAATACAAACAAGACATGAATAGAAATGATTCTGCATGGAGAGGAACTGTGAGTTACAGTGCTCATATCTACGTACAGACACATGGGTAGTCCAATCAATCTACTTCGGATTTTGACTTTCATGAATGCTCCACTCCACCCATCTCTACATAGAAAACCTTCAATACTCTGGCAGAGCCTGATAGATGATAGGCGGGCACTTAGAAATTGCTTAAAAATTGCATGCTTTGTGTGCAAGTCAGATTAAACTATATGTAAATTATTTTTACAAGTTTGGATGTATCGTGAACAAAAAATGGACATATTTGATTATTTAACTATTAGATTGGTGGAGGTTTGTTAAATAGTTGAAAAAAAAAATGTATGATGTTTCTATTTCAACAAACACGTGCCCAAGATTAGAGGTTAGGATTGCTCAAACCATCTTATTTAAAAACCGTGATTTTCCAATAATGGGTTCGACAATTTAGTTGATTTATCATAAGTAAACATGTGCCATGTGTATTAAGTTTTAAGTGAAAAGACCAATTCAACTTCTATTACTTGCAAGAATAGGCTTATCATACAAGCTTTTACCTTTTTGTAAATTGTTATTTCTTGTGAACTAGTGCCTTATGAGGGGCCATTATGTTGTGTGTGCATCATTCAATATATAACAATGAGATTTTTTTAATTAAATTTATTTATTTATTATATGAATTACATCATAGAAAAAAAATTGACAAATATTTTTTAAAACTTTCAAATTTATATAGCGAATCACATAATGATTACATATGCCTGATTTTTAGGATGTCCAATAGCAAGGAATCTTTCTGGATAAATTTAATGACATATACACACAATGGACACCGCAGGTGTGCAACCTTTGTAGAATGTCCCAATATTATGAATTTTGTTTGGATATGAGGATTTTAAATGAAAAAAGAAATTGTATTCATAGTAATGACTTAATGAAAAATTATGAATGCTGAAAAATAATCATTTGACTTATTTCTGGTCAAAACTCTCTAATATAAATATGATTTGTTGTTATTGAATAAATTTAGAATTTCTTCTTACTATCCAAACAACTTCCGACCTTCAATTATTATTAAAGTTAATTAAGACATGTTCATGATTTGTCAATGACCATTATTTAGAGAAGGTCCTTAACTTCAATAAAGCCAAATAAAAATAAAAAATTGCCTAGAATACAATGGTTGGCATGGCTGAGTAATTCATAAAAGAAGTTGGTTTTAGACTTTAGTGCATAAAGAGGTCTCAAGTTCATCGAAGTAGACCACGTATGTGACATCCAACCCATCCAATAAGTTGGCCCTATCATGATGATCACCTTGTTCAAAAATCAGTGATATCACCCATCCATTAGACCAAATTTTAATATTTATTAATGGTTAGACAATGTTTCCTATAGTGTGGCCCACCTAATGAATGGATAAAGCTAATTTTTACACTAGCTCATCCATACGATGGAGCCAACCTATAAGAAGGGTTGGATGTCACGTGTACCTAGTAGGTTGGAAGTTATCGACTAGGTGGACAGGGCTTTGTGGTCCAACCAGGTGGACTTAGAGTCCTATAAAATAAAATACGTGTAGTAATTTTTCATACATGTGCAACATGAACCACACATGTGAACATGTGAATATGCCACAAGTAGGACAACTCATTTTCAACCATCTACATTTACTCATTTAACCTTAAATGTTTAAATGCGTTTACATGTGTAGATATAAATATATAAAAATGAGATATCTCATCATGCATATTTAAGAGATTAATATGTGCTACCATACATCTACAAATAACTTCACATCTATACGGCATACCCATGTACATAGCATTCCAAACATGCCAATGTGTCTTATGTCTACAAGAGCCATGGGTGCTCGCGAAGACATGGTCATGAACAAATAACATATATTGCATAAAAATAATCTAAGCCATCCATCAAAAGAGTACACTATAGATTTCTTATTTTAAGAATCAGGTCTATCCACTAGTCAGGTGGGCCACAAATTAATTAAATAAATGTACGGTTCTGAAAATCAGCCGACCAACGGTCAACTTATTGCTAATACTACGGGAGCCATACACCATCAAAGATGGGCCGTCGTAAGTACTTGCTTGAAAAACATTCAAAAGTCCTTCGCCCATCTTTGACAGTGTACTGCTCCACCAATCAAATCTCGCCACGTTATGTTAGGAGATCACTAACAGTTGTGAGAACCTCACTGCCTAACTGGTGTCCCACTACTATCTGCCCCGCTGGCAATTAACGTGGCACCATGTGCACTAATTGGCTGGGAACAGATCCAGTTAGGCCGGACGCAGATTAGCTACTGACGGGTTAAGTAGCGAGACTGCTAATGATGATATCACCAGGTTCTGTGGGCCCGCCATGATGTATGTGTTGTATCCACATTGTCCATCCATCTGGAGAGATCATTTTAGGGCGTGATCTAAAGAATGAGGCAGATCCAAAACTGGAGTGGACCCTACCATAGAAAACAGTAGGGAGTGTGACATCCACTGTTGAAACCTTCCCATGGTCCACCATGATTTTTATTTGAGATCCAACCTGTTTTTGTGTCAAGGCATACCTGAAATAAGGGAAAACACAAACATCAGCTTGGCCGAAAACTTTTGTGGCCCTTAGAAGTTTTTAAGGGTGGGCGTCATTCTCCCTACTGTTTTTTGTGGTGGGGTCCACTCAATCTTTGGACCTGACTCAATCTTTGGACCATGTCCTAATATGATATCTACGAATGGATGGACAGTGTAGATACAAAGCATACATCATGGTGCGGCGCATAGAACTTAGTGACATCACTTCTAACACGTTGAGTAGCAAGACTAGCTACTAAACATAGTGGGTCTCACCATGATGTATGTTTTGAATCCGCCCGTTCATCTATTTGGAGAGATCATTTCATTGAATAATCTAAAGTATAAATCAAATGTAAATCTCTAGTGGACCCATCACAAGAAGCAGTAGAGAAAGTGAAGCCCACCATTAAAAACTTGTAACAGTCAAAAGCATTTTATATCATGCTCAAATTTGTGTTTTTTCTTCTTTAATATCTTTGTTAACTTATGAATAGTTTGGATCTCAAATAAACATCACAGTGGACCTTAAGAAGGCTTCAATGGTGGGCGTCACTCTGCTCACTGTTTTATGTAATGGGTTCACTGCAACTTTCGATCTGCCGCATTCTTTGACTCATGCCCTGAAAGACGGTGTGAATGCAATACATACATCATGGTAAGGCCCGCAGACCTTGATAGCAAGTCTCGAATGCGGTAGGGCTCCATTAGTCATGAAGTGGCATCATTTCCTTGGCTTGTCAGATCCCAATAATCTTTTGAAATTTAGTGCCCCTCCCTAATAACTGTGGACTGTCAATGAAATAGCATTACATCACGATAAGATAGAGCTTGGCGTTATCCGGCCTGATGGTATGCAGATTGCATTCTTAGACACGCCACTAGCAACTGGCCACATGGTCATGGGACGGTGTTCCAGGGGCTCCACAATGATGTATGAATTTTATTCCTACCGTCCATCCATTTTGGATTATTATTTTATGCCGTCCGTCCAAAAGTGAGTAGATCTAAATCTCAAGTAGACCACACTACAAACACTTATCATTAAAAACTAACTAATGCCCATTGTAATGTTTATTCACCATTCGACTTAAGGTAACATAAGCTTCCATGAAGGGAAATCATAAATATCAACTTATCTAAAAAATTTGTGGCTCTCGGTAAGTTTTTAAAGGTGAGTATCCAACCACCACTATTTTCATGTGGTGTGGTCCACCTGAGATTTGGAGTGGTCCACCTGAGATTTGGATATACTTTATTTTCTTTAGACGTTTGGCTACTACCCTTGCCACCAGCACCGTGGCTGATGGTCGGTGCTATGTGGGACCACCACAATGTATGGGTTTCATCCATTTGTACCACACCACAGGAAAACAATATTGATGGGATATCTCCCATTAAAATCCTCCTAAGGCCCACTGTACTTTTTATTTGACATCCAATCTGTTGATTAGGTCATAAGACCCAGATGAAGGAAAAAAAAACAAAGATCAACTTGATCCAAAACTTTAATGCCCCCAAATAGATTTTAATGGTCAAAATTCATTCAACATTGTTTCCTATAATGTGATCCACTTGAGATTTAGATATACATCATTTTTGGTCTCATACCATAAAATGATCTAGAAAACTATATGGACGGTATGGATGAAACACATACAACATGGTGGGTCCCACTGAGCACCGACCACAGCCATTGGCTGGTGGCAGGGGGAGTAGTCAATCCGTTTCCATTAGTGGTTTTTCCAACTGTACGACCAATATATGGCCCATCAACCTTTTGAAGCCCATGTCCTTCGATATATCAAAGTTCTTTCGATTAATCAAAAAAGGTCCAAAACTGTCAAGTGAGTTTGCCTCAAAAATTCTTGAATTTTCGATTAATCGAATGTCCTTCGTTTAATCGAAAAAGGTATTATATCTTTAGCTACGGATTATACCCATAGCCATTACTGTATTCTGTGCCCATCTATGAAATTCGTTATTTTTTTTTCACATGGAGAACTTTATTCTACTTTCAATTTTCTCAGGTACATATTTGTATAAATATGTATAGCATATATAAAAAAATTCTCTTTTTTTTTTCATTTCTTTCTTTATTCATTTAACAAGAATATCTTCTAAATCAAAATTACTTACTTGATGTACCCTATATGATTTTGGGGTAGGAGAAGCTACTTTAGCCAACTAACATAGTTATTTTTCAAGATTCCATCGGGTCGATGGTCGAAAATTCATTTCATTCACTTTGCTGTCAATTTCAATAAGTTCGTGGTCAATTTCATTCATTTCATTTACTTCATGGTCATTTCCATGCATTTCATGGTCAATTCGCTTCACTTAACGGTCATTTCCATGCATTTCACGGTCATTCTCGCCTATTCCGTGTTGATTCACGGTCATGTCGACGCATTTCACGGTCATTTCGACGCATTTCGCGGTCATTTCCCTTTAGTTCACAATCATTTCCATGCATTTCACAGTCATTTCGATTCACTTCATAGTCATTTCCATGCATTTCACGGTCATTCCAAACAATTAAGTGTTGATTCACGGTCATTTGCACGCATTTCACGGTCAATTCGCTTCACTTCACAGTCATTTCCATGCATTTAACGGTCATTTCGCTTCACTTCACAGTCATTTCTGTGCATTTCACGGTCATTTCGACGCATTTCGCGATCATTTCCCTTCACTTCACAGTCATTTCCATGCATTTAACGGTCATTTCGAATCATTTCACGGTCATTTTCATGCATTTCACGGTCATTCCAAACAATTCCGTGTTGATTCACGGTCATTTCAACGCATTTCGCGGTCATTTTCCTTCACTTCACATTCATTTCCATGCATTTCACGGCCATTTCGATTCACTTCACAGTCATTTCCGTGCATTTCACGGTCATTCCAAACAATTCCGTGTTGATTCACGATCATTTCGACGCATTTCGCAGTCATTTCCCTTCACTTCGCGGTCATTTCCATGCATCTCGCGGTCATTTCCATGCATTTCACGGTCATTCCAAACAATTCCGTGTTGACTCACGGTCATTTCGACGCATTTCGCGGTCATTTCCCTTCACTTCGCGGTCATTTCCAAGCATTTCACGGTCATTCCAAACAATTCCGTGTTGATTCACGGTCATTTCGATGCATTTTGTGGTCATTTCCCTTCACTTCGCGGTCATTTCCATGCATTTCGCGAAGTGAAGGGAAATGACCGCGAAATTCGTCGAAATGACCGTGAATCAACACGGAATTGTTTGGAATGACCGTGAAATGCATGGAAATGACCGCGAAGTGAAGGGAAATAACCGCAAAATGCATCGAAATGACCGCGAAGTGAAGGGAAATGACCGTAAAATGTGTCGAAATGACCGTGAATCAACACGGAATTGTTTGGAATGACCGTGAAATGCATGGAAATGACCGTGAAATGAATCGAAATGACCGTGAAATGCATGAAAATGACCGTGAAGTGAAGGGAAATGACCGCGAAATGCTTCGAAATAACCGTGAATCAACACGGAATTATTTGGAATGACCGTGAAATGCATGGAAATGACCGTGAAGTGAAGGGAAATGACCGCGAAATGCGTCGAAATGACCGTGAATCAACACGGAATTGTTTGGATTGACCATGAAATGCATGGAAATGACCGTGAAATGAATCGAAATGACCATGAAATGCATGGAAATGACCCCGAAGTGAAGGGAAATGACCGCGAAATGCGTCGAAATAACCGTGAATCAACGCGGAATTATTTGGAATGACCGTGAAATGCATGGAAATGACCGTGAAATGCATAAAAAAGACCGTGAAATGAATCGAAATGACCGTGAAATTCATGGAAATGACTGCAAAGTGAAGGGAAATGACCGCGAAATGCGTCGAAATGACCATGAATCAACACAGAATTGTTTGGAATGACCGTGAAATGCATGGAAATGACCGCAAAGTGAAGGAAAATGACCACGAAATGCATCAAAATGACCGTGAATTAACATGGAATTGTTTGGAATGACCGTGAAATGAATGGAAATGATCGTGAAATGAATCGAAATGACCGTGAAATGCATGGAAATGACCGCAAAGTGAAGGGAAATTATCGCGAAATGCGTCGAAATGACCGCGAATCAACACGGAATTGTTTGGAATGACGTGAAATGCATGGAAATGACTGTGAAATGAATCGAAATGACCGTGAAATGCATGGAAATGACTGCAAAGTGAAGGGAAATGACCGCGAAATGCGTCGAAATGAACGTGAATCAACACGGAATTGTTTGGAATGACCGCGAAATGCACGCGAAATGCGTCGAAATGACCGTGAATCAACACGGAATTGTTTGGAATGACCGTGAAATGCATGGAAATGACCGCAAAGTGAAGGGAAATGACTGCGAAATGCGTCGAAATGACTGCAAAGTGAAGGGAAATGACCGCGAAATGCATCGAACTGACCGTGAATCAACACAGAATTGTTTGGAATGACCATGAAATGCATGGAAATGACCGTGAAATGAATCGAAATGACCGTGAAATGCATGAAAATGACTGCGAAGTGAAGGAAAATGACCGCGAAATGCGTCGAAATGACCGTAAATCAACACGAAATTGTTTGGAATGACCATGAAATGCATGGAAATGATCGCGAAATGAATCGAAATGACCGTGAAATGCATGGAAATGACCGCGAAGTGAAGGAAAATGACCGCAAAATGCGTCGAAATGACCGTGAATCAACACGGAATTGTTTGGAATGACCATGAAATGCATGAAAATGACCATGAAATGAATCGAAATGACCATGAAATGCATGGAAATGACCGCGAAGTGAAGGGAAATGACTGCGAAATGTGTCGAAATGACCTTGAAATGCATCGAAATGACCGTGAATCAACACGGAATAGGCAAGAATGACCGTGAAATGCATGGAAATGACCGTTAAGTGAAGCGAATTGACCATGAAATGCATGGAAATGACCATGAAGTAAATGAAATGAATGAAATTGACCACGAACTTATTGAAATTGACCGCAAAGTGAATGAAATGGATTTTTGACCATCGACCTGATGGAATCTTGAAAAATAACTAGGTTAGTTGGCTAAAGTAGCTTCTCCTACCCCAAAATCATATAGGGTACATCAAGTAACTATGTTTAGTTTAGAAGATATTCTTGTTAAATGAATAAAGAAAGAAATGAAAAAAAGAGAGAATTTTTTTTTTATATGCTTATATATGCATATTTATATAAATATGTATTTGAGAAAACTGTAGGTAGAATAAAGTTCTCAATTTAAAAAATAAAATAAAAATAAAAAAATAACAAATTTTATAGATTGGCACAGACTTATGTTATGGCTACGGTTATAATCCGTAGCTAAAGATAAAATACCTTTTTCAATTAATCGAAAATTGCAGGATTCTTGAGGCAAACTCGCTGGACAGTTTTGGACCTTTTTCGATTAATCGAATGAACTTCAATATATCGAAATACATATCGAAAGACCTTTGATACATATAAAAGAACATATCGAAATGGCAGGGGCAATGGCTATGGCTACGGTTATTATCCGTAGCCATAGACAGCCCTGTAGAGATAAGTTCCTGGTTTTTTATTTTATTTTTTTAATTTTTTGCTGTTGTAATCCCACCACTTTTTGTGGGTCCTATTATGAGGTATGTGTTATATCCAAACCGTCCATCTTTTTGACGAACTCATATTAAGGCTTGAGACGAAAAATAAGACAGATCTAGCCATCAAGTGGACCACACTGTTAAAGGCTGTGGAGGATTGAACGTCAACCACTGAAACCCTTTTAGGGGTCACAGAAGTTTTGGATCATTATGAAATTTGTTTTTCCTCTTCATCCGGGTCTTTGTGACCTTATGAATAGATTGAATGGAAAATAAATGTTATGGTGAGCCCTACAAAATTTTTAACGGTGAAAGTCAATTTTCCCGCTGCTCTTTGTGGTGTGGTCCATTTGATCTTTGGATATGATTTTTTTTTTGGATAATGCTCCGAAATGATCTCAAAATATGGATGAACGTTGTGGATATAATGAATACCTAACTGTGGGGCCCACGTAAGGTTGATCTCTTTGAACCGTTCGTACAACTCGGAGTTCGAGGAGCGTAAGCGCTCGTCTTCGAGCACCAGCCGATCCGCCTAAAGGAAAGCAGGGGCATTTTTGACCTGAGAAATGGGGCCGTACAGCGGGGGGAGTATTCTTGGAAGTAAAAAGCGAGTGGACTTAAAAAGGTCGTGTGCCATATACTGGTCGTACAGTTGGAAATTTCTCTTTCCATTATTGCATAGGTGACATAGCACTGTACAGTAGCCACGTCGCCACGGCAGTGTCACTGTGCAATCCACGCCCAGCCTGACCGAATCCGCTCCCTGATTGACTGGGAGATTTACAGAGTATGCCGAGCTCACAGACGTACCACACGGATTTACTACAAAAGCCTTTCAGCAGGAAGTTCGTGCGCTGGAACCTTAGGTGGGCCATGGTGATATTTGTTATAAATTCAGACCGTCAACTCCTTTTGTGAGCTCATTTTAGGCCTTTAGACCATAAGTAAAAAGAATCTAACACTCAAATGGGTTGCACAGGGACGCGGATTGCGTCCTACCTATGTCTCTATGGGCCCACAGTGATGTAAGTGTTTTATCCACGCCGTTTATCACTTTTATCAGACCATTTTATAATATGATTCAAAAAATGAGGTAGGTTCAACTCTTAATTAAACCACAAAGTGGGGATTGAACTTCACCATTAAAAAGTTCTTGAGAGCTAGAGAAGTTTCAGATCAAGCCTATATTCGTGTTTTCACTTCATCCACGTCTACATGACCTTATTAATAGGTTGGATGGTAAAAAAACATCACAGTAGCCATTAGAAAGGTTTCAAAGGTAGTTGTCATTATCACTGCAGTTTCCTTTGGTATGGTCCATTGGAGCTGTGGACCTGCCTTATTTTTAAAATTATATTATAAAATTGTTTGATAAAAGTGATTAACAACGTGGGTAAAATACTTACATCACTGTGGGCCCCACAACGGATTACCGTCCGGGTAGGGGTAGGACGCAAACCGCGTCAGGTTCACAAGGAAAAGATGTATATGGAAATTCTTACCTTTGAAACCAACCTGGGTTGGCAGTGATATTTACACGGCATTTATATTATTCATAGCCTACTGGGATGAGCTAAAAGCACAAACATTGTCCTTGTTCAAAACTTTTATGCCCTATGAATATTTCAACTTTGGACGTTTAATCATCATATTTTTGGCCTACTTGAGCATTGGATCCAGCTTATTTTCTTCATATGCCTTAAAATGAACTCACAAAACAGATGGACAGAAGGAATTTATCACAAACATCACAATAGGCACACCTATATTCCGAGGTGCAAAAAATCCACGTCGACATACACCCACCATGATGTATATTCCTTATATCCATGCCATCCATCTGTTTTTCAGATGAATTTTAAAATATTATTCAAGAAAATGAAGTAGATCTAAATCTCAAGTAGACCATGATAAAGGAAACATTGGTAATAGGACATTAAAAACTTTCCATGGACTACAAAAGTTTGGAATCAAGCTGATATTTTTGTGGTCTCTTCGTCCAGGTCTTTGTGACCCTATCAACAGGTTGAATTAAAAATAAACATTCTGGTAGCCTCTAAAAGCTTTTAAGATTTAGTTATGCTTTATTTTTGAAATCATGCCTCCCAGGATGAGCTGTAAAAAATCATGGACAGTGTAGATGTAAGGCACGTGATTCACAGTGGACCTCATAGAGATCCACTCAACCCACCCTAATGAAAGCAAACCTTCCAGGTCTTGCACGCAAATACGCTTGGTCTAGAAGCAGATTGCGTAGCGTGCCACACACCACCGTTCATCCAGTTGACGAGATCATTTTAAGACAAGGTCCTAAAAATAATGAAATACAAAGATCACGTGACCACACCACATAAAGTAGTGGGAAGAATGATTCCCCATTGAAACTTTTATGCTATGATGCTTATTTGTTATCCAACATATTCGTAAGGTAATACAAACCTGAATGAACGGAAAAATCAGGAGTTGAATTGTTTCAAAACTTCTATGAGTCCCAGTAAGTTTTTAATAAGTTTTTATTGATAGACGTTCAATCCCACTGCTTTTGTAGTGTGGTTTACTTGATCTTTGTATTGAACTTATTTTTGAGTTCAAGTCCTAAAACGATCTTGCCAAATGGACTAACAGTTTTACATGTATTATAGTGGCCCACATAACTTGGTGATGTCACCACCGTGTTAAAGTGGCAAGGTGCGGCGCACCATGCAATCGGCTTACACCTTGTCCCTAGCACTGGATACGTGCCGGGATTACATTCACTAGCATGGGAGAAGCGACTCAATGATATGTGAAATCCACACCGTCCATCACGTGCACCACCTTTATTTGGGCTTTGATGTAAAAATTAAGATGATTCAACTTTTGATGGGCCACTCCAAACAAAGTATACTAACATGATCTGCGCCAGTTGTGGAATTTGGAATTTTGTCAGTTTTTGGGTAAGCCTTTCATCCTAACTAGGCACATCATTGAATAGATTAGATGGCGTGTAAACACAACGGTAGATCTTACCTGAATTAATGAAGGTTATTCTTTCCTTGTTGTTGATGTAAAAATCTGGTCGTCCTTCTTAGACCACTTGGGACATACAAGATAAGATAAAGATAGAGACCCTACCCCACTTGGGATATACAAGATAAGATAAAGATGGAGACCCTACCTACTGCAGGGGACCCTTCGATGCCAAATTCAGACTGGCAAGCTAGGTTTAGTAGAACATAAGGTTTTCGGATGTGAGATTGTGCGTGTCTTTCACCATTAGGAATGTTCCTATTTATAGGTGAGGAGTGGGCGGTAACGCGAATTGCAATATTCCTACTCATAGGAGCGTATGGTAGAGGGATTCGCGTTCCGGACGTGTCATGGATATTGTCTGAGATCTTCGGCTGAGATCTCCGGACAAATCTCTTTGATGCGGTCCGAGTAGTCAAAAATTGAAGAAATACAGAGTAGAAGACCGAGGCCGAGCAGAACATCCGAGGTGAGTTATGCAGTCGTCCCGAGGAATAGTGCACTAACCCAGTCTTCCCTCAGAGCTATGACTGGGCTTTCCCTTAACATTGGGTGGATTACTGAGCTGCCGAGGTGAGGTTGTGTCCAAGCACAGAGGTCATGCTCATTTCTTTGGAACTTATCCATCTAATTATTCGATGCAGGGCTCTCTTGCAAACCTTCCGAATAGGGCGTGCTCGGCTTCACGTGGGATTGTGTCTCGGGAGCTTCTTCTGGAGGATTCAGACGTTAAGTTGGGCATGGGTACGGTTTTGTCGGAGATAGGCACTTGGTCAGTTGTATGACTCGTCATGAACATCTGAGTCGACCTCACAATTCTGTCCGGCTCCTTTAAACTCACAACACTTATTATTGTTGTACTCTATTACTGACTGTTCCTAGAATAGCTAATGAGAAAAGGATATGTTATTGCATGAGAAATAAATAGTGTGTGAAAGATCTTCAAAAATATTTGGAACTCTTTTTTTAAGCACAACTAATGTTGAGTGGGCAATATCGTCAGATGATGATAGGGCACAGTCGAAAAGCCCAAAAGTCCAAGTCGGTTCAGAAAGAAGAAACATTCGAGCAATTAAAAATGAATGCTAAAGAGTCATCATGACAACCAAGTAATGAAACGAATCATCTAAGTGATTCTTATCTCCCAGGAGAGCCATAAATAAGAGAGGAAATTAATAAAGCAAGAGATCATATCCCAATCCAACAAATCCAATCAAATTTATCTTATCTTATCCTAGCATAATCATTTGCTTTATTTCTATATTAAGAGTAGTTGTAGTCTTTAGCTATAATCAAAGTCTACGCTTCTACACTAGACTATATCAGTTCTTAATACAAACAATTATTCATTTGCAAAAGGCTTCTTATAGTTGCACCTCGACCGACCGTAAGTAATTTCTTTTTATTAATCATTATCAGGTAGTAAAAAGTCATTTTGCATGAAAGTCAAATTGCAACCCACCTTCGGAGGAAGAACCCCACCCTTTGATAATGTCATGCCCTGAAATTAGGGTACTCGAGTAGGGCTACTCAATACCCGAATTTCAAGTACGTGAGCTATATTCATAAATTATTATTATTACACGCATGGACATTTAATCTCATATAATTAGGCAGATTCAAATTAAAAAGGTAATAACCACTAATTCCAACATTAACTAATGAAAACATTGTTCAATACCATCTACGACTTAACCTCTACTCAATCAAAATTACTTAACTTATTGCATCAATATTTAAAATTCAAACAAAATCTAATAAGAAAAGCAAACTAATAATAAAGGCCCACATGCTCAAAATAATCCAACTCTGTATCTGCATTTTTTAAAAAATTAGTATGAATATAAGATCGTATCCTACACAAACTTGAAGTTTATAGATTTAAACTTATTTCATTAGTAAAAAAGATAATTTGAAATAAAGTTATATAACATAGCCAATGATGTAATCAAATGCTTAAATTGTAGTGATGATATGCATGCGATATTATCCATGAATTTACATAATTAACAAAATAAATAATCATCATTAAGTACAACATCGTAACCAGTGCATGGCCATATTGAATTAGCGCCCATGCACGGGTTCCTTGTGATGAGATTCACATTCATATGTTAATTGGTTAGACTATTGCTCCAATTGTACTTTTGACATATGTCCACGCACACGATTGTACTCATACAACATATACAAAGGAAACTCTGAAGGATCCAACAGGTTATAGGATCTTTCACCCAAGTGTCATGATTGCCCTACTTGCTAGCTTTAGGATCTTTCACCCAGAGGACACGTTCACCCTACTTGTTAATACTAGTTTTTTTTCTTTTTTTCTTTACATAAATTAAATAATAAGACTATATAATATGAACGTTAAAAAAAATTGTACAATAAATACATATATAGCAAAGTAACATATTTTAAACAAAAATACAATGAATTCATGATTTAAGAAACAATATTACTGAATTTAATAATATTAGGATTTAACTTCTACAATCGTCTGGAAAACCAAGCCATTAACTGTAACTAGAGCTGGGCACAGACCGACCCGATCCGAACCGAACCGAAGGCCTGGATCGGTGCAATTCGAGTTGGATCAGTCAAATCTGACTGTTCATTGGATTGAGTTCGGATCGTGGTCAATCTGGACCGATCCGAACCGAATGGATGCGATCTGATCTGATCCGATCCGATCCGGATATATTATTAAGTATATATATTTTTAAAATATTTTTATTATTTTTACCCTAAGTATATATATAATTTTTATTTTTACTTTTACTTTTTACCCTACCCGTAGCACCAGCACCCAAACGCCCGAACCCTAAATCCCCAAAATCCCCTTGCTACCCGAACGAGCAGGCAGCCCGGCCACTCCACTCCCGGTCCCAATCCGGCATTCCAGCCACTCCACTACCGATCCCGATCCCGATCCGGCCACTCTTCACTCAGCAGACCTGAACGAGCAGTCGTTCATCACTCCATTCATCGGGTAGGTACCCTGTCTCGCTGGTTTTTCATTTTTATTTATATGGTTTTTAATAAATAAATATTTTTGAGTGGTGGTGGCCCACCCTGTCTCACTAGTGGTCTGCCCGCCCTGGCTCGTCGACCGGTCGTGGACTCGTGGCTCGTCGCTGTTGTTGGTCTCGTCCGCCCACACCACCCTGCATCAACCCGCCCTGGCTCGCTGATGGGTCCACTAGCTCGCCGGTGGTCCCGTCCGCCCGCCCTAGCTCGTTGATGGGTCCACTAGCTCACTGGTGGTCCCGTCCATGCGGTCCCTGGCTCGCGACGGGCCTATGGATTTTCTAAAACATCACCAAGGTGGGCCATAGGACTATTGGAATTGGATGAGATTAAATGGTATGGAATTGTATTAGATGGGATTAAATAGTATGGAATTGGTATTAGATGGTATGGAATTGTATTAGATGGGATTAAATGGTATGGAATTGATTAAATGGTATGGAAATGTATTAGATGGAATTAAGTGGTATGGAATTGGTATTAGATGGTATAAATTTGTATTAGATGGGATCAAATGGTATGGAATTGTATTAGATGGGATTAAATGGTATGCAATTGTATTAGATGGGATTAAATGGTGTGGAATTGTAGGTTCGGCACCCTACCCTAACCCAAAGCCCTACCGTAATCCTACACCTTAACCTTACCCCTAATCCCTAACCCTAACCCTAACCCTTAACCCCTAACCTAAACCCTAAACCTGATACTTAAACCCTAACCCTAACCCTAACCCTAACCCTTAACCCCTAATCCTATGTAACGCCCCATACTTTCAATACTGAGGAGTTGCCACGAAGACGTAGATTAGTGCCAACACAAACCTAACTTACATCTATAAATTCGGCTCTTGATCTATAAGATCCACTGATCATTGATTTCACAACATCCTGCATAGTGATCCGCTACGGGAACGCACTAACCAAACAATCTAGGTACTGGGTCGAGCATTTTGGTTCATCAGGATAGTTCTTAGGACTACTAGATCATTGATAAACAATTTTGAGACAAACCAAACCATCCAATCGATTTATTCTCCAGATGGACCTCTGCATTAAAGAAGAAATCTATTTTCAAGATTTTCATTTCCTGGTTAGACTAATCTTAACATTCATCTTAGGTTTAGAAGTCCGAACCACTAGATCCATCATTCATTAGGTCTACAGCGCTTCCGATGTGGCCCATCTAACACTTGATTTTCCCTAAGTCAACTAGCAGGCTAAGAAATCAACTTTTAGGCCACAATTAGGCAGTCCCCTAAGCCGTCGAAACCATTTTATGTGAGTCATGCATGGAAGGCCTTGACCACAAATCATCTTAAAGATGAGACCAAATTCGCCAAATCCATTGATCTAACACGACCTTCATTCATAAAACAAGCCGCCCATCCAAGTGGCCTTCAAATAATCCATCACCACTTCAAAGGCACCTATTTTAGGATTTCAATCCCCTGGGTAGACAAACCTAATAGTCCATTTTCAATGTCAGGCCTTGTATCATCAGATTCACCATCCGTCAGGCCACGGGGCTAAGGACCTATGATATGGGCTAATTACATCCTAAGCAAGAAAGTAAACCATCATACTTCCTCTAAACTAGGTGGGAAGCCCCAAAGATCACTGATGATCAAATCTAGATGAGATCTGACTGTTGAATGGTCGGATATCACCATAGGGAATGCAAATCGTTAATTAAGGCCCACCTAGGACTTAGATATACCTGATCCTTAGTCAGGGGACCCATTTAGACCCATAGAGCACCATGAATGGAATGGATTTCTCAAAAACACCACTGTGGACCCCACTCTAGTTGTGCATGAGCACAAGATCATGTGTACCAGAGGTGCACTGGACTAAAAAAGACACGGTCAAACGAATTTGACCGTGTTTTCCCGCAATGGGAAGCACCCCCTGTTTCACAGCAACGGACGAGGGACGCCCGTTTCTTTGATCAATGGCCCACATACACTGGCCGTTGGGACGATCCAAACCGTCAATTTGACTCGGGCGGTGGGCTCGACCAAAACCAAGTAATTCCCACATGTTGGGACATCCACGCGAGCACACGAACGTCGGCGCAAACAGGACTTGAAAACACATTGTTTCCAGAAACGGAAACTGTCTTCCGTGCAACCTGTCAGCAATCCGTGTGAGCAAGCAGGAGCTCATCTAGACCGTCCCAAATAGAGTGATCTGGACTGTCCAAGCTAGTTCTTCTTTTGAGAAAAAGAATGAAATAGAAAGAGAGAACGGCCGCAGGTCTCTCCTTCCTAACCCATTGAAGAAACGCAACTGGAGCTTCGATTCGAAGCTTTCCCAAGCTCCCATGGACCTATCCGCCCCACCCAAAAGCCTCGGTTTGGAGGGAGACTCAACCAATGGCAACCTGCCATTATCGGTAGCTCGCCTGCCCTGTTTTTCTCTCGCTGCCGCTGCACCTCGACCCGGGCTGAGCGTCTGTCCGGTCGCTGCTGGGAGTAGCAGAGAAATGGGAGAAAAGCAGAGAAGAAGAGGGAAAGAGAGAGAATGGAGAAGTCAGGGAGAGAGAGAGAGAACAGGTGAGGAATGAAGGGGAGAACCGAGAGCTTGATTTGGGCTAGGTCGCTGACCAGTGTACCAGGCCGAACTCGGTCCGAGTCCGTGAGTCCCTGGGCCATTTCGAGTTGGGATGGGTCTGTCTAAACTCATTGCTGGACACCCCAGCAGGTAAGAAAAGAAGAAAAAAAAAACAAGAAGAAAGAGAGAGAGGAAGGGTAGGCGTGGATGCGGCGGCTTGGGCCGAGGTGCTCGCTGCCGAGTTTCGAGTCAGGCTCAGTTCGGCTGGGTCCATTGTTGGACACCTTCCAACGGAAATGGTAGGAAAGAAATGAGGAAGAAAGTGAGAAAAGAAAAGGAGAAGGAAGGAAAGAGAAGAAACAGAGGGAGAGTGAGGGGTGCATGTTGCACCAACTCAAACCGAGCTGAGTTCGACTCACTAATGGGTTTGAGCTTGAGTTCAGGTCGAGCCAACTGGGTTGAGTTGGCTTGGATCTGCTCCAGGCCTCACTAGAGTCCTAACAAATGAAGGGGGTAGGGAAGAGTAGAGAAGAAAGAAAGAGAGATGGAAAAAGAGCGAGAAGATGGGTGCTTAGCCGAGTCAACTCGACTCGAACTGAGTCAACCTAGGTGAGTCCACCTTCTCCTTCCCTATTGAATTTATTTCGATTATAGATACCATTGCTAGGGCTGAAAGTCGGGCGGGTTAGGTCGGGTTGGTGCTCAACCCTAACCCAACCCAAGGTTCCTATACCTCAAACCTAACCCAACCCAGCCCAATCTCGGGTTGGGAATTCTCAACCCAAGCCCAACCCAAGAAGGCTCGGTCGGGTTGATCGGGTTGGTCGGGTATATACGTGCTAATATTTTCATTATTACATTAGTTTATTATATTTTAATATAGGACTTATTTTTTGTATTTATAATTTTATTAATTATATATGTGATTATTCATTATAAAGAACTTCGTTTTTTCTTTAAAAAAACAAGCTAAAATATAAGGTAACTACTCCTTTAAAAGTCATGTAGCATAGCGCGAAGTCTATTTGGGAGAGAGAAATCTAGCATATCTTGTTAGCTTGAGTCCTTGGAAATGACGTGGACAAATAAGACTGGACATCACTAGTGTGCACAAACGATCCACACTCAATTATAATTTATAAGTAACTTATATATTGATCAGGTTCGGGTTGGGTCGGGCAACCCGAGACCTCAACCCGAGCCCAACCCAAGTTTTATCGGGTTAGTGTTTGTATAGCCCAAGCTTAAGATCAGACCCAAAATATCATGCCCGAGCCCAACCCAATGTCGGGTCGGTCACGGGTCGGTCGGGTTGAACCCGCCCAACTTTCAGCCCTAACCATTGCTACCATTACTAACATCATTAGATTTGTTAATATTATATATGGCCATTAGTAAATAATCTATTACATACAAAAATTATCATTTTTAAATATTAGAGTTTTATCCTTAAGTACTATCGTTGATTATTAAAGCATACTATCTATTTCATTACAATAACCACTAGGGCCTCATTAGCTAATACTAAGTATATTGCTAATATTAATGGCCGTTTTGAAATTATTAGTATTATTAGCATTACGATCGACAATACATCATTAGTCATTATTGGATCTCTATTTTAAATTAGTAACGTTATTAATAATATTATTACATCCATTAGTAATTGAATTTAAAAATCTAAACCTAAATAGCGTGTGAAATTTGGATTTAATTGTAAAAACTCATAATTCATGGTAGACCATAATATTTATTACCAAGACTCGATTCATTACGGATAGTTAGGGCTATTGTCATTAGAAAATATTTGATATTTTCCTTATGGGATTAGTATGATACTCGTTAATATAATTGTTAGTATTAGTCTCTATTATATTATCATTAGTAAATATTCTATTGTTATTACTTGTATTATTTAAGAAATTATAGTCATTATGAGCATATTAGATAATATCGGTACATTTAAATATAAACTTATGAACCATCGTTACTAATATTGATGGATTAATACTCCTACTATGAATATTATTGACCCATTGTACAATAATAATAATAATAATAATGATATTAATAATAATAACTTAGGATTCAAATTCTAAAATCTAAGTATGGGGCTAGACGTTAGGTTAAAACCCTAAACCCTAAGTAATCTAAACCCTATATCAATACCTTGAACGTAAATAGTAAGTTAAGTTTGGATATAATGGTACGATTTCATAACTTATAATAGGATCCAAGTCTAACGGCGTGCGCACTTCCTAATAACTTTAGAAGGCGATCTGATCTATAAGGTGATGATTCTTCCCCTTGAGCTTTCCATTTTCCCATTAGCTTAAGTTATAGTCTTTATTTTTAATTTCTAAATGATATCTCCATTTCATAGTCACATGTGTTAATTGTTGGTGTTGAATTGCTACATTACATGCTTAATGTTTATCCTACATATTTATTCATGCTTGTGGATTATTTGTGGATTGCTTGTGGAACTTATACTGGTACATCAGTGGAAAAGCCCCACCTATAAATGTACACCCATACTTGGGATGTAACCCAACTGCTTGCGATCGTAATGGACCTTCCGCTTATTGGTTATTGAATGGTGGTTTAAATTGACCATTGATGTGGGCCTACCATCCAGGGTTGTTGTGTCTAATGGTTTTCAAGGATGGTCTTTTATCGCATGGTTTTGATACTTGCCCTATGTGGCTTGTTTTGATATCGCCCTATGTGGCTTTGTTTGGTATTTACCCTATATGGGTTCGATGTTTTATATCGTGCAACCGTGCGATGGTAAGCCCCATATACTGTAATATGATTGGCCACTAGTCGACGGGTTTCCATTAAACATCCTAAGATGGTAGCCTCATGAGCCAGGGATGGTGGTATGGGACCTATGCCCAAGCTGTTGGCCTACGCCGGCAACTAGCCTCCGTAGTGACCTTTGAGCTTATTTAAATTGGCTTATTATAACTGGACAAATAATGATTTGGCTAATTATGCATACATGGCACAGACCAGCATCTATCGCTAACGTACGTGATGTACGATAGGTAGTCGTTACGCCGCACTTAGTATGCTTTCGCTGACGACTAGCCTCTGTCCGACTGGATGTTTTTCCAAGTTCGATGATTGCATTCCGCACAGTTGACCCCGGGGCGTTGATTGCGTATTTGCATAGGTGACGAGCCCAAATTCCGCACGGATGAGCATCCCCAGGGCGTGACTGCATTCATGCATCCATGCATCTAATAAGACCTGCATCATGTATTATTTTGTATGCTTTGTTTTATAACTATGCTTACCTAATGCGGCGGTGTGTAATCCTGAGGGGAATTCACACTGAGTTGGTCATTCATCCATCAAATATACAATCGTACAGGTAGCACGGGTGGCCCAGATGATGTTCACATTCATATTGGTGAGGAGCATGTTGTGGTTGACAAGGGTGTATGATTGTATTTGCTAAGGGCTACTATAAGATTTCACAGATCAAGATTGTTGCAATTTACCTTGTTTCATATGTAATGTTATTTCATTTTGTATTGTAAGAATGGGGACATTGGTTTGTATAAGTCATTATGGGCAGCTTCTTGTATATTTAAATGATAATGCAACTTTTCTTTATGTCTGATTTGTCCATACTACGCTCATCTGCTTACTCTGACGATATATATATATATATGTGTGTGTGTGTGTGTGTGTGTGTGTGTGTGTGTGTGTGTGTATGTGAACTTTGACTCTTTTCAAGTTAACACTCGAGTTTTTGGGAAACGGGTCATATACTCGGGTCCTAAAAAGTCGGGGCGTTACATCCTGAACCTAAATTCTAACCCAAACCCAAACCTAAACCCTAAAGTTAAACCATAATTTTAATACCCCAGGCAGTCAATCAATTACATTGTCGATGATCCTTGAAGATGAAGGATCAGGTCTTGAACCAGAAGATGTGCCCGTTGATACTAGTACCACACAATCACATATTACGGGAAAAGCAAAAAAGAGATTGGGAGTGTGGGATGATTTTGAAGAAGTAACCCTGGAGAACGGCACCGTGAAGATATAATGCAAGTACTGCAAAACTCAGTATGCTAAGTAATCAGATAGTTCGACCACAACTCTGAAGAAACATATTTCGAAGTGTTATAAAAAAAGTGAAAACTCTGGCAGGGCAACAAATGTCATGCCCCAAACTCAGAAAACGGGCTCACAGAATTTCCGATTGACGAATCCGGTGCTGACAGCCTCCGTAGTACTCCATTCTAAACTCCCAGTGCCCATACGCCAGGTTCCGATCCTAGGATCCTACAAGGAGAATTTTCAGTGTAATTTTTTTAAAAAAAAATAAAAATAAAGGAGCATAACCACAAGTGTACCCAAATCACAAAGGCAACATCATCATCACATATCCACTAATATAAAAAACTTGAGTACAATACATAAAGGGGAAATACAAGATAAGTGTCAAAAGCTCCAGAAACTCTGCTGCACGCTCCTGCCTCAGCTCGACTGTGTCCTATCATCACCTGCACGCATCTATCGTGCATAAGCTTATAGAAAGCTTAGAGGGTGGTGTACGTGTGTGCACAAGATAAGTGCCAATCACACAAATATAAGCGTAAGCGGAATACTGGCAAGGCTATAAGTCATTCAACGTCAGAGTATGTAATGTAGATCGGTTATGCAATGTGGAGTCATAATAAGCCAAATATCATATACCGAGGATGCAATACAGTATGCAATTCTGAAGAGTCACGAATACCATCAGCCTCATTTAGGCCATATAAATGCAGAAACATAGTAACTCAAATGTCGAATTTCATGGATGTAATGCAATATGCGATGCGAATGAAATGACCAAGCTGGAGTATGAAGTCGGGATGATAGTACGTAGTATCGCAGGGTATGGGGTCCATCACAAGGGACTTCTATCCAAACCAATCTCATACTTAAATTTGGATAGACAAACTCAATGTGGTAAACTCCTGATCTTAAGTTGGTCGCGCACCCCAACCGAAATCCTAACCATTACGAAGGTACACATAACAAATTAGTTACGCACCACTAGCCCGAGTGGATAGTACATGAATGAATGAATGAGTCAAATGATGAATATGCAACTCCACAACTCAATAAGTCCTCATATCAGTACCGTACATCTCTGGGATCATCACCGGGGTCTAGTACACTCTACGCTAGCTTACCATCCCATCAAGCGCACAACTGGGTAAGTGGAAGAGACCTCACTATCCGCCAACCAATATCGGCCCGGCTCGTCGATAGCGGACCCATTTATGAGCTGGTCGGACTCAGCCTAACATTGCCTACTCCCTCAAGCGGGTAAGCCACACCCCCTCCCAGCCGACCATGATACAGTGGGAGACGCGGCGTACTGGTATACGGCCCTCATGCGCTCATATATATCCACTCGGTTTAGACGTTGGGGCGTCCCCTGGCCTCAGGGGTTTAGGGATTTTCACCCAAGGACATCTATGGGGTCCGTATGCTAAAACCAAACATTTTTGGTGTCTCATCTGGCCATCCACGACATGCCTGTAGAGGCCACAGCCCTGATGTCGTTCGGGCGTACGGTAGTCATATCACAAAATGCGAGATACATGAGTCATACCATCCAGTCATGCATCAAACCTGCGCGTACTGCGCGCTCATATGGGGCAACTCCGTCTCTTAGGGAGTCCCACAAACAATCAGCCCAATGACACATGTTATGCTCAATCACTCCTCATAACAAGCATGTGGATGATGCGTATGGGCATGTATCATGAAGTATACCAAGTATGATTATAATCACATACATCATAATGGGCCGGTATAAGACGGTCATAGCCCGTATAAGTGAATGGGTGATGTACAATAATTACCTACACATGGTGGGTCTCACAATACAAGGGACCTCACGCATATAATGGTCCTCACACATATGATGGGCCTCTTACATCACAATTGGGCCTCATACAATCATAATGAGCCTTATACAATCACAATGAGCCTCATTCAATCACAACGGGCCTCGTATCATCACAATAGATCTCATACTATCATAATGAGTCTCATACAATCACAGGACCTCATATAATTACAATGGATCTCATACTATCATAATGGGCCCCATACAATCACAACGGACCCCACATGGTCACAATGGGCCTCATATAACAATTAACCTTGCAATGACCTTATACAGTCATAATGTTATACTAACGCATACTCAGTGCGTATACTAACATAGTCATAATCAATAATCGGCCTATATATGAAGGGGTCTATAAAAGGACAGCAGATCTAATCCATAACATAAGGATCGGTCCTCAACAATAAATATACCAAATCTAATACCACAAATTCTTCTACCTATTGCCAGAGGTGATGATGCATCCTCCTCATATCAATGATGGGTCTATATGGCCTACTCATGGGCCTAAGAGTGGGCTTCCAGATTTAGGTGTTTCTAATAGCATCAATGGGGACCCAAAGAATTGGGATAGCCTAATAAGGCGAGATGGATCATACTAATAATAATAGGGGCTCATCAATTTGGGTTAGCCCACTAAGAAAATGAGAATGGGTCTAATACAATCACAATGAGCCTCATACCATCTCAATGGCTTGTATCATGATGTTATACTAGCACGTACTCATAGTTGGCATCAATAATTGGCCTATACACAAGGCAGGGTCCATAGATGGAGAGCAAACCTATAACATGAGGGTCAATCCTCAACTGTGGACATACCAAATCTGATAGCACGGATCCTTCCGTCTACGGTGATAATGAACTCTCCCCATATCAAGGTTGGGCCTAGGTGGCCTACCTATGGTCCTAAGGATTCGGAACGGGCTTCCTTCACCATACTATCATTTGGCCCGCTAGGTGCCCTAGGGGGCTCAAATAAGTCCTAGATAGACTCCAAGAATAAAAACAACCTTATTGGCAACCAATGGGGGCCCAACATCTTGGGTTAGCCCAAAACGAGTAGATGAATCATGCAAAATACCAATGGGGCCCAAGGATTAAGGTCAACCCACTTAGAGAAGGATGAGAATGGGCCTAACAAGGGCTTAAGGGAAGGTCATAATGTGGACATTTAACCATCATTTCCCATCAATGTGGACATTTAACCAACATTTCTCCCAAGGAGTGGCCCACATAGAGCCTGACATATAGTGGGCCCATGGCTTCACACAAGGGCCTTATACACAACATAATGGGCCTCAGACAGAGGGCCTAATATACATCACGATGGCCTCACTCATGGGCCATATATGCATCACATTGGGCATGATATATGGGCCTCAAATACATCACAATGGGCCTCGCCAAATGGGCCACAAATACCTAATCAAGTGGCCCGCATCACATGGGCCTCATATATATCAAATGGGCCTACCATCCTAGCTAGACTATCTACACCATTCATCTATTTTTAGATATCATTTTAGAGCATTACCCAAAAAAATGGATCATATCGAAAGATCATCTGGACCATACCACAAATAGCAGTGGAGATAATGATTTTTACCGTTAACAATTCACTGGGCCCACCTTAACGTTTATTTTCCATCCAATCTGTTCATAAGGTCACAAAGACCTAAATTAAGAGGAAAAATAGACTTCATATTGATCCAGAATTTCTGTGACCCCAAACGAGTTTCAATGGTAGATGTTCAATCCTCCACTGATTATTGCAATGTGGTCCACCTGATAGACAGATCTGCCTTATTTTTCTTTTCAACCGTTAAGACGAGCTCGCGAAGTGGATGGACGGTTTGGATCTAACGCATACCACATGAGCAGACCCACAGAACTGCTGCCCTAATACAGTAGTTATTGTTGTTGGCCCACCATATGGACGGTTTAGATGTAACACATACATCATGCGGGACCCACAAAACTTGCTGACGTGAAGACAGCAGCTGTGCGGTGGGGTCCCCACCGTTCAGATGGACGATTGGGATATAACACAAACCTCATGATCAGACCCCAACTTGCTGACGTCAATACATCAGCTAAGATGCTAGTGGGGTCCACATAGATGGACGGTCTAGATTTATAACATACCTCAGATCAGACCCACAAAGCTTGCTAACGTGAAACAGTAGCTATATAGCTTATGGATCCCACTGTCCACGGGGCTGGACAATGTAGGTGAGGCACATGCATCAACGGGTCCCACGGATGGATGGTATGCAGATACAACACATACATCTGGTGGGGTCCACGTGCACGTGTTGGACACAGCACACATCAGGTGGGGTCCATAAACAGACGGTGCAAATAAAACATTTACATCACGATGTTTCCACCGTCTAGACCAGTGGACGGTGGAGATAAAACACATATATCATGGTGCATCCCATCGTCCATACAGTTGGATGGTGAGGATAGAACCCATATATTAGGGTGGGTCCCACCGTCTAGATGTTGGACAGTGAGGGTATTCAACACATGCATCTCAGTGGTCCCACATGTGGGATCCACGGCTGTTAGGCGGCGTAGATAGAACACTTACCTCACGGTGGATCGCACCGTCCTTGCTGGACGGTGTGGATGCTACACATGTGGAGTGGATCCCACTGTCCTAGCTGGACGGTGGTGGATGCCACACATTCATTAAGGTGGTGCTACGTGGGTGGACCACCATAGTTGGATCAAGCTGATATCTGCTTTTCCTTCAAACGAGCGGCCAGCAGGTGGACGGTCCTGCTACTGCTGCTGAGGTGCAACCCACTAGATGGTTGAATCTAGACCGTCGGGTCTGGACGACTAGGATATAGAACACATACATCAAGGTGTGGTCCACAAATTTTTATTTTTTTTATTTTTGGGGGGGGGGGGGGGGTGGGGGGTCCACATGGCTGGAAATCCAGCCTATATTAGTGTATTCCCCACCATCCAAGCGTGTCCAAAAATGGGCAGCAAGATGGCCCTGGACAGTGGCAGCAGGGGGTCCACATGGCTGGAAATCCAGCCTATATTAGTGTATTCCCCACCATCCAAGCGTGTCCAAAAATGGGCAGCAAGATGGCCCTAGACAGTGGCAGCAAGGTTGTCCCACTTACAGACAGCGTGGATATCACATACACATCGATGGTGAGCCATTAAATGTAACGCCCCATATTTTCCTTGGGCGTTTTCATATTTAGACTGATGTCATGGTGGGAGTAGGACCCATGGAATCAGACAGATGGAGTGGATTTCACGAACAATTACTGTGGACCCCACTTTTAAATGGTGTGTGTGCACAAATTGCATGGACACGCGGTGCACCATATCTCTAGCCCATTCAAATCGGTTTTAACCGAAAGATTCCGAAAGGAATTCTCCGTCTTCCTTTCCAGTTTTCGTCATCGACAGACGTCGTCAATTTGTTTGAACTGTGGCCCACCACCTGTGGTCATTTTAATGATTTGAACCATCCATCATGCTCAGAGCCAAATTTTGACTAAAACCAATACTTCAAACACGTGAGTTCACTCGTGTGTACACTTAGATTTGAAACATTTTCTTTGTATGAGATTAGTTTTGACAACAAATAGGATTTGATCAAATTGTGATTAGTGTGGCCCACTTTCGACTAATCCAAACCGTTCATCGTATGGACAAAACAATTCTATATAAAACCATGATGTCCCCACATGTTGATGGCCACACATATGGGTACAATATCGAGCGCATGATCAGTTATTTGAGCGAAAAAATTCCAAAACAGAAATAAGTTTCGGTTTGCCTTACTGGCAATTCGCGTGCTTCCATCCCTATCCATCCTAACCATCCATTAAGTCAAATCTCAGCCGTTCTTACACTCACATGGATTTTGCTGAGGAATATAAATACATTGTAATGTTAGGGTTTCCGTCTTTTTGGCGTTTGTATAGCAAAATCGGTCATCTTCTTCCAAGTTCAAAACCACTAACCCAAACTCATCAAACCTTCAAAATCTACCATCCACAAGCTCCCTAGAGCTCATCTAGACCATTCAACATCACCGGATCGATAGAAAAAGCCATCGCACGAGATCTGCCATTGAAGCTCGGTTGTCTTCCTCGCTAGAAAAGAGCCATCGCCCAGACCTGTCTTGCTCGATTTCAAATCTGGTATGTCCATTTGGTAAGCTATCAGAGGAACACTTGTTCATCATAGTATTTTAGAAATCATGATATTCTATCAGATCTTTAAATCAGATCATTCCAGTGGATTACAAGTCATTTGCGCAACTGAGTCAACTCAGTTCTAGTCGAATCATGTTGTGTTGATTCCAACATAGCTGCAAGAAAGAGAAGAGTAGTAGTGAAGGGATACAGAAGTCGGCGAGTTTGTAGTATAACTGAGTTCAACCCCGAGGTGTAGATCTAGTTGTGTCAGTCGACTCGAATTACATTGAGTCGGAACTGGAGTTGGGAGTGTGTTAGAGATGAACTCAAAAACTCGCTGGTTGTTATTGAGTCGTCCAACTTATAGAGGGGTCCAGGGCCAGTCTAGCGTCGTTTCTAGTCGTAGCTTTGAAGCGTGATAGAGGAGAGTTGTTGTTTCGCTCTCCTTTGCTACTGATCGAGTCATTCAGTGAATTGACTCACTATAGGTTGTTGTGGTGGGGCTTGTGTTGTGGATTGTTTTGTTGAGTTGGAGAGGTAGGAGAAAGAAAGAATAGAAGGAGAAGAGAAGATAGGAAGAAAAGGAAGAAGATGAAAGAGAAGAGAATAGCGTGTTGTTAAGTCGGGCTCAGGTTGAGCCGAGTCAACTCAGCAACTGCAGAGTCAAAACTCTTGGGTCAACTCGTTAGAGTTGTAAGCTATTGCCAAGACATCTGCTTATTGTTGAGGTCGGGTCTAGAAAGTGCGATTTCTTCTTGGTCAAGTTCGAGTTTCATAGCGAATTGTTTTTGAGTTGATGTTATGTGTTCGAGATCGAAACCACCGTTGAGTTAACTTAGTTAAACTCATTAAGTATAGTTGTGTGGATGATCTGATTTGGGTTAGTTTCAGTCAGCCTTTATTAGAGATTTCACTTTAGAGGTTTGGCTCAGTGGGAGGAGACATGGTTGTCACCAAGTCGAATTCGAACCTAGCTTGCAATGAATTGTAAATTTCTCAACACCTCAATTGGATTGTGGAATGTGACCAAGTTGGGTTAGAACCAATTCATTTGAGGTATGTACCCCTCAAATCTTCCATTGTTATTGTAATTAGAATTTAATTGAAGTTTGTTATCTCTAAAATCTTTATTTAATTGTAGGAATTTGTTTTCTCCAAATTCACTCTCAATCTCATTCAATCGAGTTCAAGTGATTCGTTTCATGAGGTGAAGATTCTCCCTTCATGCTTACTTTCATTATAATAGTTAATTTAATTCTCTTTTAAATTAATTACCTAAGCATGTTAATGACTAGTTTACATGTATGATCGAGTTATAAATGGTTGATCTTCATTTTTAAGATGACTCACCTTTATATGTGCACATTCCTTGATTTGTTTAGCATGTGCATGTGTAGACACTGAAAAATTGGCGTCCACGTTGTTTGGTAAAAAGTGTGTTGTGGTGGTGATGATGTTGGGGGTGATTATGCTGATTTGTGATTGTTGGAGTCCCCACTAGCCAATATTACTTAGAATCCCGCGGTCGGCTAGAACCCACGGAATACGTAAGGTTGGAGAAATCCGAAGATTCTCCTACCTTAAATTGACTCCTGGTCTACGATCTGGGATTCCAAGTAAGGGACCTCGGTTACAAAGAGGAAAGGTGTTAGGCACCCTCTCTGCCCGTACAAATGTACGGTCTCAACTTAGTGTGGTAAAATAATCTCAAGGGATGATGATGATGATGCTACGGTCATGATGGGACTAGTCACACGTGGATTTCTGATGTAGCAAGATCCGAGATTTCGGCAGGCTACAGAGCATACGTCCGACAATGTGTCTAGAGGGCAGATATGATGATGCTTATGCAAAGAGATAAGAAAAGTGGACTAGATCACTAGGAATTTCTGATGTGATAGGATCCGATGTACGGCAAGTCACAGAGCATACGTCCGCTAGAGATCTAGAGAAGCAGGAGGATTGAGAAGAGAGTAGATGTCATGATGAATGCTTGTAGGGTGATGGATCTTTGGCTTGATTCTTGAGTAGGCTAAGACATAGACTGAACCATGATTAAACTGGGTTAGGCTTATGGGTTGGAAGAGTTGAGAGGAGGGCTAGGGGGTGGCTGGAAAAATCAGAACTTTGAGGGTTTGGGAGCTCCTTCCCTTTTCCTCACTCTCTTCCTCACTCACTCTTTCTTTCTCTCTCTCTCTCTCTTCCTTGGTTTGGTGTTGTGAAAATGAGGGAGGAGAGGGCTATTTATAGCCTTCTCCAATGGCATTGTGGTAATTTTAAGCTTTGGGAGGGGTAAATGCTGATGTAGCAATAGGTGATTGATTGGAGAGAGAGAGACGCCACATGGCGTGCTCTCATTGGCTAATGGGAGCGGTAAAATGGTAAATAATGAGGATGAGGAGGGTAAATATATGAGAGAGTTGACTTGGATGTTGGGACAGCTGTCCATGCTCAGGCCGCACGCGGCGGTACTCCGAGTACCGCCGGCGGTAGTCCGACTACCGCCCGGACCTGGCTGAGTCCGAAACTCGTGTGACTGGCTCCGCGCACATTTTTGGGAGGAAGCGGTAGTTTGACTACCGCCGGCGGTAGTCAAACTACCGCTTCGGTACAGTTTCCCTCGAAATTTAGCCCGTGAGTCCTTTTTTTGGGTCCTTAGAGTGCAACAAAGTCCGTTTTGGACATTCGGCTCAAATGGCTCGATATTGGCTCATTGTTACCGTACCAAATTCGAGAAATGGATAATGGATCGTTTTTGGACCTGGTCTGGATTGAATGATGACTCATAATGGCTCAAGTTAGGATTAGGGTTGGGTTTAGGATATGATCATGGTTCTCGATTGTCTTAACAAAAATCAAGATATTAGCCTGGGTGGGGTGTCTACGGATGCCCCTCTTTGACCGAGGTTGCGAGCAACCGAAGGTCAAGCAAGTGGACACCCCACCCCTTCTGGTCAGAATGAAGGGTAGCGATTCAAATCTATTACTTACCATTGTATCATTGTCAGTTGACTGTTTGGAAAAAGATGACTTGCACATATCACGAGGGTTGAGGAAAACGTTGTGATTGTCTCCTGCGCATTCGTCGCGGCTTTACGGATCACCAATCACAACCTCTTTACATCGGATTGTTTACAGCATTGGAGGGTAAGTCTGAAAAGTAAGGGCCTCTGCGCATTTGTAGCGGCTTTACGAGGATTCCCGTACTGTTAGGTCTGTCGTTCCTTTGCTATGTAATCACCCTGGGAATGTTCGTTCCATTTGAACGTCAAAGTGGTTAGCTGCCCTGCGCGTTGGTGCGGCCTTACAGGGAACTCACTACGCTGACTTGGACTCGATCAAATTTTGGCGAACGTTCCGGGCTAGGTATGTGCAGGTAATCTGTTTGCCATGCAATCTACTGAGTCTGACACTTTGGTTACAATGGATTGTCTTCACTTCGAGTTTGATTATTCTTTCCAGAGACAGATCCACTCATCTTACTAGCATTTGTACGACTGCCCAGTTATAGAGATCTGGCCAATCGTACAGATCATGTACGAACTCGATCGTCCTTCGGGGAAACCGGAAGAGATCGGGTCTTATTTAACTGTTTGCACTGACCGCAACTGGAGAATATGGAAGATTCCTCAGTGTACTGCGCGACGCGTGCGTTTTTTTGAAAACTATCTCTTTGGAGCTAGGCTCCTTGAGGATTTTATTTAAACTATTTTTAGCTTTTTTGAAAATATCCATTCGATTTCGCGGGTGGGCGTCGTCGTTCGGTTTTTATTTTTGCAAGTTAAGTAAACAGTCGCGTTGCCTCCACTAATGAGTTGGCAGGGCTAACGGTTTTTTATTTGAAAGTCAGATGGCCTCCACTAATAAATTAATGGGGCTAACGTTTTTTTAGAAGAAGCAAACCTTTTGGGCCTATACTTACTGGGGATTTATTTTAGAGTTACTTGGTATTTTTTATTTTATTTTATTTTATTTTATTTTATTTTTTTGAAGATTTTGAGATTTTTGGAAAATTCGGAGGTTTTGCGGAATTTTTGAAAACTTTTGGGAAATTTTGGGATTTTTGGGAATTTTTTGGAGACTTTGAAAATTATTTATTTATTTATTTTTATTTTTTTATTTTTTTTGGGATTTTTTTGATTTTTTTTGTTGAAAATTTTTGGGAGTCTTGGAACAAAGGTCTATTTTCAAATTTTCTAGGGTCCCTTCCAAGGGTTTAGAAACACTGAAAATCTATTTTAGAAATTTTCGGAACCTTTTTTGAAATTTAGAAGAACTGAGGTTTATTTTAAGAATTTTCTGGGACATTTTGGGGGCTTTAGGGAATCAGAGGTTTATTCTTGAAATTTTTTGAAGACCCTTTTTGAGCTTTAGAAGAAACAGAAGTCCATTTTAAGAATTTTTTTGACTTTATCCACCGGTCCAAAGGGAGGACCGGTCACTGGAGGTGAGCATGGGGGACAGCACGCTGCCCCATGTCAGAATGTCGGCGGCGGCAGTCGGACTGCCGCCAGCGGTAGTCCGGTTACCGCCGGTCCGTCAAATGAACCGTTGGTCCGTTCCTGTTTGCTGGTCCGTTCGGTGCAACCCCTCTCCCATTTAGTCCGTTCGTTCGAACGTCCAGGGATGCATTTGTGGTCCCTGGAGCTCATTTTAGTGATTCTCCACCTTGTATTTTTTGATTTCAGGTATTCTCGGCCGTTGGATTCTCCTCGGGTTTTTGGTGGGTCAACTTCTTAAGGAGATCTTGCACTTTCTTTTTGGGAGGGCTACGATCAGGACCATTGATCCGTTTTGATGTAATCTAGACCACTGGATCTTGCAGGATTTTGCATTATATATTTTTATTATTTTTTTTATTATTTTATTTTTTCATTTTTGGGTCAAGTTGCTGGCTGATTATGTATATATTCTTTCTTTTTTTTCATTTTGCTAGAGTGGGGTGTGATAAGAAAGGGGCCCCACCCTTTTATTTGATCTAATCCCCCCTTTTTTGTTTTTGTTCTTTTTGTTCTTTTTTTTTTTGGGACGATCTGGACCGTCGGATGGATGGATGATGGTTGGGATCATTGGATGAATGATCTAGACCATTGGATGAAATGATATGTATGAGTGATCTGGATGATCTGGACCATGTATGATTGGATGGATGATCTGGGCCATTAAATGAACGGATGATTTGGACCATCGGATGGATGGATGATTGGTGTGGGTGATGGATGATCTGGACCATTGATCTGGATCATGTATGGACGGATGATTGGTGTGGGTGATGGATGACTGATCTGGATGAATGGTCTGGATGATGGATCTGGATCATGGGTGATCTGGCTGATGGATTATCTGGATCATTAATCTGGACTATGTATGGACAGATGGATGGATGATTGATCTGGATGAATGGTCTGGATGATGGATCTGGATCATGGGTGATCTGGCTGATGGATTATCTGGATCATTAATCTGGATTATGTATGGACAGATGGATGGATGATTGATCTGGATGAATGGTTTGGATGATGGATCTGGATCATGGGTGATCTGGCTGATGGATTATCTGGATCATTAATCTGGATTATGTATGGACAGATGGATGGATGATTTGAATGATCTGGACCATTGGATGAAATGATCTAGACCATGTATGAGTGATCTAGACCATGTATGGATGATCTAGACCATGTATGGATGGATGAATGATCTGGACTGTTGGATGGAATGATCTAGACCATGTATGAGTGATCTGGACCATGTATGGATGATCTAGACCATGTATGGATGGATGAATGATCTGGACCGTTGGATGGAATGATCTAGACCATGTATGAGTGATCTGGACCATGTATGGATGAATGAATGATCTGGACAGTTGGATGGAATGATCTAGACCATGTATGAGTGATCTGGACCATGTATGGATGATCTAGACCATGTATGGATGGATGGATGATCTGGACCATTGATTGAATGATCTGGACCATGTATGAGTAATCTGGACCATGTATGGATGATCTAGACCATGTATGGATGGATGGATGATCTGGACCGTTGGATGGAATGATCTAGACCATGTATGAGTGATCTGGACCATGTATGGATGATCTAGACCATGTATGGATGGATGGATGATCTGGACCATTGATTGAATGATCTGGACCATGTATGAGTGATATGGACCATGTATGGATGATCTAGACCATGTATGGATGGATGGATGATCTAGACCATTGATTGAATGATCTGGACCATGCATGGATTTGCTGAAATGCCCCTCCCCCCTTTCTTGTTTTGAAACGGGCCTTGACCTTTGAGCGGGCCTTTGATTTTGAAGTGGCAATGGCTTTGGGAAGGATTTAGGCCTTGGAATGGGTTGTTTTGGAAAATGGGCACTTGAAGGTGGGTTTGCGGACATGGGCTTCCAAGATGGGCCTTTTATCATGGACCCTCCCCCCCTTTTAAAAATAAAAAATAAAATTGGCCTTTTAAGACTGTCCTTGAAAGTGGGCTTTTGAGATGAATCTTTTGAAATATGGGCTTGACATGGAAACTTACCTGTAGATTTTGCCTGTGCAGCATGCCCCGTCGAGGTAGGAATAAGGTTGGTCCGTCTCATCATTCGACCCGACCCATGTTACGTGCCGCGGGAGGGTCGGCACCTTTCAGACGTAGCTCGAGAGGGCGGTGCGCCTGCGATTCTCAGAGGGTGTGGGGTTAGGACGCATTGGCCTGACTGTTTCATGATCCTCAGCCCTTGTTCTTTGAGGTTCTGGAGCGTACCCCTTTTGCACATCTGTTTCGGGTTCGTCTGAGTAAGACGAACATGTCGCTCCTATCTGCCTTGGCCGAGCGATGGCACCCTGAGACACATACATTCCAGCCGCCCTTTGGAGAGTGGGGGATCACCCCATATGACATATATATGCAGTTGGGTCTTAGATATGATGGTGGATCTGTGCCCTTTGAGGAGGATCTTCCAGTACCTACTGAGGATGACTGGATGGAGCTATTAGGGATGATTCCAGGTGCCACAGAATTTTCGGGTCACCGATTTAAACTTTTGTGGCTTTCTTCGAATTTTGCCAGACGCATCCCTGAGACTGAGGTTGCAGCTGTAATAAAAGCTCGGGCCATGATTTTATATACCATGGGAGCGATGATCTTCTGTCATGGGAATGAATTAGTAAGTTCTCGTCTGTTATCGTTCGTGGCGGACATCACCTTTCCTATGTCGTACAACTGGAATGCCGCCCTCCTGGCGCATTTATACGAAGGGCTGGACAAGGCCAGCCGCTGCATCAGCCGCTCCTTGACTGGTTTTTACCCAGTCATTGAGGTACTTTCTCGGGATCCTTTCTGTAATATTTTCCTTGAGGATATTCTGGTGTGTCTTCCCCTAATTTTGGTGTGGCGTAGGTTGCTTTTTGACCACTTTCCTCACCTGGCACCCACTCTGATCAATCATTCACCTCCATTCCCTCGCATGATGCTGTGGTACAAGGACAACCGCAGCCGTACGCGTTTGTTTTCTGATCTCGCTTAGAGGTCGAATATCGATGACCTTATTCCTAATGACGTGAGTGATTTGTCTCGCCCTATATTGCCCATATGTTTTTTCCTGCGTATTTTTCAATCTTTATCTTTTCTTCTTTTTTTTTGCAGTTTCATACTCGGCCGTATCTTCAGTCGAATGCAGCTCTTACTCCCGGAGCTCAGGAGGCTCTTTAGGCTTCTCGGGGACGCCGCATCCTGGAGGATCCGCGGGTGACAAAATGGTATCTGCGAGAGAGAATTTTTTGGCAGCTGACTGGCAGCCCTTTGGTCCCGCTTAATCCGCCATCTGGACCATCTGATTGAAGATCTGTGCCACAGAGAGAGCTGGCTGTTGCTTTGGAGGGCTACGAAGCTAGCGCCTTTGTCGATCCGGATAAAGAGTACAGCTCTTGGAGTGAGCAGTACAGCATGAGTCCGATTATTCAGCCTAGCTATGCTCCTGGTGGTGGCGCCCGCTTTGCTGGAGGAGGGATCTTGGGACCTCATTTTCATAGCAAAGATAGTGATACCTATTTTTCGGATGACGATTAGTTCATCAGCTGTATAATCTCCCTCATTTGATATGAAATTTCAGTTTGCTCATCAGTTGTTTTCTGCTCTCACAGTCACTTTTATCCAATCGTACACATAGGAGCACATTACTTATTCCTTACCCTCTGAAGTGGATCTGACCCGAATTATACTTGGAACTGGGCCGGGGCGGTAATCGGACTGCCGCCGGCGGTAATCGGACTGCCGCCGGCGGTAGTCGGACTACCGCCCATTGACATTTGCCCCGTTCTACCTGCTCTGTCAGGTGCTGCAGTGATTCAGTAATGACAGCTCTGTTTCTGAAACGGTACTTCGAGTACCGCTAGCGGTAATCCGATTACCGCCCCCGTCCATCTTTTCTTCCAGCGAGTCCTGTTCTTCTCTGTTCATTCCCTTTATCTCTTCCTCCGATATTCTCGTCCGTCCGTTCTCTGATCATCCCTTTTGTCTCCATTTTGTCCTTTCTTCTTTGTCTCATCCATCCCTTGTTCTTTTCTCTTTTTCTGATTCATCATGGCCAATCATGATGATGGGTTTGGTAGGTTTATTGATGGTGAAAAGGTGGGTAGCTCCATAAATGATAAAGAGTTTATGGGTGGATTGATGGGGGTAGATGGAGAAGTGATGGGCCCTCTTGAAGAAATGAATACCATTTATGGCTTGGATCCTTTTCCCACTAATGGACTGATGGGGTTGGATGGTTTTGATGGGCCGCCGGGATTTGCGGATATCGCGATGATGAGGATGGATAGTTTAGAGGGTGGAGATGGTTTAATGGTGGCGACTGACGGTGCGGAAGGTGGAGAGATAGTCATGGATGGTTTGATTGATGGAGGGATGGTCATAGGTGGTGTGGATGACTTGATTGATGGAGGGATGACTATGGATGGTGTGGATGCTTTGATTGATGGAAGGATGGTTATGGGTGGTGTGGATGGCTTGATTGATGGAGGGATGACTATGGATGGTGTGGATGCTTTGATTGATGGAAGGATGGTTATGGGTGGTGTGGATGACTTGATTGATGGAGGGGTAGCTATGGTGGTGTGGATGGCTTGGATGGCAATTCTCATCTCTCTTGCGCTTTAGATGGCTCGGATCTAGTAGATGATGGACTTCCGATAGGTGGCTTGAGTCAGATTTTTGGCGCAGATTTTGAGGCGATAGTCGGACAGTCAGCTCCTGTCGGCATGCAGGAACAGCTCTTATGTGCCACTGGGAATTCTCCAGACGTTGCAGCTATTGGGGCTTCTTCATTTCAGACCGCCTCCTGACGTAGCAGTTGTCGGGGACTCAGGTCCTCCTGTTGAGGCTTTCCAGGATACTCATGTTCGCGATGGACGACTTGTCTGACGCGATGACGCTCTGGCTTTTTTCGTCACCATGAGATCGATCTTTAGACGAGGGCATGCCGATTTTTGATGATTTATCGGTGGATCCAGGGTTCAGATTGTTGAGGGCGTGCCCGTTCGGACTTGTCGACTGCAGCCGCGTGGCACTTGTTCTGAGCGGTTACATATCTGGATTGACAGTTTGACCGAGTCCGAGATCTTCGAGTTGGATTCTTTGGGCTTTCGAGAGGTTATCCACTTTCACCGAGTTCGCTTAGACTGGCGATTAGAGTGTGGCGGCACTGTATGACTGGGTACCGTCCCTGAACCTGTTTTCCTCAATGATTTGGAGTTGGGCCCATCGTTGGAGGAGTTTGCGCGTCTGTCAGGCCTTCTCCTGACCCGAGAGGCGTACATTCCCTCGTCAGAGTCGGTTTCGCCCTTCTGATCTGGTCTCCTGGTTCGGCGGATTTCCGTTGATCTTCCTACTGCAGAGGGTGGAGTTGGTGAGCTTTCCCTGGAGGTTTTATACGACCGCTGCTCTACTGGCCGTGGGAGACCTGGATCTGATCGTTAGCTTCAGTGCCTGAATGCACTGATATTTTGTACCTTGGCTGAGCTGCTCTTTTCGGGATGGAGACGGTCATCGCTGGTAGTTTTGCTAGATGTTTTCTGACGCGTTCTTTGTCGCAGGAGCATCGTTTCGGTAGTGCTGGCAGAGCTTTTCTTGGGATTGACTGAGTGTTCCCTTGGACATACCCGCATCCTCAGAGGCTGCTGCTCGTTTCTTCAGGTACTTTCTGCTCTTTCGTCTCTTTCTCATGCATCCCCCATTTTTTTTAAAATTTAAGCTTAATTTAAGCTTCTCCCAGGTATGGTTATGGGAACACTTGTACATGACCCCTATGCTTGCATTTCCTGATTCCCGCCGCAATGACGTGCTGCGCTTGTTACTTGACGACCTTTCGTGTGGTGCCGAGGCCACGGAGTCATTGTATCGTCGTATGCTTTCTCAGCTTCGAGGGTGGGAGATCAGCTGGGAGGCTACTTGGCTTTGTCGAGCGCCCTTGATCTGTAGTGCAGCTCGCACTCCTTTGCTGTTGCTTGGCCTTCGGGGATGCTGCTCCTATCATCCCGCACGATTCCTCCGCCAGTTTGGTTTCTGGCTGGATATCCCAGAGTTCGCCTTTTCTGGATTTGGGCACTCCTCTCTTCTATCTGATTTGACATCCCTGTATAGGCGAGTCTGGGTTTCCTGGCAGGGTTCTTTGGATGCGACGGCTCTAGGCCTTGAGTCTTGGGCTCCTCCTATGGCGACGATACCATACCAGCGATGGGTAGTATAGCAGTCGTTGTATCGTCAGGTCCCAAGCTGGCATTTAGCAGATGAGGCTGCTGATCAGGATATGATAGGTGATACTGCTTTGTCTTTCTCCTGTGTTATTGATTCTTTTGAGGCCTTTGAGGAGCGGCCTTTCATTAATCCTTCATTTCTGCTAGCCACACATAGCCACCTGATTAGTGAGTTTGCTGTGCTTCGCCACTCGTGTGAGGACATGGCCCGTCGACTAGCCGTAGGGCGGCGGTATGATGAGAGCATGCTTGTGGCACACCGTCTAGATAGGGATGAGATTTTCTACCTGCACATGGAGATAGAGAGGCTCAGAGAGAGGTTGTTGGTATATGAGAGGTAGGAGCTTACCTGTAATTTCTGTTGTTGATTGACTGCTTATTTTGTATGCATAAAGAAATTTTGCTTCTGAAATATAAAAAGGAAAAGCAGTGTACATGCAAAATGGTTTAAAAGAATGAAATATTTTGTTCGTGCAATGTTTGCTCATGTTTGGATTTGTACTCTGGATGATTGAGATCAGAAACTTGGGCTCAGCCCACGTTGTGTACAGTATTCTAGACTGTGTTCATTTCGGGTCTTGGTTTCTTGAGAAGGTGTCCGGGATTGCATCCCCTAGATTTGAACAGCGTCTGATAGAGTACTGATCTGAAGTTGATCCTTCTTTGTATGTTGTTGTGACGTTTGCTGCCTCGGCTTCTTCTGTTCCTGCACTTTTATTTTATTTTTTATTTCTTGCCATTTTTACCCGTAGCGCCCTTTCAGGTTTTCACTACGTCCGGCTCTTCCCGTCATTTTTGCCCGTAGTGTCCTCTCGGATTTTCACTACGTCCCGGGTTTTTTATCTTGCCTGCCCCTTGGCAGCTTGTGCTATTTTTACTGTTGGCGCCCTTTCAGGTTTTCACCCAGTCCGCTACATGCCTGTTGTTTTTACTCGAGCCGCCTTTTCAGGTTTTCAACTCGCCCCTTTTGCTTAGGCATGCCTTTATTCTCTTCTTCTTTTTTTTTTGGTTTTGTTGGAGTGCTAGGAGTGACGGGGGAACTTCCTTCATAGTCGGCCGATTGGCTACCCGCCTGTCCTTGTCTTTAAACACAATCGTAAGCTGCTTGAAATTATTTGGGGATACAGGATAGATTACTAGGGATACGGGATGGGTTTCTTCATTTTCTTTCTGGGTCTTCTTATTGAGGTTTCTTTTTGTCTTTTCCTTTTTTCTTCCTTTTTGTTTTGTTTCTTTCTCTTTCTTTTTTTCTTCTTTTCTTCTCTTTTTTTTTGTTGGGGACATGATGGGTGTTTCTGGAAAGGGTAATTGGTGGATATATACAGTTTTATTTTTGGTAAGGAGGTGAGAGATGCAGCCTTTCGATTGTAATCATTGACAAGGTTAGGTAGGGTTACCCGTGATAGATTTTCACGTTGTCGGCGTTGATGGGCTCGGGAAGATCCTCGCCTTTCAGATTGGTGAGCCAAAGAGCACCTCCTGGGAGTACTTCCCGAATGATCAGTGGTCCGTCCCACAATGGTTTGAATTTTCCTCTGGGATCTGGCAAATGAGGCAGTAGGATACGTTTCATGACCATGTCACCGACTTTGAAACTTCTCTTCCGGACTCTCTTGTTGTAAGCTCGAGCGATCCTTCTTTGATAGCATTGGGAGTGGCTTAGCGCCAGCATGCGCTTCTCATCTGCCAGATGCAGCTCATCGTACCTTGCTTGTTGTTACTCGCTTTCCTCGTCTTCACTTTCCAGCAGTATCCGCAGTGAGGGGATTTCAATTTCGACTGGTAGTACTGCTTCCATCCGTAAATGAGCTCATATGGAGTTGCGCCTGTAGTAGACCGTACAGACGTGCGATAAGCCCAGAGTGCATAAGGAAGCATTTCTGACCAGTCACGATATGTCTTCACCATCTTTCAAGTATGCGGATGATAGTCTTGTTTGCGGCTTCCACCCCCCACCATTCATTTGAGGGCAGTAAGGGCTCGACCGATGACGTTGATTTTAAACTTGTCGAGGAAATCGCCCATCCTTTTATTGACGAACGGAGTTCCGTTATTAGTGATAATGGCCTGAGGGACCCCATATTCCGCTAATGATGTTATTCTTTATGAATCTGACTACATGAGATGCTGCGACGGTGGTATAGGATACTGCTTCTATCCATTTAGTGAAGTAGTCTACTGCCACCAGGATGTATTCATGCCCGTTTGAAGCTTTAGGGCTGATCTTACCTATGATGTCGAGTCCCCATACAGAGAAGGGCCATGGTGCCGTCAAGTTGTAGAGTTCGAACGCAGGCTCATGGATCTGGTTTGCGTGCTCCTGACACTTGAAGCATCTCCTGACGTGCTTGCAGCAATCTGTCTCCATTGTAAGCCAGTAGTAGCCGAGTCGTAAGATCTTCTTTGCCATCATGTGTCCATTCATATGTGGGCCGCATAGTCCTTCGTGGATTTCTGACATGATTTGAGCTGCCTCTGTCTCATCCACACAGCGGAGAAGGACTTGGTTGAAGGATCGCTTGTAGAGGATACCCCCAG